>OZ012735.1:740072258-740079758 GCA_963859935.3 Lathyrus sativus | reverse complement strand
ACTCACACACACACACACACATGCACTCATACAAACACGCACACACTCAGACATACACACACATGCAGACACAAATACACACGCACTCTCACACACACACATACACATGCAGAGACACACGCACGCACACGCGCGCACCCTCACACACACACGCACCCACTCACTCCCACACAAACACACACACAGACACGCATGCGCACACACTCAGACACAAACACGCAGAGACACACGCGCGCAGGCACACACTCACACACACTCACACACAGAAATGCAGAGACTTACACACACAGACACGCACACAGACACGCAGACACACACATACACACGCACCCACAGACACACATGAACACACACATACACACACGCATGCACACACACACACAAAAACACAGAAATGCAGAGACTTACAGAAATGCAGAGACTTACACACACACACACGCACACAGACACGCAGACACACACACACACACACACGCACCCACAGACACACATGAACACACACACACGCACGCACGCACTCACTTACACACACACACACAAACACACACCCCCCACACACAGACACATAGCGACACAGGTACGCACGTGCCCACACACACACACACACACACGCATACCCATAGACACGGACGCGCGCACGCACTCACGCACACACATATACACGCACACACACACGCACTCACACGCACACACCCGCAGACCCACACCCACCCACCCACCCACCCACACGCACGCACACAAACACACACGCGCACGCGTACAGACACCAACACGGAGAGACACACGCAGGCACGCGCGCAGGCACACTCACACACACGCACGCACACACACACACGCATGCGCACACACACGCATGCGTACACACATACACACACGCACGCACACAGACACGCACGGGCACACACATACATACACACACACACACGCACAAACGCACACACATACACACGCACTCTCACACACACACACAGAGACACACACACACACGCAGACACATTCACACACACACACACGTACGTACTCACACACACATACACAGACACGCATGCACACACACACACACACAGAGACACGCATGGTCACACGCACGCACGCACACACTCACAAACACACACAGAGACATGCAAACACACACACACACACACACACACACACTCACACACACACACACAGACACGTAGAGACACACACACATACACACACACACACACATGCACACACACAAACACGCACGCGCACACGCACATACAGACACGCACACATAGACACACACATACGCACACACACACTCACATGCACGCACACAAACATGCACGCGCACACGCACACACAGGCACGCACACATAGACACACACACACACACACTCATAAACACACACAGAGACACGCGCACTCATACGCACAAATGCATGCACTCACACACACGCACACACACGCACCCACGCACACAGACACAGACATGCAGAGACACACACACACACACACACAGACACGCACGCACAAAGACACACATATGCACACGCATGCACAGACACGCAGACACACACACATACACACACGCATGCACGCACGCACACAGACACACACACACACAGACACGCACACATGCACGTACTCACACGCACACACAAGCAGAGCCACACGCACGCGCGTGCATATTCATACACACATGCGCGCGCACAAACACCTACATGCGCGCGCACTCACACACACTATAGACACAAACATGCAGAGTCACACACACACACACACACACTTACACAGACACAGACACAGACACAGACACACAGAGACACACACACACACACACACACACACACACACACATACACACACACTCACACGTACGCACACAGACACGCACACACAGACACGCACACACAGACACGCACACACACACACCCACCCATGCATGTACGCACGCACACACACACACACACAGAAACGGACACACGCGCGCGCACGTACACACACACACACACACACACACACGTAGGCACACACACACGCACACACACAGAGACGCACACACACACACACACACACAGACTCACACGCACATACACACACGCACTCACACATACACACACACACGCACACACACACGCATGCACGCACTCACACACACACACAAGCAGAGACACACGCACGCACGCGTGCGCATTTCCACACACACGCACACACTCACTAACACACACATAGACACGCATGCGCACACAAACAGACACACACACACATAGACACACATACACACACACTACACACACACACACACACAGAGATGAACATGCAGAGACACACACACACACACGCACGCACATAGACACGCATGTGCACACACACACACACAGACACGCACACACAGACAGACACGCACCCACAGACACACACACACACACTCAAACACACACAGACACACACACACACACATGCACTACTACACACACAAACAGACACACACAGAGACACACACGCGCGCGCGCACGAATTCAGACACACACACACACTCTCACACACACAGACACGCGCGCACACTCACACGCACGAATGCACGCACTCACACACACGCACACACATGCACTCACACACACACACACATACACGCAGAGACACACACACACAGACATGAACGCACAAAGACATGCACATGCACACGCATACACAGACACGCAGACACACACACACACATACACACATGCACGCGCGCACCCACGCACACAGAGACACGCACGGACGTACATACTCTCACACACATACAAGCAGAGACACACGCACACACGTGCATATTCACAAACACACAGACACGCACACGCACGCGGAACACAGACACACACACACAGACACACACACACACATACACACAGACACACACACACACGCACACACTCACACACCAACACACGCGCACCCGCAGAGACACACACACACACTCACCCACACACATGCACACAGACACAGACACGCATAGACACACGCACGCGCCCGCACACCCACAGAGATAAGCACGTACACAGACACGCACGCGCATGAACACACACACACACGCACGCACACGGACACGCACACACACACGCACACACGCACGCACACGCACACGCATACACGCACACACGCACTCACACACACGCACACACACGCACACACGCACGCACGCGCACACACGTACGTAAACAGACACGCACGCGCACACACGCACACACACAAACACACACACTCTCTCTCTCTCTCTCTCTCTCTCTCTCTCACACACACACAGATACTTACGTACGCACGCGCGTGCACTCACACACAAACACACGCATGAACACTCACACGCATATACACACACTCACACACACAAATAGACACATATACGTAGACAAACACACACACGCACGCACTCACACGCACGCACACAGACACGCACGCGCACACGCACATGCAGACACACCGACGCAAACACAGACGCACACGCACACACAGACACACAGACACGCAGACACACACACACGCACACGCGCACACACACAAACTCACGCGCACGCACACAGACACGCACGCGCACACGCACACAAACACATGCAGACACACACACACAGACTCACACGCACATACACACACGCACTCACACATACACACACACACACACACACGCACACACACACACACGCACTCACACACACATATACACACACACACAAGAAGAGATACACACACGCACGCGCGCGCATTCATACACACACATGCACACACTCACTAACACACACACAGACACACATGCGCACACACATAGACACAGACACACATAGACACACGCACACACTATACATACACACACACAAACACGAACATGCAGAGACACACAAACACACGCGCGCACGCACATAGACACGCATGCGCACACGCGCACACAGACACGCAGACACAGACACACACGCACCCACAGACACACACGCACCCACAGACACACACACACACACACACACACACTACTACACACACAAACACAGACACAGACACACACACACACACACGCGCGCGCGCGCTCAAACACAAACACGCGCACAGACACGCACGCATGCACACACGCTCACGCACACACGCACCCACCCACACACACACGCAGTCACACGTACGCACGCGCGCACACTCACACATACGCGCGCTCACACACACACACACACTCTCACACACACACACACACTCACACACACATACAGACACAGATACGCACGAGCACACACACACACACCCACACACATGCACTCACACACACACACACATGCACTCACACACACACGCACACACTCAGACATACACACACACGCAGACACAAATACACACGCACTCTCACACACACACATACACATGCAGAGACACACGCACGCACACGCGCGCACACTCACACACACACGCACCCACTCACTCCCACACAAACACACACACAGACACGCATGCGCACACACACAGACACAAACACGCAGAGACACACGCGCGCAGGCACACACTCACACACACTCACACACAGAAATGCAGAGACTTACACACACAGACACGCACACAGACACGCAGACACACACACACACACGCACCCACAGACACACATGAACACACACACACACACGCATGCACACACTCACTTACACACACACACACACACAAACACAGAAATGCAGAGACTTACAGAAATGCAGAGACTTACACACACACACGCACACAGACACACAGACACAGACACACACACACACGCACCCACAGACACACATGAACACACACACACGCACGCACGCACTCACTTACACACACACACACAAACACACACACCCCCCACACACAGACACATAGCGACACAGGTACGCACGTGCCCACACACACACACACACACGCGCATACCCATAGACACGGACGCGCGCACGCACTCACGCACACACACATACACGCACACACACACGCACTCACACGCACACACCCGCAGACCCACACACACCCACCCACCCACCCACACGCACACAAACACACACGCGCACGCGTACAGACACCGACACGGAGAGACACACGCAGGCACGCGCGCAGGCACACTCACACACACGCACGCACACACACACACGCATGCGCACACACACGCATGCGTACACACATACACACACGCACGCACATAGACACGCACGAGCACACACATACATACACACACACACGCACAAACGCACACACATACACACGCACTCTCACACACACACACACACACAGAGACACACACACACACGCAGACGCATTCACACACACACACACATACGTACGCACTCACACACACATACACAGACACGCATGCACACACACACACACACACACAGACACGCATGGTCACACGCACACACGCACACACTCACAAACACACACAGAGACATGCAAACACACACACACACACACACTCACACACACACACACACAGACACGTAGAGACACACACAAATACACACACACACACATGCACACACACAAACACGCACGCGCACACGCACATACAGACACGCACACATAGACACACACATACGCACACACACACACACTCACATGCACGCACACAAACATGCACGCGCACACGCACACACAGGCACGCACACATAGACACACACACACACACACTCATAAACACACACAGAGACACGCGCACTCATACGCACAAATGCATGCACTCACACACACGCACACACACGCACCCACGCACACAGACACAGACATGCAGAGACACACACACACACACACACACACGCACGCACAAAGACACGCATATGCACACGCATGCACAGACACGCAGACACACACACATACACACACGCATGCACGCACGCACACAGACACACACACACACAGACACGCACACATGCACGTACTCACACGCACACACAAGCAGAGCCACACGCACGCGCGTGCATATTCATACACACATGCGCGCGCACAAACACCTACATGCGCGCGCACTCACACACACATATAGACACAGACATGCAGAAACACACACACACACACACACACACACACACTTACACAGACACAGACACAGACACAGACACACAGAGACACACAAACACACACACACACACATACACACACACTCACACGTACGCACACAGACACGCACACACAGACACGCACACACAGACACGCACACACACACACACCCATGCATGTACGCACGCACACACACACACACACAGAAACGGACACACGCGCGCGCACGCACACACACACACACA
This sequence comes from Lathyrus sativus, assembly GCA_963859935.3. NCBI lineage: Eukaryota > Viridiplantae > Streptophyta > Magnoliopsida > Fabales > Fabaceae > Lathyrus > Lathyrus sativus. The sequence goes on along the minus strand of OZ012735.1, from coordinate 740,073,525 downwards.
CACACACACACACGTAGGCACGCACACACGCACACACACAGAGACGCACACACACACACACACAGACTCACACGCACATACACACACGCACTCACACATACACACACACACACGCACACACACACGCATGCACGCACTCACACACACACACAAGCAGAGACACACGCACGCACGCGTGCGCATTCCCACACACACGCACACACTCACTAACACACACATAGACACGCATGCGCACACAAACAGACACACACACACATAGACACACATACACACACACTACACACACACACACATAGATGAACATGCAGAGACACTCACACACACGCACGCACGCACATAGACACGCATGTGCACACGCACACACAGACACGCACACACAGACAGACACGCACCCACAGACACACACGCACACTCAAACACACACAGACACACACACACATGCACTACTACACACACAAACAGACACACACAGAGACACACACGCGCGCGCGCACGAATTCAGACACACACACACTCTCACACACACAGACACGCGCGCACACTCACACGCACGAATGCACGCACTCACACACACGCACACACATGCACTCACACACACACACACACACATACACGCAAAGACACACACACACAGACATGAACGCACAAAGACATGCACATGCACACGCATACACAGACACGCAGACACACACACACACATACACACATGCACGCGCGCACCCACACACACAGAGACACGCACGGACGTACATACTCTCACACACATACAAGCAGAGACACACGCACACACGTGCATATTCACAAACACACAGACACACAGACACACACACACGCACACACTCACACACCAACACACGCGCACCCGCAGAGACACACACACACTCACCCACACACATGCACACAGACACAGACACGCATAGACACACGCACGCGCCCGCACACCCACAGAGATAAGCACATACACAGACACGCACGCGCATGAACACACACACACACACGCACGCACACGAACACGCACACACACACGCACACACGCACGCACACGCACACGCATACACGCACACACGCACTCACACACACGCACACACACACACACACGCACGCACGCGCACACACGTACGTAAACAGACACGCACGCGCAGACACGCACACACACAAACACACACACTCTCTCTCTCTCTCTCTCTCTCTCTCTCTCTCTCTCACACACACAGATACTTACGTACGCACGCGCGTGCACTCACACACAAACACACGCATGAACACT
>OZ012735.1:740064758-740067258 GCA_963859935.3 Lathyrus sativus | reverse complement strand
CACTCACACACCAACACACACGCACCCGCAGAGACACACGCACACACATACACACACACTCACCCATACACACGCACACAGACACAGACACGCATAGATATACGCATGCGCGCGCAGACGCACACAGACACGCACACGCATGAACACATACACACACGCACACACACAGACACGCACACGCACACGCACAAACACACGCACACACACACACACACCGCATACACGCACACACGCACTCACACACACACACACACACACGCACACAGACACGCACGCGCACACACGCACACACACATAAACACACTCGCACACACGCACACACACATACACGCACTCGCACACACGCACACTCACACACACGCACTCGCACACATGCAGACACACACACGCGCACACACATACACGCACTCGCACACACGCATACACATACACGCACTCGCACACACGCACACACACACAGACACGCACGCACACACACGCACACACACAGACACACACAGGCACACGCACACGCAGACACACCGACGCACACACAGACGCACGCGCACACACAGACACACAGACACGCAGACACACACACACGCACACACACAGACTCACACGAACGCACGCGCACACGCACACACAGACACGCAGACACACACTCGCACACACAGACTCACACGCACATACACACAGGCACTCATACATAGACACACACACACGCACACACACAAGCACACACGCACTCACACACACACACACACACACAAGCAGAGACACATGCACGCACGCGTGCGCATTCTCACACACACGCACACACTCACTAACACACACATAGACACGCATGCGCACACAAACAGACACACACACACACACTACACACACACACACACAGAGAGATGGACATGCAGAGACACACACACACGCACGCACATAGACACGCATGTGCACACGCACATACAAACACGCACACACAGACAAACACGCACCCACAGACACACACGCACACACAAACACACACAGACACACACACACACGCACACACACATGCACTACTAGACACACAAACAGACACACACAGTGACACACACACGCGCGCGCACAAATTCAGACACACACACGCACACACACACACACATACACGCAGAGACACACACACAGACATGCACGCACAAAGACACGCACATGCACACCCATACACAGACACGCAGACACACACACACACATACACACACGCACGCGCGCACCCACGCACACAGAGACACGCACTGACGTACATACTCTCACACACACACAAGCAGAGACACACGCACACACGTGCATATTCACAAACACACAGACACGCACACGCACGCGGAACACAAACACACACACACATACACACGCACACACATACACACAGACACACACACACGCACACACTCACACACCAACACACGCGCACCCACAGACACACACACACACACTCACCCACACGCATGCACACAGACACGCATAGACACACGCACACGCACGCGCCCGCACACCCACAGAGATAAGCACGTACACAGACACGCACGCGCATGAACACATACACACACGCACGCACACGGACACGCACACACACACGCACACACGCATGCACACGCACACGCATACACGCACACATGCACTCACACACACGCACACACACACACACACACAAACACGCACGTGCACACACGCACGCGCACTGACACGCACGCGCACACACGCACACACACATACACGCACGCACACACACGCACACACACACACAGACACACACACACACTCTCTCTCTCTCTCTCTCTCTCACACATACACACACACACACACACTCTCTCTCTCTCTCTCTCTCACACACACACACACAGAGACTTACGTACGCACGTGCGTGCACTCACACACAAACACACGCATGAACACTCACACGCACATACACACACTCACACACACAAATAGACACATATACGCAGACACACACACACACACACGCACTCACACGCACGCACACAGACACGCACGCGCACACGCACATGCAGACACACCGACGCAAACACAGACGCACACGCACACACAGACACACAAACACGCAGACACACATACGCGCACACGCACACACACAAACTCACACGCACGCACACAGACACGCACGCGCACACGCACACAAACACATGCAGACACACACATACACAAACTCACACGCACATACACACACGCACTCACACATACACACACGCACGCACATACACACACACGCACACACTCACACACACACACACACACACAAGCAGAGATACACGCACGCACGCGCGCGCATTCACACACACACATGCACACACTCACTAACACACACAGACACGCATGCGCACACACAAAGACACAAACACACATAGACACACGCACACACTACACATACACACACACAAACACGGACATGCAGAGACACACACGCGCGCGCGCACGCACATTGACACGCATGCGCACACGCGCACACAGACACGCAGACACAGACACA
>OZ012735.1:740059758-740062258 GCA_963859935.3 Lathyrus sativus | reverse complement strand
CACCCACCACACACACAGACGCGTGCGCGCAAAGGCTTACACACACGTACGCACGCTCACAGACACGCACGTGCGCACACACACGCACGCGCACACACATGTACTCGCGCACACACACACACAATCACACACGCGCACACACACACACACACACACACTCACACACACACACACAGACACGCAGAGACACTCACACACACGCGTGCACATACAAACACAGACACGCACACGCACTCACACACATACAGACACGCGCGCGTGCACAAACACAGACACACACACGCACACACACATGCACTCACTCACACACACACACGCACGCAGAGACACACCAACACACACGCGCGCGCACAAACACAGACACACACACGCATTCTCACACACACAGACACTCACTCACACACACAGATACGCGCGCACACTCACACGCACAAATGCATGCACTCACACACACGCATTCACACACATACACACACAGACATGCAGAGACACACACACACACACAGACACGCACGCACAAAGACACATACATGCACATGCATACACAGACACACAGACACACACACACACACACACACATACATACACGCACACACGCATGCGCGTGCACACGCACACACACAAACACACACGCACACACATACAAGCAGAGACACACGCACGCACGTACATATTCATACACAAACACGCGCGCGCACAGACACCTACTCGCGCGTGCACTCACACACACATACAGACACAGACACGCAAAGACACATACACACACATGCACTCATATGCATGCACACAGACACCCACATGCAGACACACACACACGCACACACACACACACACACACTCACATACACACACACACACGCACTCACAAACACACACACACACACACGCACTCACACAGACACACACACACACACACAAAGACACACGCACGCACGCACGCACACTCAATGGAACACACACACGCGCACTCACACACAGACACAAACACAGACACACAGAGACACACACACACACACGCAAACACACACGCTGACACAGACAGACACACACACGCGCACCCACTCACACACGCACACACTCACACACCAACACACACACACCCGCAGAGACACACAGACACACACACAGACACACACACTCACCCACACGCACACAGACACAGACACGCACACACACAGACACAAACACGCACGAACACACACACACACACACTCACACACACGCACACGCACACGCACACGCACACACAGGCACTCACACACACACACACACACGCAATCACACACACACTCGCACACACGCACACAGACAAGCACGCGCACACACGCACACAAACACACGCACGCGCACACACGCACACACACACACACGCACTCACTCTCTCTCACACACACACACGCAGAGACTTACGTACGCACGCGCGTGCACTCACACACAAACACACGCACGTGCACTCACACACACATACAGACACATATACACAGACACACACACATGCACGCACTCACTCACACGCACACACAGACACACACACAGACGCACACGCACACACAAACACACACACACGCAGACACACAGACACACACGCACACACAGACTCACATGCACGCAGACACACACACAGACACGCACACACAGACACGCACACACACACACACACGCACACACAGACTTACACGCATATACACACACGCACTCAAACATATACACACACGCATACACACACACGCAACACTCTCTCTCTCTCTCACACAAACACACACAAAGACACGCATGCGCACACACACATACACAAACACGCAGAGACACACGCACGCAGGCACACACTCACACACACTCACACACAGAAATGCAGAGACTTACACACACACACACACACACGCATACATACACGCAGACACACACACACACACATGCACCCACAGACACACATGAACACACACACACACACACACGCACGCACGCAAGCACTTACACACACACACACACACAAACACACACACCCCACACACACAGACACATAGAGACACAGGTACCCACGCGCTCACACACACACACACGCATACCCATAGACACGGACGCGCACACGCACTCTCACACACACACATACACGCACTCACACGCGCACACACACGCACTCACACGCACACACCCGCAGACCTACACGCACCCACCCACCCATCCACACGCACGCACACAAACACACACGCGCACGCGTACAGACACCGACACGGAGAGACACACGCAGGCACGCGCACAGGCACACTCACACACACGCACGCACACACACACACGCATGCGTACACACATACACACACGCACGCACACAGACACGCACGGGCACACACATACATACACACACACGCACACGCACAAACGCACACACATACACACGCACTCACACACACACACACAGAGACACACGCACACACGCAGACGCATTCACACACACACACACACGTACGCACTTACACACACATACACAGACACGCATGCACAC
>OZ012735.1:740044758-740049758 GCA_963859935.3 Lathyrus sativus | reverse complement strand
GAGTCACACGTACGCACACGCGCACACTCACACACACACGCGTGCGCACTCACACACACACACACACACTCACACACACATACATACACAGATACGTAGACAAATACACACACGCACGCACGTACACACACATGCACGCGCACACCCATACACAGACACGCAGACACACACGCACACTCGGACACACACACACGCACACACACACACCCACACGCATGCACTCACATACACACACGCGCGCACGCACTCACACATACACACACACACACACGCAGACACACACACACATACACAGACAGAGACACACGCAAGCACACACGCTCACTCACACACACACACACGCACGCACTCTCTCCCGCACAAACACACACACAGACACGCATGCGCACACACACAGACACAAACACACAGAGACACACGCACGCAGGCACACACTCACACACACACACACACAGACATGCAGAGACATACACACACACACACGTACGCACACAGACCCGCAGACACACAGACACACACCCACAGACACACACACACACACAGACACACACACACACACACACACGCATACACTCACTTACACACACACACACACAAACACACACACACACACACACACCCCACACACACACAGACACAGAGAGACACACGTACGCACGCATACACACACACGCATGCGCATACACACAGACACGCAGAGACACACACACATAAACACACACACAGACACGCACACACAAAGACACGCACATGCACATGCATACACAGACACGCAGACACACACACATACACACACGCACACACGCATGCGCGTGCACACTCACACACACAGACACGAACACACACACATACTCACACACACACACACACACAAGCAGAGACACACGCACGCACGTGCATATTCACACACAAACACGCGCGCGCACAGACACCTACTCGCGCGCGCACTCACACACACATACAGACACTGATAACGCGAAATCATATCGTTTATTTGGCTTGATTTACATACATATATTTGTGACTTTTATTAATTTATCTTGATTTATGTTCTATTATATGATTAATTCACTCCGTTTAGCAGATTGGGGAGAATTTGGGCTAAAGAAAGAAAAGAAGAAGAAATGGAAGGAAAACAGATGAAAAACAAATGAAAAACAACAGATACGGATTTTGCTGCTGTGACGACCGTCACACAGTCCTGACGACCGTCACACGGGTGACGACCGTCACATATCATGACGACTGTCATGCAGACAAAAACGCAGAATCTGAAGTCACGATCAATCTTAACTTAATTTCTTCCTACACTTTCTCCACTCACTGCCCACTACTGGAAGTTACTCTCACTCCCTCCATAACTCACTCATGATCTCTGGAAGTTGAAGAATGAAATATCTCTTATAAATAGACAAGAGATTCACAGAGAAAAGGGGGTGGATTCTTCATCCCGAAGTTCTGCCAAAGTTTCATCAAAGTTATTTGTATCGTTACTTTTATTTCTTTTCCATTTTCCTTTAGTTCAAAGTGTCTCAAAATGCCCGCCGCCGAAGTAGAAGTGATCAACGAAGACAAGGATAGCAAGATCAGTAACATTCATACAGGTTCTATCTTTCCTTTTCCACCTTTTACTAAAACATTGAGGACAATGTTTGGTTTAAGTGTGGGGGAGGAACTCTATCGCTTTCATTTTATTGCCTTTTAGTTTGATTTATTGTTTTTATCTACTTTTAATGCTATGTCAAAGTCTTTGCATGTGCTGTCGAGTCTTTATGCGTGGTTTTCGCTTGTTATTCAATCTCCCCGAAATTTCAAAATTTCAAAATTTTCAAAATTTTAACCTCCAACAAAAATTTTGCTTCGATTCATGACATGGTACTCTGAAAGTATATAGGCTATTTAGACTATGTTAGAAAAACTTGGGAAAGTTTTGATAAAATTGATATCGTCCTGACAACCTTAACCCCCTGAATATGCTAAATCAATTTGAGTACCCATTATGCCGAGACCTTAAAGCTCCAAGTTCTTGTAGTAATCCCTAAGCAGTTTATTTAAGCAGTCAGCACCATTCTAAACACACTAAGTAAGAAACCGATGCAAATAAGTGTATGATCTCTAGGTTAAAATGAGAAACTAAGAAAGAAAAGAAAAATTATGAAGAAAAAGACATGTTCCTTCTAAGTTAGGTGCTCCTCACCCGAGAACTTAGCCTAACGGTACAAACTCTTTAAGTTCAATTGATGCTTAAGCATATTTGCAGAAAAAAAATGAAATAATCATGAGATCGTAGACACTAACAGGTTTACTTGCCATGAATGTGTATGGATAACGGGCTTAATGTGATTGCACTATAATGAAATGGGGTGAAAGAGAGCATGAGTTATAGGTTGAGTTATAATGGCATGATTCCGATTGGTTTGCATAAGTATGGAGTTTTTGAAATTATGTCGTTACGTTATCCTTGGTATCGATATTTAGTACCTATCGATCTAACATTAGCCTAGCAGCCACGTATGATTAGAGTCTCATCGTGTCTTTGTTTCGAACTATGCTTATTTCTTTTCACCGTGTTGGTTGATTGCTTGAGGACAAGCAATGGTTTAAGTGTGGGGGTGTTTGATAACGCGAAATCATATCGTTTATTTGGCTTGATTTACATGCATTTATTTGTGACTTTTATTAATTTATCTTGATTTATGTTCTATTATATGATTAATTCACTCCGTTTAGCAGATTGGGGAGAATTTGGGCTAAAGAAAGAAAAGAAGAAGAAAACAGATGAAAAACAGCAGATACGGATTTTGCTGCTGTGACGACCGTCACACAGTCCTGACGACCGTCACACGGGTGACGACCGTCACATATCATGACGACCGTCATGCAGACAAAAACGCAGAATCTGAAGTCACGATCAATCTTAACTTAATTTCTTCCTACACTTTCTCCACTCACTGCCCACTACTGGAAGTTACTCCCACTCCCTCCATAACTCACCCATGATCTCTGGAAGTTAAAGAATGAAATATCTCCTATAAATAGACAAGAGATTCACAGAGAAAAGGGGGTGGATTCTTCATCCCGAAGTTCTGCCAAAGTTTCGTCAAAGTTATTTGTATCGTTACTTTTATTTCTTTTCCATTTTCCTTTAGTTCAGAATATTGTATTTTCTTCCTGTACCTTTTTATTCTCGCCAAAGTAGAATCCTGCCGACATTGTGGGGACTACCCAAGGATTTGAGATCAGTACAATTTACAGGTTTTTATTAATTGAATTACTACTTTATTTCTGTCATGATGCACGCTTTATTATTCCGTTGTTTATGTCTATTTCTGTTCGAATTAATTATCATGTCTAGCTAAGTTAGTTTTATCGGTATGTAACCGAATTAGTAGGATAGGATTCGATAGTAACCGGCGTCTTCCCTTTTTACAAACAACCTTTCTGGCTGTAGTTTTTAATCTAATTTCTAAATAAACCTTTGTCACGACAGTGAGAAGCTATTTACGGTGGTTTTGCCACGACAGTGGGAAACCATATTAAGGTACGAACCAACAAGCGACAGCTGAGGCTAGGACCAGATAGTAAAAACTAGGCATTCGTTTTAAAAACAGCGACAACGCTTTAAAAGGGATTAGAACTTAATGGTTTTCAAAAAGTAATTTTAACCCCGAACGGGATAGCGACAGCATACGTTCCGCCTTAGAGTTGCGACTAGCGTCAACAACCATCGTGAGACAAAGGTCTTTAAACCGTCATTTTCTTCTGAACAATGTTTGCAAAGAGTAAAAAGCATCGGTGACCCGTTGAATCCCAGATAACTAAGTCTTTGCATACCGATATCCTTTACCGCATTTCTTTAAACCAATTATCTTTACTTCTTTTGCATTTAATTTCATTCGCATTCAACTTTCCTAATTCCAATAGCCTTAGCTTTACACCGTAATAATAGATAACGGTAGATTGACATTGGTCTCTGTGGGTTCGACAATCTTTTATATTACTTTGATATTTCCGTGCACTTGCGGAGCGATCAGACACAGACACGCAAAGACACATACACACACATGCACTCATATGCATGCACACAGACACGCACACGCAGACACACACACACACACGCATACACACACACACTCACATACACACACACACACACGCACGCACTCACAAACACACACGCACACACACACACACGCACTCACACACACACACACAAAGACACACACACGCACGCGCGCGCACTCAGTGGAACACACACACGCACACTCACACACAGACACAAACACAGACACGCAGAGACACACAGACACACACACGCACACGCACACGCACACACAGACACAGACACACACGCGCGCGCGCACACCTACTCACACACGCTGACACAGACACACACACACACACACACACACACACACACACACTCACACACCAACACACACACACACCCGCAGAGACACACGCACACACACACACACACACACACACACACACACACACACACACACACTCACCCACACGCACACAAACACAGACACGCATAGACACACGCACACAGACACGCACACACACAGACACAAACGCGCACGAAAATACACACACACGCACACGGGCACCCACACGCATACGCACACACACACACACGCACACGCATACACGCACTCACACACACACACACAGTCACACACACACACACGCAAACAGACACGCACGCGCACACACGCACACAAACACACACACGCACACACACACACACACGCACGCACTCACTCTCTCTCACGCACACACACACGCAGAGACTTACGTACGCACGCGCATGCACTCACTCAAAAACACACGCACGCGCATTCACACACACACACACACACTCACACACACATACAGACACATATACGCAGACACACACACACACATGCACGCACACACTCACACGCACGCACATAGACACGCACGCGCACACGCATACACAGACACGAACACAGACACACACACACGCAGAC
>OZ012735.1:738129758-738569758 GCA_963859935.3 Lathyrus sativus | reverse complement strand
AAGCCTGGGTCTGGCTTATCTCTTAGTATCATCCCCCCAACCCTCAACAACACAACAGTAATGATATAATGCTGAAAATAAAGTGCGGGAAATTAAAATACAACACATAAATACACATTCAAAAGATAAACAAACAAGCGCTAGGATTGACTCGCATAGGGAACCATGTTGTCCCCAGCAGAGTCGCCAGCTGTCGCTACTGCGAAAAACACCCGGCATAAAATAGAAGAGTCTCCATCGTTCGTTATTTATCCCAACACGGGGGAAAGGAAACGAGCAAAGAAAACCTAGAGAAATGGGAAAGACAAGGTCATCGCAACCAAGTCCTGGATTCGGGAGTCGGTTATGCAAGGGGAAGGTATTAGCACCCCTCACGTCTGTCGTACTCGACGGGATCCACGCTTGTTGTCTGTCTAAAGGTGTGTTTACTATCTATGCTACAGGTTTATGGACAAAAGAAAAGAAAACAGTCTCGATAAAGCATCGCCGCTTTATGCCTACGTATTCCCTTAGTGCAATGGGAAAATCAGAGTCAACGTAGTTTAGGAAACTACTGGTGAATGTGGGGAAAGGTTGCTCGTCAAGACATCATCGTCTTGTGCCTATGTATCCTCGTCTGTTACGAGAAATCAGAGCAAACGTAGTTCGGCTATGGATGTTGTTTGGTTTAATTGTTTTAAACCGAGTAAGGTTAAACAGTCGTTCTAGCAGTTAGGGACGATGCCTGTTTGCGGTAGAACAAAAGTTTAACAATACTCTTTACCGTAAAAATATTTTCCGTTGTTAAGACCCCGAAGGATAAAAAGTTTGATGTTTTGTCTGTGTTTTTTAGTGGAGAAGTGAATTTATTCTGTTTTTTATTCACATTACACTAGAGACTACGACTTAGGGGCGAATGCGTCGCATATCGTCCTAAGGACGTATACTAAACACTCTAAGCAATTGAGAGGAAGCCCCCCAATCACTATTCCCCAAGTACTTAAGGCTCGTAATGCATAATGTTCATCGTATTTATTAGATGTTTTGAGATTGTTCAAGGTGAGAAGAGAGACTCTTTAATGGGGGACTAAGACTCAAGCCTAAGAGTTAGCATGCAAAGTTCACCTAAAGTTGAGTTTGAAAAGGGGAATTCTACCTATGTGTTGTACCCCAAATTTTGACCCCTTAGATTCTCATTATCATTTTTAGAAGCATGATCATGCATTATCTAACCCTAAATCAGTGCAAGTTTATTATTGTCAAGTTACAGACGAACCAGGGTTTTCGCACCGACAAATTCAAAGAAACCAAGGAATGATTAGCCAATGATTTGGGCCAACTCAATCATTGAATGAAATCAAAGATAATATCAAAGTCAAAAGAGAAGTCAATTTGAAGAAATCATTTCAGAATCAAGAACAGTGCAGTCAGGAGGCCCCGATTAGGGTTTTTAACTAGTGAAAAGTCAACTGTGGTTTGACTTTGATATTGGAAGAGGTTTTAATGGTGGTATTGAGGTCCATGAAGTTCATATAGACTATTAAAGACTATTCAAGAAGTATCAAAGTCTCATGATGTCCAGAATGTCAACAGGCAACTCAATCGGCACCGATCGATCATACGGTTGACCGAAAAGTCAACTCCTCAAATTTTGAGAATTGAAATCCAAGTTGTGAATCAAAGTTGTTCCTTATGTCATAATGGACTTGCATATCAATTTTCATGATCATTGGATCAAGGATGAGAGAGTAATCGAGAAATCGGGAAATTAGGGTTTTGAAAAGGGCTAAAACCGTATCTCCTTAGCCACACATCCAATTGAGTTGGTTCTAGTCTCATTTGAAATCTCTTGACAAGTCCTACAAAAGTCCCATACTAGTCCACAACCAGAAAATGCATACTTTTTGAGATAGAAGCAAAAACATTCCTAGAAGGGAAAATAACTTAGAAAATTTCTAAGTTATTTTCACTTTTAAAACTTGTGTGCAGCCAACTTCAAGGGCATTTTTCAACTAGTTTCAAATAGAATCAAGACTTCTGGCCAACATGAAAGTTTTAGTACTATGTTAGGGCTTTCTAAAAAGTACAAATACATCTCAAGGTGATTTATGAGCTGAGAGATACATGTGTTCAAAGTTGGTATTTTGTCACTTTAGCTCCACATTGATCAAAATTGCAAAATCATCTCTACCATCCAATTGAGCCAATTCTAACTTTTCAAACTCATACTATCTGATATATTGAACATCTCAAGCAGGTTGAAGCAAAGAAATTGCATGGAGATAGCATAGAATTAAAGATTGGAAGTTCATTGCCTAAGTTGCCATTTTTGACTTTTCCAAGCATGAGGTGGAAAGTGATTCTGCTCCAGCCACTCTACCAAGAATCTAGGCTGCAATTTATCAGTAGAAACATCATTTAAACTTGCCCATTGGGTTAAGGAGACAGCCAAAGATCAGAAAAAGTAAAGCAAGTTGGCAAATGGATGGAAATATCAAGGATAACTTCATTTGTAAGTAAGGTTCTCAAGCAAGCACCTCCTTGCTTTTTGCTATAAATAGGGACCTCATACCCCTCATTCAAGAGATCAACATCATTCTGAAAACCTGAGAAATCAAGCTCTCTCATCACACATCTCTCTTGCATGCAATTTGCAAAATTCACCAAAATTGTCAAGTGTAGTCAAAATTCTGCACTTTGCAATTTCTCTACCAAATTCAGTTCTACATGTTCCAGCTCCCAAATCATTATCCATACATCTTCTAAATCACATATAGAAGGTGTACAAACCATTAAACCACCAAAAACCTCAAGAAATCAAAAAGTCAAAGGTTCATGTAGCTTACTTTGACCAAAAGCCATAAAAAACACCAAACTGAGTTCCAAGCATTTCTTTGAGGTTGTGACCACTTGAACACCTCATATACCATATATCTCAACTGTCCAAACACTCATCCATCATTAGAAACTCATACTTTTCATTTTGGCATCATAAGTGGTTGTTACTTGAAGTTGAAGCAAGGTACTAAAGCAAAGACTTGGATTCATCATCTCTGGTTTTCTCAACTTATTTGGATTGCTAAATAGGATCTTCAACAGGTATGTAGCATATATCTCTCACTTCTTGCATTATGTTCATGACTTATGCATTTTGAGTACTTGTGTGAATTTTGGAGTTATGAATGTATGTTGGTTTCCATGATGTTTGGTGAATACCTTGTGTGTATCAGCATGAATATACCAACTTGTCCTTGTCATATCAGTATGCTTTTTGTCATGAAGATGCATTTAAAATTATTGGGACCAATATAATAAAGTTGCTATCATAAAGAGTTTGGTGCCAAGTCTGTTATGTACAAGTTTTGATTGATTGCTAAGCTTGTTTGATTGATTGTGTCAATGCTGTCTTAACCTAAAAATAAAATAAAAACCTGATGCTGGTGTACTATTGATTGGCCTGCTGTAATATGACAATGTGTTTGCAATTCATGAGAGGAATATGAAGATATCCATAGCAGGTTTTGTTTCAATTTTGTTTGAGAAAGTTAATGCTGCTGTGTTGAATTGGCTCTAATAGAACACTTCTTTCTGCTGCCAATATAGCAGTTTTTGCTTAAACATGAACCTGACCAATTTGCTCTGCATTCTGCTTGTAACATCATGACCATATGATTGGTAACAAACCTGTATTTAAATTAAGTAGCAGTATTATGCTCATGCTGTCTTGAATTAAGAAACATTGTTGCTGCCAGGTTTTGTTCTTGATGCTCATAGCATTAATTCATCTACACTTGATATAACTGCTGTTAGAATGCTCTTCATGTTGTGTGTTTAAACTGTTATAACTTGACATACATGATGCATCAACCTCATGATCATACAATAAGCATATTGGCTCCTATTTGAACTTGTAACTTGCTTTGCAATCTTGGGTACTATCAAGAACTTCAAGAACAGTTTGAAAACCATTTTCCACACAAGCATTGAAAATCATTTTGATTTGGTTGGAACATGTTTAGATGCACATTCAGAAATTGTCTATGTATTCACTTTTGTTAATTTGTGCATAACACTCACTTTCACACTTGACATGAACACTTCACAAAACACTCAAGCCACTCACATACCATTTTTTGTATAGACTGTTTTTTCACTAAAGTATCACTTTGGACACATCATAATAATCATTTAGAAAGTGTTGGCATGACCCTTGTACACTAGAACTGGCTGCACTGAGTTTTCACTATGCACCTGCTCATTTCCTCACAAGGCTTCACACCACAACACCATTTCTTGTCTTAGTTGCTTTTTTCATTGAAAGAATTGATCTAACACTTTTTATTTGACATCTATAACATGTTTGTGTGCTCACCTTGCTGTTTTGTGCATTACAACAAAATTCACATGATGACACCAAAATTCAAACCACACACAAGTCACTCAAACTTGACATTTTTGGCATGACTGGTTTTTTCACCAAAACAACACCACACACACCACTTATTATTCAAATATGGTATGATAGTACACCTGTTTGAGTATGAAACACGCTGCACCACAAAATCACACACAAGTTGCATTTTTGCTTTCACATGCTCATTATCTCATATCAGTTTGAGAATAATTGTTCTTCTTGATATCCTTGTGTTCTTACAGCATGATTTGATCATTTATGACCTGTGTAAGTGACTGGTTTGGTTTGATTGGAGTTATAACTCAGGTTTGCAATTTTCACACTTACACACATCATACTTGCATCACACATACCACATTTTGAACCAAGTGGTTTTGAACTGTATTGCTTGATCAAACATGACTAATATCACATGTATGAAATGTCCACACACTTAAACCAACCAGTTTGTACTTGAAATGAGATTTGAATGCCATCATGCATCCTTGCTTTGACAATTTGTATGTGACATGTCATTCTTCATAACAGGTGGTTCCTTGAGGTTCTAATGTTTAGATCATCTTATTATCATGCATATATGTTGTGTAAATGATTGGAGCATCCTAAATTGGCCTTGAATTACATCTGCTCATCATCATGCATCATTGTTCATCTTTTTGCAAATTTGCCATACCCTCACATATCAGTTTGAGAAGGCTTGATTTTTCTTGATATCTTGATGGTTCTACAGCTTTGTATGATCATATGGAACATGTTTGAATGAGCTAAAACATTGAAAATGACCTGCAAATTGAGTTACACCATTTCATGCATTACACACACATAACATATACCAAAATGCAAATTGAATGCTAAATTCTCACACACTTGTTCCA
This sequence comes from Lathyrus sativus, assembly GCA_963859935.3. Classification (NCBI taxonomy): domain Eukaryota; kingdom Viridiplantae; phylum Streptophyta; class Magnoliopsida; order Fabales; family Fabaceae; genus Lathyrus; species Lathyrus sativus. The sequence continues at coordinate 738,564,490 of OZ012735.1, read as the reverse complement.
GATCTTATCTCTTCACATACACACACTCTAAATCACACATTAAAGATGTTTCAATGATTGGTATGACTCATGAATACCTCAAACTCAAAAACTACATTGTTATGCATGTTTGTTTTCATGTACATTTGCAAATTGAATGTGACTCTCTCATATCTGCATGTCCTGGCCATAAACTTGTGTCCTTCTGTTTATACACCATATATTGGATGTGTATGTGAATTCACTTGGCATTAAACATGTGTGTATCAAGCTTTTCATATCAAAACGCATTCAAAAGCACACAAACACACCAGCTATCGTTTTTTCACTAGGCAAATAATTTCAGAAAACCAACACCACCATCCTCTTCCTCTCATTTTTCTACCCAATTTCCATATAAATTTTGTCTCGATCCGATGAGCGGTTAGTGAGATACGGTATAAAACGTATTTGGTTTCGATTATGTATTTGCCCAGCCATGGAACCAAGCAAGCTTTACATATTAATCATTGCGCTTTTGTTAATGGATGTAACAGCCGCCCCAACGGTAGAGACTAGTGCGCGTATCAGTCTTGGCATGGGTTCGATCCCTTATGATAACCCTTGCTGCCACTTTTTCTCATTTTTTGTACATAAACTTCAAAAATTCGTAACTCTCTAATTTTTTATCGTTTTTCGCCCGTTCTTTTTTCATTGTGCTTGTTTTTATATGTAATTTCATACCATGTAATTATTTCTCATGTTTGATTATTTTTTCACCATGTTTGATTACGCGCGATCCGCGCGTCAACGGTACTAACCCTAATTGGTTGCAGATGAAAATTAAAAAGGTTCCTCTTGTGTTTTCTCAGGAAATTTTATTGTTATCATGTCTATATATGTTTGTTAACATGTTAGAATTTTTACCTTGAATTATTCTATGTTTATCTCATCTGTTTGTTAACAGTATTCCAGGTGCGAACTGTCGTCACGGTTCTCGTTCCGAAAAAGCTGCTTTGATTGTCATCATTGCTTTTCATTATTTTAATAATTTCATTGGTTGTCACCATGATTATGTATGTATAAAGTTTGTATTTTATTTTATCCCCAAGCGACGAAGCTCGTTAGCTTTCGTCCAGTTGCCAATAATACTGTCCCTCCAAAGGAAGGTCTGTCCACTTGACTGTCAATGTCTTGGACCAAAATCTTAAACCCTTTTGACTTTGTTAAGTCACTTCAACCCTAGTTTAGAAACCTTTAGACTTTGCTTGAAGTCTAAGAAACCCACCCATACTAGGAGTGTTCTTCAACTAGAACCCTAGGGAAGAGTTCGTCAACTCTGTGTAAGAATCATCGTCATGACTTCTTACTTCCCCTTCGACTTAGCTTAGGGAGTTTTGTTAAACTCCACACAAACATAGTCATGTTTGTTCCCCTTTAAAACTTGATCGTCATCAAGTGTTCTTTACCCCTCGTGAGGTGAACTACGATTGCTCTGATTCTATCCTAGTCAGGATACGTAGGCAGAAGGTGGATGCCTTTGCGAGCAAACTTAGAAAACCACTTAGGCCTTTTTTATTTCCAATCCTTAAAACATAGCACAATTCACAAACTTAGCAATTAATTAAACAAAAGGTTCCTGTAGAGTACTACAGATATTTAGGGTGCTAATACCTTCCCTAGATATAACCAACCCCCGAATCCCCGAATCTCTTAAAGCGTTGTTGTCACATCGCGCAAAAGGTTCTTTCTTTCTTTAGACCTATCCTTTGGATAAATTAAAGACCGGTTGTAAAAATAAATACGGTTCAAGTTAATTAAATAGCTTGATATCAAATTTTCACCGCAACAGAAATGGCGACTTCACTGGGGAGAGTTCTTTTGCTTTTTATTTTGAGGGTTCAACCTATTTTGTTTAACTAATTGCTATCTGTGAATACTTGTATATACTTGTGCACTGATGGTTTGGGAAACTTGAAATGGTAAGACATCACTACACCCGTGCTCAAGCGTACTTATGATAGGAAGGTGATATATTCAAGAAGGCTTATAGGGAGTTGATTCCCGACCAAGCTGACTTGAGAAATCACCGCTCAGTGGAGGCCCGTTAGAGAGCTAGTATTGTTGATTGAGTATTCGTGAAAACAATGCTACTTTCTACATAGGTGCCCATGACACTGAGGACCTTTAGATACCTTTTCCCCCACTATGGCTTTCTTAGGATGTAGTGCGATGACTATAAGGAAGTAATTCCAAAGTAGTTGATACGCGATGCTACACTTGGACGAGACTCTCTTGAGAATATTATCGACCACCAAGTATTTGGGAAATTGATAATATCCGAAAGATGGGTCGAGGACTCCAGGAACTCTTTTAGAACCTTGTTCTGCAGTTGTGGGAACCTTAGTACATACCTTTGGGGTGGGTAGACCTTGACTCCTTGCTCATATTTCCCAAACCAAAAACCTTGTCTGTTTACTTGAGTAAAATCTGTGAATATGTGATTACCTGTGTTTGTGCATTCATGCATCCATAAACATCATGTCATAAAAGTTTTATGGAACTCAGAGTCATTTATTTATAAAATAACAGGAACATCATGGATAATGGAAAAAAGAAAACTATAAAGTACACTTACAAAAGCCCTAATATAGATGAGATTGAAAGGTTGAGCACTCTGATCACAGATGTAGAAGGATTCAAGAGCAGGTACGGGAATTTGTTGTCTCTACTGAAAATAAGGAAGAAAATGGATTTGGGACTCCTTTCCACATTACTCCAGTTCTATGACCCACTTTATCACTGCTTCACATTTCCGGATTATCAGTTAGTGCCGACACTTGAAGAGTATTCCTGTCTGATTGGGTTACCCATCCTTGATGCATCTCCTTTTTCCGTCATGGAGAAGGACCCTAAAGAGGAAGAAATTGCTAAAGCCACACGTATCGGGTTGGTAGACATTCAGAAGAACATGGTTACTAAAGGAGGGATCTTTGGGCTGACTGCAAAATTCTTGATTGGGAAGGCTCAGTATTATGCCGATCACTTGAGTATGGATGCTTTTGAGGCTATTCTAGCCTTGCTTATTTATGGTATCTTTCTGTTTCCGAGCTTTGACAACTTTGTGGATCTCAATGCCATCAAAATATTCTTGAAGAAGAATCCAGTACCTACTCTACTAGCTGATGCTTACCACTCTGTTCATCAAAGAAATCTTCACAAAGGAGGAATGATCGTCTGTTGTGTTCCATTGTTGTATAAATGGTTCGTTTCTCATCTACCCAAAGCCCATACTTTTTGGAGCAAAGGATGGTGGTCTGAAAAGATTATGGCTCTTACTCACTCCGATATTGACTGGTACAGCCGTAGTTATGATGGAATCAAAATCATTGATAGTTGTGGAAGCTTCGGGAATATACCTCTCCTTGGTACAAATGGGGGAATCAGCTATAACCCCGTGCTTGCTCGTCGACAACTTGGTTATCCGCTAAAAGACAAACCCTGCAGTGCTCACGTAGAAGGTATTTTCTTCATAGGAGTTTCAGAATTAAAAAATGAAATTCTCAAAGCATGGGGGCATATACACAGGAAAGGAAAAGAGGACTTGGGAAGACCTAACTGCATCTCTTTTGAACCTTATCTCCAATGGGTACGAAAGAGGGCCATTCAGTTGAAAATGCCTTATCCGCCACAAAAGCCTATGGTATTAATAGAAGAACAACCGATGATTTTCATGTCTGAGGAAGAGAAGCTGAAGATTGCTCTGAGGAAGTCACAGCAGACTGAGGTATCCTGGAAGTACAAATATCAGGTTGCTATGGAAGAGAACGAGGAACTCCGCAAACAACTTCAATTGAAAGGAGAGGAAGCAGTTGCAAGCAAAAAGAGGAAGGCACAGGAAGATGCATTTTATTCCAACCATCAATCAACTCCTTGGAAGGCTATGGTAGACAAACTCATCCTTGAGAAAGCACAGGTAGAAGAAGAGCTCAGAAGAATCAAGAAGAGAGAAGACTTTCTTTTAGAGCATATTGAGTTGTAATGTTAGGGCTTTTGTAAGATGTACTAAAATCTTTTGTAATACCCTTTTGAAAAATCAATGAAAGGAAAGGATATTTTGGTAAATTTGAGTTCCATAAAACTTTTGCATTTACATTTGCATTCTTTAAATATTTGCAAATAAAGCTTTTATTCCCTTGAATGTTTAAAAAATCTGCATTTTGCATGTCTACATTTCATAAGCATCGCATACGCATGTTCCTGAGCCGAGTCTCATCCCTCTGTCTTGTCAACAGAATCACACTGAGACCTCGCCATCAGTACAACACCCGAGCCCAAGCTCGCTTAAGGATGGAAGAGCAGAACTTGGATGTAAACAGAATTGACAATGAACTCGGAGAGCTCCGAGGAGGCATGGGACAGATCAAAGAAGCCTTGCAAGTCATCCGGGCAATGTTGGACACTCAAGCCACCGTTGTCTCTGAAATCACTGCAGATCCAATCCCGACGGCTGTTACTATTGCAAATGCGCCAACCTATGGGTTACCCCCAGGCTTTGTGCCACCGCCGAGAGTCACTCAACAGACAATTCCCTTGGGAGGTGAGATTCCACAAGTTATTCCCACCTACACTTCAGCTACAGTTCAGGTTCAAGCACGCCCCATCTTTCATAATCCACCACCAGTATACGAGGGACCCGAAGGGTATGAAGAGGAGAATGAATCACATGAGAAGTTGAGGGAGAGTGTTGAAACTATGGGGAGGAAGATCCGAGCGATGGAAGGAAACGATACCTTTGGCACTGACGCCAGAGAAATGTGCTTGGTATCTGGACTAGTAATACCACCAAAGTTCAAAATCCCAAATTTCGATCAGTACTCAGGAGCTACTTGTCCACGAACTCACTTAATCATGTACTATAGAAGAATGGCAGCACACGTCGAAGATGACAAGTTAATGATCCATTGCTTCCAAGACAGTCTGAAAGGAGCTCCAGCAAAATAGTATCTAAGTCTAGATCAGTCCAAAATCCACAGTTTTCAAGATTTGGCTGATGCATTCATGAAACATTACAAATATAATATGGATATGGTACCTGACCGAAGGCAGTTATTGAACATGTCCCAGAAAAACACAGAGTCATTCAAAGAGTACGCTCAGCGGTGGAGAGAAACAGCGTCCCAGGTAGAGCCACTCCTAAGTGAAAAAGAACTGACAGACTGGTTTGTTGACACAGTGAGACCAGAATTCTATGAGAAGATGATCAGCAGTGTGTCTGCAAGTTTTTCAGACATTGTGGCCGTGGGAGTGAAAGTAGAATTGGGAATGAAAAGTGGAAAAGTAGCCAGCAGCTCCAGCAGTTCTAACAACAGCAGTATTAAGAAGGTCAGCAGTGGGTTTCACAAGAAGAAAGAAGGTGAAACAAATGCCGTAATGGGAAGAAGAAGTCGTACCATGAGACCTCCATATCAGCAATATCAGCCGCCTCAACAAAGTTTCTTCCAGCCAATCCAACCTAACTATGTTCAACCGTTTCATCAACAAAGACCCGTGTACCCGGTACAGTATGCCCCTCAGCAATATGTGGCAGCTGTGACCCCAGCATTCAACCATTCCACTTCAAACTATCAACCAGGGCGACCAGCGCCCATGTATCAGCAAAACCAGCAAGGGCATCAACGAGCGCCCAACGCTCCGCCCTTTCAACAAAATCAGCAGCAGAGGGTACCACAGCAGAGACAACAATACCAGAACCGGAGGCCAACCACAAAACCTCCACTTCCACAAATACCAATGACGTACACTGAGTTATATCCATCTTTGGTCCAGCAGGGGTTGATCACGACAAGACCACTTAATCCAGATACCACATCTCCACATTATAACCCAAATGCCCATTGTGCTTTCCATGAAGGTGCTGCCGGCCACGACTTAGAAGGTTGCTTTGCCTTAAAACATCTGGTAAGAGAGTTGATGGAGAAGAAAATCTTGTCCTTTGATGATGTACCACCTAACGTCAAAAGTAACCCATTGCCAAATCATGGAGGGGTCAATGCCATTGAAAAGTCAGATGAAGAGATAATTAATGATGTGTCAAAAATCAGAACGCCATTGAAGACATTGCATGATAAGCTGACAGAAGCAGGGTTGTTGGAAAATGTTCATGGCAAATGTGAAAAATGTACCGTAGGTTCCAACGGATGTAATGCGATGCAGGAAGATATACAAAGATTGATAAATGAGGGGATGTTACAAGTATGTGGTAAGGAAAGGAAAGGAGAGGTTTCTGTAATAGAGCCAGTTTTCGACCTATCCAGGAAAAGAGAGAAAGTTCCAGTGTTTAATAGGGGTGCAAGGCCGGTTTTCAACAGAGCTGCTATTGGTAAACCGCGACCGATCGTAGTTCAAAAACCGAGACCGTTCCATTACGACAATACAAAAGCTGTTCCGTGGAAGTACGATGTGATCGTGGTAGACCAAGAAACGGGAAAGATTGTTCAGACAGATAATCAGAAAGATGTGACCAATATTGCCGGCACTAGCAAAATGACCCGCAACGGTCGGATCTATCAGCCAAAAGAATCAGTAGCTATTCCAAAGGAAGTTATTCCTGCTGTGGTAATCAAAGAAAAAGAAGCTCCGAGCGCTGAAGAAGAAAATGATGAATTTTTGAGGATTATTCGAAGAAGTGATTACAAGGTGATAGATCAGCTTCATCAGACGCCATCAAAAATATCAATCTTGTCACTCTTGATAAATTCTCCAGCTCACAGGGAAGCATTACAGAAAGTATTGAGACAAGCACACGTAACCAAGGATATTTCACTTGGGCAATTTGATTCAGTAGTGGCTAACATCAAGACATGCAATACTTTAAGTTTCAACGATGCCGAGTTACCAAAGGAAAAACGTGATCACAATTGTGCACTACACATATCCATCAAATGCCAGGAAGATACTTTGGCACGAGTACTGGTCGACACAGGATCCTCGTTAAACATACTACCCGCAAGATCACTGTCCAGACTAGCCTATGCCGGGGTAGAGATGAAACCAACCTCATTAATTGTAAAAGCTTTTGATGGTTCGAGGAGGACGGTCATCGGAGAAGTAGAATTACCAATTCTGGTGGGACCCCATGAATTTAACATTGTATTTCAGGTGATGGACATAAATCCAGCTTATAGCTGCTTACTGGGACGTCCCTGGATCCATGAAGCAGGGGCGGTAACTTCTACCCTGCACCAAAGAATGAAGTTTGTGGTAAATGATAAGCTGGTGATTGTTCATGGTGAAGAGGAATTAATGGTCAGTAATCTTTCATCATTCCGATACATTGAAGCAGAAGAGGATGCGCTAGAAACATCATTCCAAGCACTAGAAATAGCAAACGCAGTGATGATAGAGGAGACGGTGGCAAAAAGTGGTCCAACTTTCGCATCTGCTCAAGGCGCCAAAGCTACAATGGAAGAAGGCACTCCCGCAGGATGGGGAGAAGTCATTGAGGTAAAGCCGAAGATGAACCGCCAGGGGTTGGGTTACAAACCAACTCAAAGTGAAGAACCAAGGCATGACAACAGCCGGCCAAAGGCTATTCAAGAAATATTTATCAGTGGCGGTTTTCAAATTAACGCCGTGGAAGGGAATCTTGAAAGTGAAGACATAGGAGCGCTAGTGTATCATGACGAAGCTACTCTGAACAACTGGGAGGCTATCGAAGTTCCTGTAGTTTTTCCCGAGTTAAAGTAATTTGTTGTTTTCTTTCTTTGTTATTTTAAAATTTCCATAGCCGTGCCCAAGGCTATAGGAATGTTTTGTAAGGGCCCCATGCTTTCAAAGAAATATCAATGAGAATGGACTATTTTGTTAAAAATCCTCGTGTTGTTTCTTTACCGTCTTTTTTGCTTTTACTTTGAAAGAAAAATGGCACTACGAAAAACCAAAACAAAAAAAATTTTCTCTTTCTCTGTGTGTGTTGCATTTGTTGATTGTGTGTTTTAATAAAGTAAACCCTTCAAACATGCAGTAATGACCATAACCCCATTGAATCCTGTGACCATGCATCTCCTCCTGACCTTGATTCACCAATTTACCAAGCTGAAGACGAGGATGAGGACTGTGAAATTCCTGATGAACTGGTAAGATTGGCCCAAAAAGAGGATGCAGAGCTTCAACCGCACAAGGAACATCTGGAGGTCATTAATCTTGGTACAGAAGGAGACAAAAAAGAAGTCAAAATTGGGGCAGCCCTAGGGGCAGAAGTAAAACAGCAGTTAAAGGAACTCTTAAGAGAATATGTAGATGTGTTTGCTTGGTCTTATTAGGATATGCCTGGTTTGGATACAGACATAGTGGTTCACAAGTTACCACTCCGACCTGAATGCCCTCCGGTTAAACAAAAACTCAGAAGAACCAGACCCGACATTGCTCTTAAAATTAGAGATGAGGTAAAAAAGCAGATTGATGCAGGCTTCCTTGCAGTGGCCAAGTATCCAGAATGGGTAGCCAACATTGTTCCTGTACCAAAGAAAGATGGAAAGGTAAGGATGTGTGTGGATTATCGAGATTTAAACAAAGCCAGTCCAAAGGACGACTTCCCTTTACCGCATATTAATACTTTGGTAGATAATACAGCTCGGTTTGCAGTGTTTTCCTTTATGGACAGTTTCTCTGGTTACAATCAAATCAAAATGGATCCTGGCGACATGGAAAAAACAAACTTCATCACTCCATGGGGCACTTATTGTTATAAGGTTATGCCATTCGGTTTAAGGAATGCAGGCGCAACTTATCAAAGAGCTATGGTGGCTTTGTTCCACGACATGATGCACAAAGAAATAGAAGTATATGTGGATGACATGATCGCCAACTCTCAAAATGAAGAAGACCATCTAGAACATTTGTTGAATTTATTCAAAAGACTCCGGAAATATCAGTTGAGGTTGAATCCCGCAAAGTGCACTTTCGGAGTCAGATCAGGAAAATTACTCGGTTTTATTGTCAGCCACAAGGGGATTGAAGTGGATCCAGACAAAGTCCGTGCCATCCAAGACATGCCAGCTCCGCGGACCGAAAATCAGGTTAGAAGCTTCCTGGGAAGGTTGAATTACATATCCAGGTTCATTTCCAATATGACCCCTACCTGTGAACCGATCTTCAAGTTGTTACGAAAGGATCAAACGGTTGTATGGAATTCTGATTGTCAAACAGCGTTCGACAAAATCAAAGGTTATCTCCAAGAACCTCCAATTTTGATACCACCCGTTCCGGGAAAGCCTCTCTTTATATATTTGACAGTGCTTGAAAACTCAATGGGTTGCGTTCTGGGTCAACAAGACAAATCTGGACGAAAAGAACATGCCATTTATTATCTGAGCAAGAAATTTACTGATTGTGAAAGCAGATACTCACTCCTAGAAAAAGACTTGTTGTGCTTTAGCATGGGCCGCTAAGCGTTTGAGGCAGTATATGATTTGTCACACCACTTTATTGATCTCGAAAATGGATCCAATAAAGTACATCTTTGAGAAACCTGCACAAACCGGAAGACTCGCCCGGTGGCATATGCTACTATCAGAATATGATATTCAATATGTGGCTCAGAAATCTATCAAAGGCAGTGTGTTATCAGAATATCTCGCAGATCAACCTGTCGAAGATTATGAACCTCTGAAGTTTGATTTTCCGGATGAAGATATCATGTTAGTAACAGATTGTGAAGAAACAAGTTCCGACAAAGGTCAACAGACAGAGAATTGGTGGAAAATGATGTTCGACGGTTCCTCCAATTATAGCGGACATGGCGTAGGTGCAGTCTTAATGAATCCTGAAGGGGGTTACACTCCGTTTACAGCCAGATTAGACTTTGATTGTACAAATAACATTGCTGAATACGAAGCATGTATCCTTGGTCTCGAAGCAGCCATGGATCTCCAGATCAAAAATCTCGAAGTCAGTGGAGACTCAGCTTTGGTTATCTACCAAGTCACGGGCGAATGGGAGACAAGACATGAAAACCTGATCCCTTACAGAGCTTATATCGTTGAAACGATCAAGTATTTTGACGAAATCACCTTTAAACATGTTCCAAGAGCAGAGAATCACATCGCCGACGCCTTAGCCATGCTGGCCTCAATGTGGAAAACTAAAGATGTCAATAATGGCACACTTATCAAAATTGAACGCAAGACAGAACCTGCTTACTGTCAAATGATCGAAGAAGAAACCGATGGCAAACCCTGGTATCATGATATAAAGAATTATCTGTTGAAGCAAGAATATCCCACAGATGCTACAACACTTGACAAGAAAACACTGAGACGATTAGCATCCAAATTCTTCCTCAGCAATGGTGTACTTTACAAAAGAAATCATGATATGGTCTTACTCAGATGTGTTGACAAAAGAGAAGCGGACTTGTTAATGAAAGATGTTCATGAAGGAATGTTTGGTACTCACGCCAACGGATACGCCATGTCCAGAAAGATCTTGAGAGCTGGTTACTATTGGTTAACTTTAGAAACCGACTGCATTCAGTACGCCAGAAAATGTCACAAATGTCAGATCTACGCGGACAAAATGCATGTGCCTCCGACACTGTTGAATGTACTGTCTTCACCATGGCCTTTCTCTATGTGGGGCATCGACATGATTGGGGCAATTGAACCGAAAGCTTCAAATGGACACCGTTTCATTCTGGTTGCCATCGACTATTTCACAAAATGGGTTGAAGCTGCATTCTACACCAATGTTACACGTCAAGTGGTGGCTCGTTTCATTAAAAAGGAGATCATCTGTCGCTACGGGATCCCAAGCAGAATTATAACAGACAACGGCACCAATCTGAACAACAAAGTTATGAAAGAATTATGTGATGACTTCAAAATCGAACACCACAACTCTTCCCCTTACCGTCCAAAGATGAATGGAGTTGTGGAAGCTGCAAATAAAAACATCAAGAAGATCTTGCAGAAAATGGTTAAAACCTACAAAGATTGGCATGAAATGCTACCATTTGCCCTGCACGGATACAGAACCTCCGTCCGCACTTCCACAGGGGCAACCCCCTTTTCTCTGGTATATGGAATGGACGCAGTTCTTCCCATCGAGGTCGAGATACCATCCCTCAGAGTCATCATGGAAACCAAGTTAAAAGAGGCAGAATGGATTAAAGAAAGATTTGATCAGCTGAATCTCATCGATGAAAAGCGCATGTCTGCGATGTGTCACGACCAGTTGTATCAAAAAAGAATCAAGAGGGCGTTCGATAAAAAGGTCCGTATCAGAGAATTCCGCGAAGGAGAACTTGTGCTCAAGAAGATCTTACCAGTTCACAAAGACGCAAGAGGGAAGTGGATGCCTAATTATGATGGCCCCTTTATTGTGAAGACAGTATTCTCCGGAGGTTCACTGATCCTTACTACCATGGACGGAGAACAACTCGCACACCCGATAAACTCTGACGCAGTTCGGAAATATTACGCCTAAAAAGTACCCGATAAACCGGAAAATCCAAAAGAACGGTTTATGCAAAAGTTAGGGTAGAAAAGAAAAAAGAGAGGAAAAGGAAAAAAGAGAAAAGAAATCAAAAAACTCGCTAAGTTGAAAACCCGAAAGGGCGGCTTAGGCAAAAATGAGCGTCCCAGTGGATTGAAAACCCGAAAGGGCGATCCGGGCAAAAATTAGGGACAAAGGCATTTCGCTGCATAAGACAAAGGCATCAACACTGCAGACTCAACAAAGATTCATCTCAACAGCTCTCGTCAGAAGCAAGGATCTTGGAGAATTCTAGTCTTTAGGGATAGTTAGGTCACAGGATTCAATGTAACCTTATCCACTTTTGCCATTTTACTTGTAAAAATTTCCATGGAATATTGTCATTGGCAAGATTTCATCCTTTAAATAAAATCAGCCTTTTGAGCCTCTCTTTCTTGTGCAAATTATCGGTTCCTTATTTTCTTTGTTATGCAAAATATCGTTCGTTAATCAACGATTATTTTTGAAAGCATTAAAATCCAGATTTTTGAAAAATAATAACTTGGAAATATTTTACAAAATGTTTTAACTTGTGGAAGAACTCGAGGAAAATCATACTTCCCCGAAACTTAAGGGTAGCAGGAGTCTTGATACACAGTCAGGATTTACATTCCCCAATGAAATGCTAGCAAGTTGGGCAACGAAGAGTCCTTTGGCCATGCATGATTACCAAAATTGAAGATTATCCCTCAGGATTTCTTGTGATGATATGAAGGTTCCTCCCCCAACAAAGTATTTCTGGACATCTGTTTGAATTCACCTCAGCAAAATCTACCTACAGGCTTTATTCCCCAGTAGGTCTTCGGGTTTATTTCCCAAGTCTACGTACACCCCTTATCATGGGATCAGTGTGATTCGTTTGTTTCCCGAGTCGGTGACATCTATCAATCCCCGCGAAGTCTAAGTTATTACGCACTTCGTTTCCAAGTACAAGCCCAGTAGTAACCGGCATTTTGTTCAAACCAATTGGTTGTTGATATTCATTTGGTCGTCACCATCCATGTCCTTTTAAAATCCAGTCGTCACTGGTATTGCTCCAATTATCATTGGTATCTTGTTAGTTGTTACTAACTCTCCCCATGAAGTCCAGTCGTCACTAGCGCTGCCTAAATCCAATCATCATTGGTATCTTGAGGTTTTAACCAATTTTTCCCTTTGAAACCCAGTCGTAACTGGTATCATCGTCTAGAGTCCAATCGTTACTTGGAGTCTATTTCAGTTTGGTTGCCACCAATCTCCAGCTAGAAGATCTAGTAATCCCTAGCATTTTTGTATAACCAATTGTCATTGGTATTCCCCAGTATGGTCGTCACCATCTTCATTAAAAAATCCGGTCGTAACTGGCATTGTTTAAAACCAATCGTTATTGGTACCCTGATTTGGTCGTCACCAATCACCATTAAAAGACCAGTCGTCACTGGCATCGCTTGGAATTCTGGTCGTTACCAATTCCCCAGGAAGTCTATTGATTACCAGCACTGTGTGAACTATTTGCAGAAGCTGAGGGTGTATCCCCAGTGATCCATGTTCCCAGTAAAGTCTCGGAGATCTAGTCGTCGTTAGTATCCTCCTTGTGTGATTAGGTTTGATTCTAGTCCATTCCTGAAGATCCCATTTGAACTCTTCACTATAGGAAGTTCCTCATCTGATCATCCCCAGTGAGGTTGTATCCAGTCTTTCGCTTCCCCGGTGAATCCTGATTCTCTTTTCCCGATGGAATTAATTTTTCATTTCCCTAGTAGAAGTCTATTCTTCTCCCCGGTGGAGTACCTCTGTTCCAATAAGATTGTCATCTTTATTGGATTTGTCTCTTCCCCATGTGAAGTTTTCCTTCTTATGCTATCAGTCATGTCTGAACTGTTAATTTAGTTTCTCAGTACGAGTCCCCAATGTCGAGTCCTTGTATTTGTCATCGTTTGTTTTACTGTTTCTTTTATTATTATCGTTGCGTCTATGTTGTTTGCATTCAAGCATCATAAAGCATCATTTAGAGTGCATGGCATATCATAACTTGTCCTTTAGCATGGCATCGGATCTAAGGGACAAAATTTTCGGTTATCTATATTTAAATACCTTTCACTGCGATTTAACGAAGATTGTCATCTCTCGTTCCCCATCTAGTGAAGATATTTAAATAGGGGCAACTGTTGTACCCCAAATTTTGACCCCTTAGATTCTCATTATCATTTTTAGAAGCATGATCATGCATTATCTAACCCTAAATCAGTGCAAGTTTATTATTGTCAAGTTACAGACGAACCAGGGTTTTCGCACCGACAAATTCAAAGAAACCAAGGAATGATTAGCCAATAATTTGGGCCAACTCAATCATTGAATGAAATCAAATATAATATCAAAGTCAAAAGAGAAGTCAATTTGAAGAAATCATTTCAGAATCAAGAACAGTGCAGTCAGGAGGCCCCGATTAGGGTTTTTAACTAGTGAAAAGTCAACTGTGGTTTGACTTTGATATTGGAAGAGGTTTTAATGGTGGGATTGAGGTCCATGAAGTTCATATAGACTATTAAAGACTATTCAAGAAGTATCAAAGTCTCAGGATGTCCAGAATGTCAACAGGCAACTCAATCGGCACCGATCGATCGTACGGTTGACCGAAACGTCAACTCCTCAAATTTTGAGAATTGAAATCCAAGTTGTGAATCAAAGGTGTTCCTTATGTCATAATGGACTTGCATATCATTTTTCATGATCATTGGATCAAGGATGAGAGAGTAATCGAGAAATCGGGAAATTAGGGTTTTGAAAAGGGCTAAAACCGTATCTCCTTAGCCACACATCCAATTGAGTTGGTTCTAGTCTCATTTGAAAGCTCTTGATAAGTCCTACAAAAGTCCCATACTAGTCCACAACCAGAAAATGCATACTTTTTGAGATAGAAGCAAAAACATTCCTAGAAGGGAAAATAACTTAGAAAATTTCTAAGTTATTTTCACTTTTAAAACTTGTGTGCAGCCAACTTCAAGGGAATTTTTCAACTAGTTTCAAATAGAATCAAGACTTCTGGGCAACATGAAAGTTTTAGTACTATGTGAGGGCTTTCTAAAAAGTACAAATACATCTCCAGGTGATTTATGAGCTGAGAGATACATGTGTTCAAAGTTGGTATTTTGTCACTTTAGCTCCACATTGATCAAAATTGCAAAATCATCTCTACCATCCAATTGAGCCAATTCTAACTTGTCAAACTCATGCTATCTGATATATTGAACATCTCAAGCAGGTTGAAGCAAAGAAATTGCATGGAGATAGCATAGAATTAAAGATTGGAAGTTCATTGCCTAAGTTGCCATTTTTGACTTTTCCAAGCATGAGGTGGAAAGTGATTCTGCTCCAGCCACTCTACCAAGTATCTAGGCTGCAATTTATCAGTAGAAACATCATTTAAACTTGCCCATTGGGTTAAGGAGACAGCCAAAGATCAGAAAAAGCAAAGCAAGTTGGCAAATGGATGGAAATATCAAGGATAACTTCATTTGTAAGTAAGGTTCTCAAGCAAGCACCTCCTTGCTTTTTGCTATAAATAGGGACCTCATACCCCTCATTCAAGAGATCAACATCATTCTGAAAAGCTGAGAAATCAAGCTCTCTCATCACACATCTCTCTTGCTTGCAATTTGCAAAATTCACCAAAATTGTCAAGTGTAGTCAAAATTCTGCACTTTGCAATTTCTCTACCAAATTCAGTTCTACATGTTCCAGCTCCCAAATCATTATCCATACATCTTCTAAATCACATATAGAAGGTGTACAAACCATTAAACCACCAAAAACCTCAAGAAATCAAAAAGTCAAAGGTTCATGTAGCTTACTTTGACCAAAAGCCATAAAAAACACCAAACTGAGTTCCAAGCATTTCTTTGAGGTTGTGACCACTTGAACACCTCATATACCATATATCTCAACTGTCCAAACACTCATCCATCATTAGAAACTCATACTTTTCATTTTGGCATCATAAGTGGTTGTTACTTGAAGTTGAAGCAAGGTACTAAAGCAAAGACTTGGATTCATCATCTCTGGTTTTCTCAACTTATTTGGATTGCTAAATAGGATCTTCAACAGGTATGTAGCATATATCTCTCACTTCTTGCATTATGTTCATGACTTATTCATTTTGAGTACTTGTGTGAATTTTGGAGTTATGAATGTTTGTTGGTTTCCATGATGTTTGGTGAATACCTTGTGTGTATCAGCATGAATATACCAACTTGTCCTTGTCATATCAGTATGCTTTTTGTCATGAAGATGCATTTAAAATTATTGGGACCAATATAATAAAGTTGCTATCATAAAGAGTTTGGTGCCAAGTCTGTTATGTACAAGTTTTGATTGATTGCTAAGCTTGTTTGATTGATTGTGTCAATGCTGTCTTAACCTAAAAATAAAAAAAACTGATGCTGGTGTACTATTGATTGGCCTGCTGTAATATGACAATGTGTTTGCAATTCATGAGAGGAATATGAAGATATCCATAGCAGGTTTTGTTTCAATTTTGTTTGAGAAAGTTAATGCTGCTGTGTTGAATTGGCTCTAATAGAACACTTCTTTCTGCTGCCAGTATAGCAGTTTTTGCTTAAACATGAACCTGACCAATTTGCTCTGCATTCTGCTTGTAACATCATGACCATATGATTGGTAACAAACCTGTATTTAAATTAAGTAGCAGTATTATGCTCATGCTGTCTTGAATTAAGAAACATTGTTGCTGCCAGGTTTTGTTCTTGATGCTCATAGCATTAATTCATCTACACTTGATATAACTGCTGTTAGAATGCTCTTCATGTTGTGTGTTTAAACTGTTATAACTTGACATACATGATGCATCAACCTCATGATCATACAATAAGCATATTGACTCCTATTTGAACTTGTAACTTGCTTTGCAATCTTGGGTACTATCAAGAACTTCAAGAACAGTTTGAAAACCATTTTCCACACAAGCATTGAAAATCATTTTGATTTGGTTGGAACATGTTTAGATGCACATTCAGAAATTGTCTATGTATTCACTTTTGTTAATTTGTGCATAACACTCACTTTCACACTTGACATGAACACTTCACAAAACACTCAAGCCACTCACATACCATTTTTTGTATAGACTGTTTTTTCACTAAAGTATCACTTTGGACACATCATAATAATCATTTAGAAAGTGTTGGCATGACCCTTGTACACTAGAACTGGCTGCACTGAGTTTTCACTATGCACCTGCTCATTTCCTCACAAGGCTTCACACCACAACACCATTTCTTGTCTTAGTTGCTTTTTTCATTGAAAGAATTGATCTAAAACTTTTTATTTGACATCTATAACATGTTTGTGTGCTCACCTTGCTGTTTTGTGCATTACAACAAAATTCACATGATGACACCAAAATTCAAACCACACACAAGTCACTCAAACTTGACATTTTTGGCATGACTGGTTTTTTCACCAAAACAACACCACACACACCACTTATTATTCAAATATGGTATGATAGTACACCTGTTTGAGTATGAAACACACTGCACCACAAAATCACACACAAGTTGCATTTTTGCTTTCACATGCTCATTATCTCATATCAGTTTGAGAATAATTGTTTTTCTTGATATCCTTGTGTTCTTACAGCATGATTTGATCATTTATGACCTGTGTAAGTGACTGGTTTGGTTTGATTGGAGTTATAACTCAGATTTGCAATTTTCACACTTACACACATCATACTTGCATCACACATACCACATTTTGAACCAAGTGGTTTTGAACTGTATTGCTTGATCAAACATGACTAATATCACATGTATGAAATGTCCACACACTTAAACCAACCAGTTTGTACTTGAAATGAGATTTGAATGCCATCATGCATCCTTGCTTTGACAATTTGTATGTGACATGTCATTCTTCATAACAGGTGGTTTCCTTGAGGCTCTAATGTTTAGATCATCTTATTATCATGCATATATGTTGTGTAAATGATTGGAGCATCCTAAATTGGCCTTGAATTACATCTGCTCATCATCATGCATCATTGTTCATCTTTTTGCAAATTTGCCATACCCTCACATATCAGTTTGAGAAGGCTTGATTTTTCTTGATATCTTGATGGTTCTACAGCTTTGTATGATCATATGGAACATGTTTGAATGAGCTAAAACATTGAAAATGACCTGCAAATTGAGTTACACCATTTCATGCATTACACACACATAA
This sequence comes from Lathyrus sativus, assembly GCA_963859935.3. NCBI lineage: Eukaryota > Viridiplantae > Streptophyta > Magnoliopsida > Fabales > Fabaceae > Lathyrus > Lathyrus sativus. The sequence continues at coordinate 738,546,775 of OZ012735.1, read as the reverse complement.
CATATACCAAAATGCAAATTGAATGCTAAATTCTCACACACTTGTTCCAGATCTGATCTCTTCACATACACACACTCTAAATCACACATTAAATATGTTTCAATGATTGGTATGACTCATGAATACCTCAAACTCAAAAACTACATTGTTATGCATGTTTGTTTTCATGTACATTTGCAAATTGAATGTGACTCTCTCATATCTGCATGTCCTGGCCATAAACTTGTGTCCTTCTGTTTATACACCATATATTGGATGTGTATGTGAATTCACTTGGCATTAAACATGTGTGTATCAAGCTATTCATATCAAAACGCATTCAAAAGCATACAAACACACCAGCTATCGTTTTTTTCACTAGGCAAATAATTTCAGAAAACCAACACCACCATCCTCTTCCTCTCATTTTTCTACCCAATTTCCATATAAATTTTGTCTCGATCCGATGAGCGGTTAGTGAGATACGGTATAAAACGTATTTGGTTTCGATTATGTATTTGCCCAGCCATGGAACCAAGCAAGCTTTACATATTAATCATTGCGCTTTTATTAATGGATGTAACAGCCGCCCCAGCGGTAGAGACTAGCGCGCGTATCAGTCTTGGCATAGGTTCGATCCCTTGTGATAACCCTTGCTGCCACTTTTTCTCATTTTTTGTACATAAACTTCAAAAATTCGTAACTCTCTCATTTTTTATCGTTTTTCGCCCGTTCTTTTTTCATTGTGCTTGTTTTTATATGTACTTTCATACCATGTAATTATTTCTCATGTTTGATTATTTTTTCACCATGTTTGATTACGCGCGATCCACGCGCGTCAACGGTACTAACCCTAATTGGTTGCAGATGAAAATTAAAAAGGTTCCTCTTGTGTTTTCTCAGGAAATTTGATTGTTATCATGTCTATATATGTTTTTTAACATGTTAGAATTTTTACCTTGAATTATTCTATGTTTATCTCATCTGTTTGTTAACAGTATTCCAGGTGCGAACTGTCGTCACGGTTCTCGTACCGAAAAAGCTGCTTTGATTGTCATCATTGCTTTTCATTATTTTATTATTTTCATTGGTTGTCACCATGATTATGTATGTATAAAGTTTGTATTTTATTTCATCCCCAAGCGACGAAGCTCGTTAGCTTTCGTCCAGTTTCCAATAATACTGTCCCTCCAAAGGAAGGTCTGTCCACTTGACTGTCAATGTCTTGGACCAAAATCTTAAACCCTTTTGACTTTGTTAAGTCACTTCAACCCTAGTTTAGAAACCTTTAGACTTTGCTTGAAGTCTAAGAAACCCACCCATACTAGGAGTGTTCTTCAACTAGAACCCTAGGGAAGAGTTCGTCAACTCTGTGTAAGAATCATCGTCATGACTTCTTACTTCCCCTTCGACTTAGCTTAGGGAGTTTTGTTAAACTCCACACAAACATAGTCATGTTTGTTCCCCTTTAAACCTTGATCGTCATCAAGTGTTCTTTACCCCTCGTGAGGTGAACTACGATTGCTCTGATTCTATCCTAGTCAGGATACGTAGGCAGAAGGTGGATGCCTTTGCGAGCAAACTTAGAAAACCACTTAGGCCTTTTTTATTTCCAATCCTTAAAACATAGCACAATTCACAAACTTAGCAATTAATTAAACAAAAGGTTCCTGTAGAGTACTACAGATATTTAGGGTGCTAATACCTTCCCTAGATATAACCAACCCCTGAATCCCCGAATCTCTTAAAGCGTTGTTGTCACATCGCGCAAAAGGTTCTTTCTTTCTTTAGACCTATCCTTTGGATAAATTAAAGACCGGTTGTAAAAATAAATACGGTTCAAGTTAATTAAATAGCTTGATATCAAATTTTCACCGCAACACTATGTTATCATGCTTATGTCAAAACCGAATGTCTATCATAATCATCTTTAATAAAAGATGATTAGAGCCTAAGTAAAGAAGAAACAAAGGGAGAAGAAGGAATAAGGAAGTACAAGCACAAAATTCACATGCAAATATCCAAACAAAATGCACATTTAGAATGCAAGTGGGGGAGGAAAATTGTGTGGGGTAAACACCACCACAAGCTCATCTCAACCTCTGCCATGTACATGAATGCGAAAGAGAAAGGAGAATAAGCAATGCACAAGTATAACCATACAAGTATGCATAAAGGAGTGTAAAACATGCTATATAAAACCCTAATTTGAAGTCCCTAAATGATGCACCATTTGAACAAGTTGTGAACATAGTTTGGACCCCAAATTAAACCTACAAGTACATAATATCCACAACATGAATGCACAAGTATCAATTGCCCAAAGAATGCATAAGAACAACTTCTAACTAAGACTAGTTCAAGTACTAGTGTAAGCAACACTAAAAGGGATCCTAAAGTGAAAAATATACTAAAAATAGTAAACTAACCCTAAAAATGACAAATAAAATCCTACATGGCCCCTAAGGTGTTAGGAACCAGGGGCCAAAACTAGGGGAACAAATCCTAAACAAAACTATGCAATCAGAGGCAAAACCCTAAGGGATACCCTAAAAAGGAGATTAATCGGGGATCCTAAAAACTACCCTAAAACCCTAACCAAATTGCCCTCCAAGCAGGGGAAAAAATTTCATAAAATCTCCTAACATGCCATGAGTATGGGTAAGAAAAATTAGGCATAAACAATGAACATTCACCAAGAAACAAAATTAAAATCACAAAGATATCAATTTTAATCCATTAAAACCCTTTCCAAATGAATTATTATTTTTTAATTCAAAAATAATCAGAAAAATAAAACTAAAATTTCCTAAATTCAGCTTACATCTTAAAATGCCTAAAAACTATTTTTGTGGATTTTTTATTCATTTGGAAGCATTTTAAAAGAATTAAAATGAAACAAATAACAAAACGAAAAAAGAAAATTAAGAAAAAGAAATTGAGTAAACGTGTGTGAAGAATAGCAAATATTTCCAGTTCAGATTCATTAGGCCAATTGAAAGGGGTGGGAAAAGCAATTGGAGCCCAGGTCCACAACACCAAAACTCATCGTTTCACTTATTTTGGTCAAACAATTCATCAGACTCAATCACAACCGTTGGTTTTAAATGCAAGTCAAATGATCTGATGGCTAACACGCTGACACGTACACGGAGTGGCGCCAAAACCAGACGGTGGCCCTAACCCCTCCGGTCATCTTCTCCGATGACTCCGTTACACAGTGAATTTCAAACCTCATCAAAAATCAACATTTTTTACACCATCGTGATCCTTATGTCATGTACATTAATAATTTGTTGTTCTTTTTCATTTTCCTCTCATATTTAAGCCTAACCGAATCAAACAAGAATTGAGGTCTAATCTTAAAAGTTCAATAATGGACCCTATACTAATCCAAAAACAATCTATAAGTCTAGGGAATTAAGAATCCATGAAAATGGCATGTGAATAGTGCTTAAACAGAGAGAATTTGTGACTGATGACTTACCTGACGGAGCACCTCCGTTGGGCCTTGAAATGGTGTTGAATCTCTTGCAAAACCACCCAGAAACGTTCTAAAATCTTCAAGGAAGCTTCAGGTAATCTCAATTTGTCTTGAAATGGCTTCAATTGTAAAATTCAATTTCAACTTGAACCTTCACTTTCTTCAACTAAAATCTGTTATTTCTCCATGAAAATCACCTTTTGAACATTACTTCTTCATCTAAAGACTATATACTTTGGATCTGAACCAGTTTGGAGGCCCAATCATGGCCTGTTACCATGAATTGAAATCCAAAATTTCCACTTGAAAGCTCCAAAATTGGCACACGAATTTGGCTCCAATGGCCATGGCTTTGGTTCCACTGAGTTGCTTACAATGCATAATGATCCAATGGATGAAATTGCACCCTTAATTTGATCTTATGGTGAGATTTTGATGTGCTACTTCATTGTGAAGAAACCTTGTATTAAACGATGTTAATGACCTCAAATTTCCATTCTAGTTTAGGCATTTCATTTGGTATGTTCAAAGGACTCAAAAAATGCATAAACATGACATGAAATGGTTAAAAATGAATTCAATCCAAACCATGACTTTTAATGACTTTTTCCATGAAATTTCTTCACCATTCCTCTCATACAAGCCAAATCTTTGGGAACTTGATGTTTGGTGATGAAAATGATATCATTTGGAGAAATTTTTATGTTGGAGAAAGTTGCATTTGAAGTATGCAAAGCCATGTAAATGACCTATAATCCAAAAGACTTATAATCCAAGTTTCCCAAAATACCCCTACCTTGCAAACCTCGTATCTTGAGTTCTACAAATCAGATGGAGGAATTCTAGGACATTTTGGAAAGCTAAGATCATAAAGAACAACTTTCATGTTTGGGTCAAAGTGAGGAGAAACATGCTTCTAGGTCAAACGTTCCTTGGAAGTTAGTTGACTGAAAATTCATTCATCTGATGACCTGTAACCTGTCAACATTATATCTTGAGTTCTAGAAACCCAATGGATGAGTTCTAGTACTCAAAAGAAAGCTAAAAACATGCTCTACAAGTCTTATTTTAGGCTCAAGATTTAGTGAAGCTTGCATCTTGAGATAGGTGGTCTTGAAGTTAGGCACCAAATAGAGGATTTTACACTGACAGGCATAGAAACCCTAGCTTAGCAACTTCTCACACTCTTGTTTCATGATGATTTATTCTTGGAATGACATCTCAAATCTCTCAACACAACCTTCTATGCACACAATTACTTAAAACCACATCTTAATCTCCTTTAAATTCACCATTCGACCTAGGGTTGACCAGATGAAAACTCTAGATGCACCATCTTTGCTTGTGGCTCATTGCACATGATTCAACATCTTGAATAAGTTCTATGATGGATCTTGAGGCATACCATGAGCTTCCACAACCATTCTCCATCCATGACCATGGACTCATAATCCTCTGATGATCTTCATTTAGCCCCCAAGATAGGAGATACACTACAACTATCCATCCACTCTTTCAAAGGCTTTAACATTCTCCTGAGGAATATAGCCACTTGATCACTTGAATAAAGACCTCTTGATTAAGCTTAGAATACTTTTAAACCTCTTTTTTTCAATGTACCCTTCTTGATTCCCTGTAAAATGAACAATGTTATATGGATGCAAATGCTATGAGATGAGATGAACACATAAGCCAAGTTAAAAAAAGGTTAGGCAAATTTTGGGGTGCAACAAGAAGGCTTTTTAGTTATTCAGTTCTTTCTCTTGTTACATGAACCGTTGTATTCAGGAATCATTTGTATTGGAACTTCTCTCAAAATTAATGAAAGTTGATTTTTGGTCTCAATTGTGCATTCTTATTATTCATTCATAGTTCTATAATACTGACGATAATCATAAGTCTCGAAAGTCTCTTGAACATTGCATATACATGCGCATCATTTTTGTATTCCCCAAAACCCGACCTTACACACCCTTTTCCCCAAGTTGACTTTCCGCACAACACAAGAAGTAATCAGAAAAGGATCATGGATCAGTTAGAGCAAAACCAAGCTGCTATAAGGGAAGAAATGCAAAGTATGAAGACGCAGATGAATCAACTCATGGAGGTGATCCAGAACATGGCCAGAAATCAAAAGGACATGAGGCTAGAAGTAGAGAGGAACGTTAATCATACCCTAGCTGGCGCGGTTCCAAATGCAGATTGCGCAGCTCCAACCCTTTCCGGTGCAATTCCAACCCATGTCGGTGCAATTCCTACTCCTACAGATGCAATACCTATTAGCATAGTCCATCTACCAGCTGGTGCAGTCCATCCTCCCGGTGCTACGATTCCACCACCAATCCACTATGACGATAATGCGGGCTTCTACAAAGATTCAACAGCTAATGCGCGTGCGCCACAAAATGCTGAATTGGAGTAGAAGTTTAACACTTTACAAGAAGCAGTGAGGGCAATGCAAGGCCCCGACGTTTTGGGATTAGATGGTGCAAAAATATGTCTTGTGCCAGGGGTTAAGATACCTTCGAAATTTACTATTTCTACTTTTGACAAATACAAGGGTAGTAGATGTCCTAAGACCCATATAAGGTCTTACTGCAGGAAGATGGCCGCCTATTCCAACAATGAAAAGCTCATAATCCATTTCTTTCAGGATAGTTTGATCGAGGCCTCTTTAGAATGGTACATGCAGCTCGAGCGCTCTAATGTGAAAAGCTAGAAAGAGTTAGTAGACGCTTCCATAAAGCATTATCAGTATAACACTGACATGGCTCTGAATCGGACGCAACTCCAGAATCTAACCCAGAAACCAAACGAGTCTTTGAAAGACTTTGCACAGAGATGGAGAGGACTAGCTGCGAGAGTACAACCTCCGTTGTTGGAAAGAGAGCTAACAGATATCTTCATGAGTATGATACAAGGACCGATCCTTGAACGTCTGACATCTACTACTTCTACGGTGTTTTCTGAACTTGTCATGGCTGGAGAAAGGCTAGAGAGCTTATTGAAATTAAGAAAAATCTAGAATATTGGCGGGTCCTCGAGTAGGGTCAAAAAGCAATATCAAGGATTCATTAGAAAGGAAGAAGGTGAAGTTAGTGTTGTATCCACAGAAATAGGGAAAGCCCGTCAGGGTTATCATCATGTTGATGTCGTTGCTCCGCAACAACCACTTTCCATTCCAGCAAGTCAACCCGTAGCTCAGCAGAACCGACAACAACAACCGTACCAACTGAGGCAAAACCAGTATCAGGGTCAGCAAAGAATGAGGAGGCCAGAAAGAAGGTTCGATCCAATCCCATCCACATACGCCAGATTACTTTTGTTCTTGCTGAAAGGAGGTCTTGTGCAACCTAGGGAAATGAGGGACCCTCCAGCCCTTCTTCCTCTCGGTTATGATGTCAATGCAAGATATGAATTCCATTCTAGTGTCCCAGACTATAACATTGAGAATTGAAAAGACTTTGAAATACATTGTGCAAGATCTTATTAATTCAAAGGCAATCAATTTCACCCAAAATGCCCTGAATATCAAGACTAATCCAATGTCGACTGATATGAATGGGTTAAATGTTTTAACCTCAGAGCAGGATGAATCCATAAAGGCTATAGAGTCCATTTCTGATAAAAAACTAAAAAGAAAAATGCTTGAAGTCTTAATACAAGAAAGCTCTAAAAAAGAGTTTCCCATTATTACAGAAGCACCTTACCAATTAAGTGAGGTTTTGTCTAGATTTAGACAGTCTAACATCCGGGAAACTCTCGTTTCTATTATGGATTTAAATAGAGAAATAAACCTCTTAAAAAAATGAGATACCTCAGATTAAAAAAGAAAACTATGGTTTATCTCAAAGAGTCACTTTTTTAGAATCCAATAATTCAAAGGTTGAAGAAATAGCTTCAAATAGTAATCCTTCACCTAGTGATGATTTCCTTTCTCTCATTGATAGAGTGACCTCTCAAAAATGGTTTGTTAGAATAACATTAGTTATTAATATAAATTTCATATTAGAAAATGAAGTTGCCCTTATTGATAGTGGCGCTGATTTAAACTGCCTTCAAGAGGGAATTATTCCTACTAAATATTTTGATAAAACTACTCAATCTCTTACACAAGCTGGAGGAGATAAACTCATAGTTAATTATAAATTGTCTAATGCTTATGTTTGTAACAAAGATATTTGTTTACCCACTCACTTTATTCTTGTGAAAAATTTAACTCATAGAATTATATTAGGAACTCCCTTTCTGCATAAAATTATGCCTCTAATTAATGTTGATCAAAAGGGAATTACCTCCATTATTAATAATAAAAGAATTACTTTTGAATTTATTACTCATCCCCATACCAGGATGATTAATGAAGTTAAAGATATTCTTCTTAAAAAAGAAAAACAAATTTGTTTTCTTAAAGAAGAGGTGGATTTGTTAAACATCACTTCTCAACTTGAAAAACCTGAAATTCAAAATCAAATTAAATTAATTGATCAACAGTTTATAGATGAAATATGCAATGATTTACCTAATGCCTTTTGGGATAGAAAGAAACATGTTATTTCTTTACCTTATCTTGATGACTTTAATGAAATTCAGATTCCCACTAAAGCTAGGCCTGCTCAAATGAATCATGATTATGTGGATTTATGCAAAAAAAAGATAGAATCTCTTTTACAGAAAAAATTAATAAGAAAGTCCAAATCTCCTTGGAGCTGCACAACTTTTTATGTCAATAATGCTGCAGAAAAGGAACGTGGAGTTCCTAGACTCGTTATTAATTACAAACCACTTAATAAAGTGTTAAAATGGATTAGATATCCTATTCCTAATAAAAAAGATCTTTTAGATAGATTAAAAAATGCTTTAATCTTCTCTAAATTTGATATGAAATATGGTTATTGGCAAATTCAGATTAATGAATCTGATAAGTATAAAACAGCCTTTACCGTACCTTTTGGACATTATGAATGGAATGTCCTTCCTTTTGGTCTTAAAAATGCACCTTCTGAATTTCAAAATATTATGAATGATATTTTTAATCCTTATATGGAATTTATAATTGTTTATATTGATGATGTTTTAGTTTTTTCAAAAGCTATAGATCAACATATTAAACATTTGAAAATATTCAAAGGATTAATTAAGCATAATAGATTAGTAATATCTGGTCCTAAGATGAAACTTTTTCAAACAAGGGTTAGATTTTTAGGACATGAAATTAACCAAGGAACTATAGTTCCTATACAAACAAGTATTGAATTTGCTTCTAAATTCCCTGATATTATTACAGATAAGAAACAATTACAAAGGTTTCTTGGTAGCCTTAATTACATAGCAGATTATTATGAAAATCTTGCTAAAGATACGACAATATTACATGCTAGGCTCAAAAAGAATCTTGGCCCTTGGACTGAAAAACATTCTCAGGCAGTCCAAAGAATTAAAAATAAGGTGAAATGTTTGCCTTGTTTATCTCTTGCTAATCCTAAGTATTTCAAAATTATTGAAATTGATGCTTCAGACTTAGGCTATGGAGGAATCCTTAAACAAATAATACCTGAAACATCAAAAGAAGTTTTAGTTAGATTTACTTCTGAAAATGGAATCCAACACAAGCCAAATATTCAACTATCAAGAAAGAGATGCCATCTATTATAAAGTGCATTTCAAAATTTCAAGATGATCTTCTTAATAAAAAAAATTTATTAAAAATTGATTATAGCTCAGCTAAATCAATTATTGAAAAATATGTTAAAAATCTTGTTGCTAAGCAAATTTTTGCTAGTTGGCAATGACAGTTATCTATGTTTGAATTTGATATTCAACACATTAAAGGTGAAAATAATTCACTTGCTGATTATTTAACTCGTGAATTTTTGCAGGGAAAAAATGATGACCCCATATAGGGGTAGAGGCCGCGGTTATGGCCGTGATGGGAGAGGGAGTAACAATATGTTACCCCATCCAGAATCAAATTCAGCAATTACCTGCATCTTCAGCCAAAAAGGAAGATATTGCTTCCTCTTCCTCTAATAAAACTACTTCCTACAAGGAAGTTGCGGTTAATAACCCACCTCAAGAACAAATGGATTATTTTGAAAATCCAGTAATTGAGAAAATCATGTATATTAATGATGAAGATATGAAAATAAATCCAAATGATGGGTGGTCTATCAAAACTAGATACCTCGAATCAAGAGGATATCTAGGTCTTCATGGAAAATCTAGGCCCAACCTAGAAAATCTCATGACTGTTACCGAATCGGTAACAATTACTCACCATTACCAAAACAATAATCCTGAAAGTTTTATAAACTTCAGTAAATCTCACATTAACACAATTTTGTTACCAAGAGAATGGGGTCTCAACCCAAATGCTGAAAAGGCAATAAGAATTGCCGAAGGAAAGTATATTTACTTTAATTATTGGGACTATGTCCAAGCTTTCACTCAAGCTTTTTATTACCAAAATCCCAAGAACAAGCATTCTTGGTTTTTCTCTATTAATCAAGAGATGGTTAATAAACCTATACCAAATTGTTTTTATGGATGGTGGGCTAAATTTGTTCCATCTTTGGAGATTCTACCTAAAGAAATTCTTAACCTATACAATCCTGGTGTGATAATAGTCCACTTATTGTAAAAAAATTATCTGATAATTTGATCACTGGACAATGTCCATTCTTTTTCTTTACTAAATTTCAGATTCCATGGATATGGAGATGGTCAATCACCATCTCAAAAAACAAATTCAACATTCCCATTTTAGAAAGAAATTTCTTCTATAAATGTTGGAACAAGATGAGTTCAGAGGAGGTCCAGTATAAAATAAAATTAATCAAAGAAGCTATATCTGAAGACCAGAATAAGAAGGTCAAGGAGAAAAGCTCCCAACAAATGTCTATGGAAAACTTAAAGAACTTCTTCCAGAGGAAATATCCCAATGAATCAGAAGATGAAATCATGGTTAGAATGTTGGATCATATGAAGAACCAATTCTTCTCTACTTTTCCAACAAAAGCATCAAAAGATGAGGATTCATCTATGAAGACAAGCTCTTCTATGGGATCAATGGATTCCCATAACTTTGATGGTTTGGCAGGAGAAGGTCAATCAGATGAACCTACTGCAGAAGATTTGTGGGATGCAATGATTCAATCCATGAAAGTAAAAGGAAAAGCAAAAAATTAAATTATTATCTTGTCTAACAATAATGTAGTAAGAATCTTTACAAAAACAAAAGACAAAGGAATCTTATCTTGTCTTTAAATCTTCTAGGCATAATTGCATGCATTTCATTTCTTTTGTAAAATACAAGAAAATAAGAATCTTATCTTGTCTTTAAAATTTCTAGGCATGCATTATTTTATTTCTTTAAAGTTATTTGGTTTCTTGTTAATTATTGTGTCGATGGGGCCCAAAGAGTACCCGACAATAATTATACAAGTTGTGTCTTAGTTTACCGGCTATTGTAAGTAACGGTTACCGACTTAAATAGTAAGCCTTTTATTCCCTATATAAAGGGAATCCTGCTTGTTTTGTAAACACACCTTAGAATAAGAAGTTTAAAGTTTTTCATAATATAGTCTCTACCATCCTCTATACTCCTTTACTCTAAATATTTCGATCCTGCTTCCGCTAATAACAACTTTGGTATCAGAGCCTGGACTTGCCAAATCTAAGGTATATTTCTTCTTAAATTATGAAAATTAGTGGCTAAATTTATGTTGTGAGAGGTTGATTATGTTAAGACAAAACTAAGTAGGTAACTTTTTCTCATAACATATTATTAACTAGCAAACAACCTTTTCAAAGTGTTTTTAAAAAACTAAAAAGTGTTTTTAGTTTTTTCTTAAACATTCATCTTTTTTTTCCTGGGGAAAGGAGTTGTTGATGATTTCAAAAAGAAAATTTTTGCTAAAAACATTTTGACATCTTTGACTTTGGAGAAATCCTTCTATCCCTTCGGGTTGATAGTTAAACAATTTGTTGTTTGCTTAGATGACTTTTAATTAGTTGTTGTTTCAGATAACATTATGTTATGAGTCCAAGTTATCTATTTGGATTTAACTTTGCATATCAACCAATCACAATATTCTTAGCCTGCTGCCATATGGATTCTGATGATGATAATCATCAAAATAATTTAATAAAAAATGAAGAATTAATTGAATATCCAAAAAATATGGATAAACTCAACAGATGGGTTATACCCTCAGTTCCTTCTAATCAAATTTATAGATTTGGTAAGATGTTTTTTCTCGTTTTTCTGTTAAACCTTTAGAGCAAACGATTCAAATTTCTAAAGAAACTCAGACAATAAAACTATTAACTAAAAAGGATTTGAAACCTTTTAAAAATTATAATTTTATCCATATTGGATTGGTTCAAATTTCTTTAAAACCTTTAACATTATTAAGTTTAAATTCTAGCATAATGGCTTATGTTAGAGATGGTAGATGTAAAGATTTCAAACAATTTTTAGCTGCTATGGTTGAGACAAGTTTGTGTCATGGACCGGTTTACTTTGATGTCTCACCTAATTTAAATCTATCTTTATCTGATAAAAATTTATTAGATGCTATGCAATTAACAGTTCATACTAATGGTTACAATTTTAAACCTGGAAGTGAAATCATAGCAATATGTTATAGAATCTACTATAATGTTCTTACTACGCTTAATCCTAAAGCAAAACATTTATCATTTCCTGGAATGACAACTTTAGTTCAAACAAATTTATTAACATCCAATGTTGCAACCAATAGATTAATAAAATGGGATGAAATAAACTTCCCAGAGACATGGTCTCTCCCCCAGGAAATAGATCCTGAACCTATCCTTAATAGGGATATAGACCAAATTATTCAGACCACTGAAGGAGATTTAGAAATAAATTTCACTTCAAAAAGAATCACTATGCCAAAAATGACCTTTAGCAGTGCTTTTTTTTGACCTTTAGCAACGCTTTAAAGCGCTGCCTAAAGTGGCGCTGCTAAAGGTAAAGGCAGCGCTTTTTTTTGTGGAAAAAGCGCTGCTAAAGGCATCACTTTTAGCAGCGCTTTTTTACCCCTTTAGCAGCGCTTTATAAAGCGCTGCCTATTCTCCCTCCCCCTCCCCCCCTTTAGCAGCGCTTTATGAAAGCGCTTTTGTAGACCCCCTTTTAGCAGCGCTTTCTTAGACCCCTCCTTTCCCAACCTATAGCAGCGCTTTTTTATGCCTATTTTTTCCCCTTTAGCAGCGCTTTTTTATGCCTATTTTTTCCCCTTTAGCAGCGCTTTCTTGTAAAAGCGCTGTCTATACTTCACGTTTTTGAAATTTTTTTAAAAAAAAATCACATTTTTTATATATTTTTCGACAAACCTGCTTATAACAATTAAATTCCCTGCTTATAATTCAGGCCTTAAATATAACTTGGCCTTTATACATTGTAATTCAACACTTGGCCTTTAATTCAACTCAATAACTAAACATTGTACATTATACAATAACACTTTGCAATTTACACATAATTAACTCAAGCATAATTTACACATAATTTAAACATTGTACATTATACAATATACAATATACAATATACAATATACAATTTACACATAATTACAAATCCAATATACATTATACAATTCTTAACTCAATCATAAATTGACACCATTCTTCCTTAATTTCTTCCAATTTTGCTTTCGAGTAAGTAGCGCATTTGAATTCATCAAAATACTACGTAATATAACAGAACAAGCACGATTTAATACTAATTACTCAGATGAAATATTAGTTAATTATAAAAATGAATCATATAACTCATGAATTGATCCATACCATGATTGGAATCTCTAATTGACCAGAAAGAATGATTTCCTTCATAAAGCGCAGTACAAAATATCCGCAGTCAATCCCACCACGCTGACGAGGACACTGTATTAGGAAAAAAGCGAACGAACATTTATCAGGATATATAGTTTAAATAGTTTTATAAGTAGAACCACTATAACAGTCAAACATGGGAAAATATACCTCCACTCTGATCCAGTTGATGTTGCTAGCCCTGCTTTTTGGCACTGTTGCATCTCTCTGTGCTCTGTATATTTGTATAACTCTAACATAATATAAACGCATATTTAGAACAATGTCATATAATAAATAAACATATATAATTATTCAGAACATTATATATCATCACTTACGTATCAACCATGTTCTTCAGATTTTCATATTTGTTTGTATTGCCATCCAATGAATCTATATAATACACTATTTCTTTAATCGGATTGATTGCGACCAACAACCAGTGACCACTATAAAATAAGACAACAGTTTAGACGGAAATGTTATATAATATGGCAAAAATTGAACAATTATAATAAATGAATTTAGAATAAAAACTAACCCATGACCAGTATTATATGGCAACATAAACAACTTCTCCGTATTCGCACCCATAAATCTCTGGACTGTGTACTCTTTGACTGCTTCTGGTGTCTGGTCTATTGTCCGTGAGTTGACACTGCTAGCAGATAAGAATGCGAATACTGAAGTCAAATCAGCGGGGACCAACAACTTGTCATACAAGAGCCTAAAAAAATATAATCAACATTAGATTATTCAGTTAAACGAGCAAATTTTAAAATGTTCAATTATCTAATTAAAATGGATCAGAGTACCTGATGTATGAACGCATAACCCCGACGCCCAATTCTAAATGTTTGAAAACCTGGTCGAAATCCTCCTTAGCAAGTGTTTCGGGATATTCAAAACCGAAAATACCTTGATCCATATGTATTAGACGGATGCCTCCCTCAGGCACGTCTGTTGTGCCTACATATGTTTCAAGGCACATCCTATATCGAGGAACAAATGCTCTTTTTGTCTCGACCTTTTTTTTGGGCACCTTGGAAGTTTCAGGCATCTTTCCCTTGCTGACTTGTTGCGACTGCTGATCAAGAACCAAAAAGTCATATATAAGTTCAGTAAATAATTTGTAATAAAATAATCACTTAAACTGTAGTACTAGTACCTGTAACTTTGATGCAGCTGAATCGGTATCCCGCACAATAATTTTATCATCTTTTGTTTTGGATTTTGTGGGAGTCTAAGATCATCATGTCAATAAGAAAGTGTAAATGTCAAAATAACTTTCATGTATGGGTAATAAAACATTGGAATATTACAAGGTTCAACCTACCTCATCATCTATGAAAATGAGATTCGCCGGCCATGCTACATAAGCTCCTATCGCGTCTCCCACCACTGTTGCGTCTGATACATCGTCTGGTATAGGCAACAACGCCCCCCCCCCCCTCTAATGCAATATCAACAGATACCTTCAAAAATCCAGCAGGGAGGGGTTTATAGGGAAGTAAGTCTCCCAGAGTGTTATGCACATTTCCCTTGCCAACCATGCGATAAGTCGGCGACGATAAATATAGTCGACAAGGTGAAATGCCCTAAACAAAAAATGATCAGTTAATGTGTCAATTAAGAAAAATGTGCTAAATTAATTTCAATGTAATATATACAATTACCTCTGGAAGCTTCTGCGGACAACCGATACTATCTTTGTCACTAGTAGCTTTACCGGCCTCTGGAGCGCGCCTTTCGGACATGTATCTCTCCTTATCCTTCTGTAATTCACGAATTTGAGCTTTCATTTCCTCCAAAGTAGCCATCACTTCTTTATTGGTTGGATTTTTTTTCTTTGGCTGGTTATACAGTTTGGATGGAGTGACACCAAATCCCTTTCCCCTCACACGCCCAGAGTACTCAGGAATATTCAACACCCGACTCAATAAACTCCTGCAATCATCGTCTTCAGCAGGAGTTATAGTCTGGGATAGGGACTCCTGAAATATAGATAAAAGCATATATAAATATATTATACACTTTGTTCAAACACTTTGTTCAAAAACTAATGTTGTACTTACACATTGTTCAAACACTTATTAAACTTCTTCTTGGACGGCTCCATCTCTTCCCACCTGGGCAGCCTTCCATACGACATGGTCCGGAAGAGATGTCGCATCACTTTTCTCCTCTTCCAACTACGCATTAAGACGAACAATAAAGCATTATATCCTATTATGTATACTTACTATTTTTTGTAAATAGATCATATTAAAGCATATATACGCACTTACTAATTTTTGTTCTAAGCGTGCATATCCCAAACGCCCCTTTCTGTATGGATACGCAGGGTTTGATGCCCGTTCCCGATTTACGCCACTCTTAACCTGAAAAAACAAGTTTAAGTCATATCAGTTTGTTTGTGGAATAGGTATATATACTATACATTGTTCATGATAAGTTGTACTTACTTCAAATTCTTTGGTTCTTCGCTTTGCAACAAATGTCTCTCATTCTGCATCCGAAATCAAATCAGCGTACTTCGCTGGACGTTCCGAGTCTACAAAGTTGCCATCAGAATCTTTAAGAAATTTGTTGGTTAAAAACGCTCTAAATCCCCTCAAGCGTTTTCCGGCCAACTGAATACAATATTTTCTCCTAGAATCCTCAATATTAAAAGATCTCTGCAAACAAATACACATACATATAACATGTTAGTATAATTAATTTAAAGATGTAACTGTCAACATAATTAAAAATGATCAAATCTCATACTTGAATCTCGCTCCAAATTTTATCCTTAGCTGCTTGTAATGCAGAAGTTCTCCAGTTATCGCAAGTAATCGGAACTTGCGAACGTACAATTGCTCCAATATTAAACAACAACAACAACAACAATCTATATCAAATATACACTATATCTCATATTTTATATCAACAACAACAACAAATATCATATTAAACAACAACAACAACAATATATGTCAAATATATATATCTCATATTTTACATCAACAACAACAATATCATATTAAACAACAACAACAACAATATATATCAAATATTAAACTATATCAAATATGAAATATCAAATATATCTCAATAACACTAAAAACATCAAATATCATATATATATATATATATATATATATATATATATATATATATATATATATATATATATATATATATATATATATATATATATATATATATATATATATATATATATATATATATATATATATATATATATATATATATATATATATATATATATATATATATATATATATATATATATATATATATATATATATATATATATATATATATATATATATATATATATATATATATATATATATATATATATATATATATATATATATATCAACAACAACAACAAAAACAATCAGAACAACAACAACAACAACAAATAACACAACAACAACAACAACAAAAAAAATAACTCAAATATCATATTAAACCATCAGAACAACAACAGCAACAACAAATAACACAAAACCTTCAATATCATATTTTACACTAAACCTTCAATAACTCAAATAACACAAAACCTTCAATAAAAACAACAACAGCAACAATATAAAACCATCTATTATGTTCAAATACCATCTATATAAAACCATCTATATCATCATAACAACAATGGTGAAAAGATTAAAAAAAACAAGAAAAGTAGAGCAAGCTTCACGTACCGTAACAATGGTGGACCGGCAATGCAGACGGATGGATGAACTCAAAAACTAACGGTGAACGATCAGTGATGGTCGGAAGGATGATCGGACGGAAGAAGGCGATGGTCGGACGATGAACAGTGGGTGGTTGGTTCGTTTTCGTTCGCCAGAGAAAGAAGAAATGTGTTGCGTGACTGTTTTGATTCTATTAAAATTCTGGAGGGTATTTTAAAATTATAATATGAATACCTATAGCAGCGCTTTTAAAGGCCTTTAGCAGCGCTTTTAAAAGAGCTTTCATAGGGTGCCTTATCAATTCCATATAGCAGCACTTTATATAAAAAGCGCTTTCTAAGGGTCCCCCTTTAGCAGCGCTTTTAAAAAGCGCTTTCTTAGGGCCCCCCTTTAGCAGCGCTTTTGAAAAGCGCTTTCTTAGGCCCCCCTTTAGCAGCGCTTTTTAAAAGCACTTTCTTAGGCCCACCATTTAGCAGCGCTTTTTTAAAAGCGCTGTCTTTGGTAGGCGCTTTTTTCTTTTTTTTATGGCCCTTTAGCAGCGCTTTTGTAAAAAGCGTTGTCTTTCTATGCGCTGCTAAAAGTGATTTCTGGCGTAGTGAATAACTAGAATACCCAGGTCTCTATCTGCTAGACACTCAGTTAGTGAATTTTACACAGCTCCTAGCCAATTACCTAGACCTTCTACTTCTCAAATAAGAGAAGAAATAGAGGTCGTTGAGAATATAAGACTAAGCGAAAATAGAGTTCCCCATGGAATTTATCAAAAACCTCATACTCCAAGAGTAGAATCACCTACTCAGTCAGATATGGATTTCCAATTATAATGATAGATTACTCCCCTGGTAGTAAGATGAGACAACTCATCAATGATGAGTTTCAACATGAGAGATACTCTCAATTTAGAAATTGGTTTTTTTAAAAATTTTCAAAACCTGAATTAGCCCAATTTAAAGATGAGTATTACACTCAAATGAACCTGGAGCAGGATTTCGTTCCTTTTGTTAAATGGTTTATTAATTACTTCATAAATAAAAAGCAAGAAAAATTCTTGTGTTACAAACACCTTGGGAAAACATTAGAGGAGAAATAATGGAATCTCCTTTTCCCCCTGAACAAACAATAAGTTTGAGTCAAAATACTGAAGCTACCCCTTAACTTACAATAAGAAGTTTAAAGTTTTTCATAATATAGTCTCTACCATCCTCTATACTCCTTTACTCTAAATATTCCGATCCTGCTTCCGCTAATAACAACTTTGGTGTGTGTGTATATATATATATATATATATATATATATATATATATATATATATATATATATATATATATATATATATATATATATATATATATATATATATATATATATATATATATATATATATATATATATATATATATATATATATATATATATATATATATATATATATATATATATATATATATATATATATATATACACACACAAAAAGTTCTAAAAGAAATATTAATAAAACTTCTAAAAGAAATAACAAAATATAATATATTTACAAAAAAAAATCTATTTTATATAATATATTTATAACATAATTAATTAATATACATAGTATGTTAACATTATTATTACAAATTAATTAAACCGAGGGGGTAATAAAAAAAATGAACGGGGTGAGAACCGAGAATCAACGGTGGGTAGGGATTAAAAAAAATAGAAACCAAATGGGCTATCAAGCCCAACAACATTCAACAGTAAGCAAGAGAGAAAAATAAAATAAAACAAAATAACCCTCCTCTTCGTTCAACCTCGACCTCTCTCTATCTTCAGTTCATCATCACCTTTCACTTTCAAAAACAACCCGGAAATATTTTTTGCATCTCTCTATTTACAAAATGTTTTTCTCCTCTCCATTTCAACTATCTTGTGTGGGTGAGGTCTGAGAGAGAGAAATGGGTTATGATTGTGGGTCGCGATTTGAAGTTCGTAAGAAGAAGGGATCTGGGTTACGGAGTTTTTGGAAGTTGATGAAGTTAACGGTGACAGTCGAAGGGTTGTGGTTAAAATGGAAATGGGTGTTGAATCTGTTGAAAATGGGTCGCGTGAGGCTTGATTTATGAAGAATGTTTTCTGAGTTATAGTTTGAAAATGGGTAAGAAGAAGATTGATGATGAAGAACAATCTGGGTTTTGAAGTTTTGATGGAGGAAGTTGGTTATGCGGTGAAGGTTTGGTTCATGGAAGTTTGAAAAAAATAGTGATTCTGAAACTGGAAGTGAGGAACGATTATGGTAGTGATAAGTGTGTGTGTTTCGAGTTTATTCACGGTGATTTCTAGGCTTTAATGAACTTGGTTGTAAATGGTGAAGAACAATTTGATGAAGTTCTTGGTAGGTGTGTTTCGAAGGTGATGAAGGTTTTGGATGTTGAAGAATGATGAAGATTTCAGTTATGTATGGGTTTTAATTTGAAGGTTATTTGATGATGTTGAGATGGTGAAGCAGAAGTTGGTTTGATGAGTGGTGTTGATTTGAGCTTACGATGAGGATGATGGAAGAAGGGGGTTGCGGCTATGTTTTGGGATTAGGGTTTAACGGAAGAAGGAGAAGGAAACAGGGTTGGGGCGGCTGTTAGGAATTAGGGTTGAGAGGTTGAACCAAAGTGATGATAAATAGTGAACATATATATAGAAACGTGACACGTGGCTTGCTTTTGCTGATTTTTTGGATTAAATTCTGATTAATAAAAATATTGGAAATAAATGATGAGTTAACTAGTTACATTATTCAAATCCCAATTAATAGACTGATAATGTTTAAATGTTGACTTAATAAATGCTAATTAAATCTAAACTAAAGTAAACTTCTAATTAAATAATACTAACCTAATAATAATTATTTACACTGCACTTAATTCTAAATATCCTAAACACTATTTCAAAACCAATTCTAACTAAAATAAAAATCTATTTAATATTTCTAAAAAACATTATTCTAAACTTAATTAAATTAAACAAATGTTAAAACAAAAATAATAAACAAAAATATATACAGAAAATTAATATTTGAAAAGAAAATAGGGAAATCAAAAATGGGATTAAGATTTACAAAAATACCCTTAGGCCACGTGTCACGCTCCTATTGGGAAAAATAGTCGAGATTCAAAAAATGCCCAATCGGGGGTGGACGCTTGTCTAAATGGAATGAAGTTAAGTGAAAAATGAAAAATAGAAAATGCGAAAATATTTACAAAAGGGAAGGACAAATTTAGAGTATGACAGATGCCCTTATCTAATTGGCTTAAACCTAGTAAGATGAAATGCCATGGCATTCATTCTTTCGAGGTAGAAGATGATTAGATATAAAAAGACCCTGAATTTGTCCGAAAAAGAAAATTGAATGATATGCCCCTGGCTGGGCTGAATTTCCTTTTGATATCCTTGAATCTCATGGGGGAACCCACAGTCTTTGCAGATAATGCCCCTGGCTGGGATGATGGTTACTTTAAAACTCTTGAATTTGTCCAACAAAAAGTTGCACAACTTCATGAGGAACGCCCACAGTCTTGCAGAGAATGCCCTTGACTGGGCTGATGTCTTGAAAATCTTCGAGATAGATCCTGAACCTGAGCTCGCATATGTGAATGCTTGATGATAATGATGTTCCATAAATGGAAATGCAAATGCAAATGATATGATTCTAGGTATGAATATGATGCAAGATGATATCGAATGTGATGTGTATGATGCATATGATTGCAGACGGGTAATTAGAAATGCAGGTGCCGGCATAGTGGACTTTGGTGGTTGCCAATGCAGATTGAACTTTGGCTGAGAGGTACCAAACAAGAACTGGTATTCGAAGGGTAGGTTATCAGACATGAACTGGTGGCGAAAGGTTAAGCTGTCAAACAAGGACTGATTTTGTGGTTTACCAGATGAGAGCTAGACTTTGGAACGAGGTTTACTAGAAAAGAACTGGTTAAATGGTACGCTAAAGGAAAGGTGACCAGATGGGGACTGGTTTAAAAGCTGACATATATCAGACGGGAATTGGTATTTAATCAAGGGTTGACCATACAAGGAATGGTTTGAAGGTTTGCCAGACAAGAATTGGACTTTGGAAGTGATTTTGGTTACACAGTATTGACAGATAATAGTTTTAGGTTGTGGGATGAAGGATCCAATGACAGCAAGGCCTTTTCAAAAGGTTAAGGTTATTGGGTGAGGTGACGGTATGAGTCCCCGACACTCGTCTTGAACTCAACAGTTGTTGATGAGGATAAACTTGCTTGAGTAACTTGCCATGAGACAACCTCAAGATGGCTTGCCTCAGAGTTTGTACCATGAAAGGATTCATCATTGTTTAACCGACTCTTGGTGGTTGGCTTCAATATAATCTTGGAGTAGCTTGCCCCTAAGTGAGCGTTGAAGTGACTTAACTTGTCCTGATTGAATATTGGAGGGATCTATCCTCAAATCAAAGAAACTATGGATGGCCTGCCCCTGATTGGTGGAGTCTCGAGATGATTCACTTTTAATCAACTACTTCTTGAATGATTTGCCCCATAATAGACCGATGCTTGGAGATTTTCCTCTGACTGACTGATTCCAAATTCATGGGATGACAATGCCCCAGATCCACAAGGCTCCATGGTATATTCAGTTCTGATCCAGACTACTGAATGATCAAGTTCTGTTTGATTGCTCTTTGTTGGAATTTCCTCGATGCCAACTACTGACTTGCAGTTAAAAATTTTTGTTCATGAATGGTAATCTTAATGCAAAGTTCATGAAAGTTTTTGAAAGAAATGTATTTTATTTAAGTGTCGTGATAGTGAGACGAATGGACCATTTAGTACAAACGTTGTGCTAAATTGATTTGTGTAAAAGATATAGCGAGGATAATGACACAAATGCTGATGATTAGCAAATATATGAGGAGTTAGTTTACGCAACCTTGCGATAGTATGCTTTCAGAATAAACCTCGCCACAATTAGGTCTTTCGAGGGTTGTAACGTGGTCTGGTTCACGGTTTATAAAACAAAGGATATTAGGCTCAAAGTATGATTTGTACCCACCTCTTCTTCTTGATGATCTCCATACCTATGTTCAGTTAATCTGCATCTGTTTGACGGTGTAAGCTTAATGGTTCAAGGTTTGCTCGAAATGTCAGTCACCTTATTTTTATGGGTGTCAGTAGTCCCTTGATTTGGGTGGACACTGAGTCTTATTTTGTTTTTGTTGAGGGTTTGAGGACCTATTTTGCTTTTGTTTTTGATCCCTAACTTTTTCATGGACTGATTTTGCTTGTCAGATCCATCGGGATAGCCTTGATTTTTTCCTAAGTCCCCTTTAAGGTGCTTGACTTAGCAGGCTTTTGACTTTTTTTGGATTTTGTTGGAGGATTGTGACTGCCATGTCAAGGGTCATTGATGAATAGTCGTCTTTTGGATTTTGGTTTGTTGGTCCAAATGTGTGGATTGGATTAACTGAACACTACCCTACCCCAGATTGAGTGTAAGGGTTTAATAGATTCGAATGAAACTCCTACTTCTAGGCTCGAAGTGGTTGACTAGGGATTAACTCCTTATATCTACGGTGTTTAGGGGATTTGAAACAATGCATGTACATCATTGACGAGATTTTATCCGAAAGCATACAGTTTGCAATTATAGGTATTTCATTTTTGTCATCCTCCCTCTAATCTTTGCTAAAACAACAGTGATAAAGTGGAGTGGATAAACGGCGTATGTGTTTGTGATGCATGGAAATAATGAGGGAAAACGACGTGACTGATTCAGAAAATGCATAATCACTTTATTAATATTACCATTCAAAATAACAATGTTTAAAAACAAGTAGCAATTGACAGAAAATAAACTACAAATGCAAATGATAAAAGCGCCCAAGGACTGCCAATGTTGAGGACGTCTGCCTGTCTGGACCACTGGGTTTTGGATATGACCCTTGGGGTCTTCAAGCTTAGACGGCTGAGAGGTTGACATGGACAACCAGACTTCCTTCTAGAAAAGATATGTACCCTTTGTCGATCAACTGTTGTACATTGGCTTGGAAGGCTTTGCAATCTTCAGTTGAATGCCCTATGGATCCTCCATGATATCCACACTGAACATTGGGATTGTACCCAGGAGGGTAAGGTTCTGGAAAAGGCTCAAGAGTCTTAGGCTCCACCAATGAGTTTTGAATTAGATGTAGGAGAAGCTGACTGTGCGACATAGGGACTGGATAAAAAGGAGCAGTCCTTCTTTCCAAGTTGTTGTTGGGCCTATTCTGATTACGGCGCTGATACGGATGACCTAGGCCATGGGATCATTGATTTGCATGAGAAGCGACCAATGGCTCGTGGGATGAAGCTTTAGACATGGCTGATTTCCCATAAGGATAACATGGTGCTGGTAATGATGCCTGTTGAGCAAATGAGGGACCACAGAGTTTTGCCGGTACACCATGAGAATACTCAATTTTTGTTATGAATGCACTGGTTTCATCCTTATCTTCCTCATGGAAATTGTTGAAAGATTCAATCTCACTGGCCTGGCTGCTTGAGGCGTCCTGCATTTGTCTGCTTTTAAGGTAGCTTTCGATGCGCTCTCCCACTATCACAAGATTAGAGAAACTTGATGGCTTACAACCATCCATTCTTTCAAGATAAGAGCCATGCAAGCTATTTATGAACATGTCAATCAGTTCCATGTCCGAGAGTGGAGGTTGCACTCTTGCTGCGAATTCTCTCCACCGATGTGCGTATCCCTTAAAGGACTCATTGTCATTCTGAGGTAGGCTTTGCAACTGCATGCGGATGGGAGCCACGTCCAGATTGAACTAGTAATGATTTAGAAAAGCGCAAGCTAAGTCCCTCCATGATTGGATATGGCTTCTTTCTAAATCCGTATACCAACTTAATGATGCCCCACTCAGACTTTCTTGAAAACAATGAATCATCAGCTTACCGTCATGAGTGTAGGAGGTCATTTTTCGACAGAACATCACCAAATAACGCCTTGGGCAACTAAAGCCTGTGTACTTCTCGAAGTTGGGTATCTTGAATCTCGGAGGAATCACCAAGTCTAGCACTAGACACATATCAGCAGCATCGAGTCCGGGCATATCAGGCACTTTCGTCGCTTGAAGTGTCTCCTCAATGGCACAAAGCTTTTCTTCCATGGGGTCAGTCGTTGGCATCTTCTGGGATCGAGTAGGATCGTTTACTTGTGGAGGATGGTCATCAGGAGGAAGATCATATAGTGGATTACTCGTCACAGTAAATCCTTGTAGGGACTCAACATTCTGGTGATCGTTCTCTGACATAGCTATCTCAGCTTGCTTTGTCCAACTGGCCTTTGAAGGCATTCACTCTCCTCTTGCTTCAAACTCTTCACAGCTCTCACGAGTTTAATAGGAGTGTCGGGAAATCAACTACAGATTATGAACAAAGGACGGGTAAGCTCTTGTATCTGGGTCAGGGAAGAAAATGCAAAATGATGCAGAAATGCTTATGCAAATGCAATGTTATGAGCGCACACGAGAACAGATCCACATCAAGGATTAAAGTCACAGATCCTGCAAGACAACAACAAAAGGTATCTCTCACCTCGGGTGGGAAATCTATTGGTTTATAAGAGGGTATCCTAAAGGATTTTAAACAAAGACCCATGCACTAACCCTCAAAAGTTTTCCATCAGAACGATGATTCGTAAGACGGTAATCCCTTCAAAGGATGAACACAGAGTTATGTTTTAGTAACCTTCAGAATAAGGTTCTAAAAAGTTCCTCAGAGTCACAGACTCCCAGGTAGGAAATAAAGACGCCATTACGACTACACGTAAGACATAATCATCCCAAAGGGGTCTCATCTGAGTGGTGGAATTCAGACCAACTCAACGAGTCCTAAGTCTCGCAAATCAGAAAGAAACCACCTCCTAATCGTAGTGTATACTAGAAAGCTCTGGTAGAAAGCTTTTATCCTTACAAACCAACCCAATAAACCCAACATGTTAAAAAGAACACAATCATAAACAAATAAAGTAAATAAAAACATAAATACGACAAACAAACTAGGCTTGGCTAGTCCCCAGCAGAGTCGCCAGCTGTCGCTACTCGAAAAATGCAACGACGGGGAGGCGAAAAGAAAAGACAGAAGAGTCGCCACCGAACTTTATTTATCCCATGAGGGGGAAGGAAAATATCGAGAAAACCTAAAGAAAGGAACGGATAAGATGGTCTCGCGACCAAAGAACGGGTTCGGAAGCCGGTTATGCGAAGGGAAGGTATTATCACCCCTCGCATCCACCGTTCTCGATAGGAACCATTTGTTTGTCGACGTGTGAATTTATCTGCTAAAAGATTATGCTATAAAAGTGTTCCAAAAGATAGAGAGAATGGTTAGGAACAGGGGAAAGAGATGTAACGGGGCAGAAGAGAAAGAACATATATGAGAAAGTCAGAATCGACCTAGTTCGGGGAACTACAGGTATAGGGGGGAATATGCTCGGCAAGAATTGTGGCCCTTGTGCCTACGTATCTTTACTTAAAAGAAGTAAAGAATCAGATCAGCCATAGTTTGGCCTACGGTTTGTTAATGTTCTAGTAGACTATGCTATTGTGCGCATTCTAGCAGCTTAGGTGTATTGTTGCTCGCTCGTTGGAGACTTAGGTGTTACCTGTTTGCGGTAGAACGGACGTAACATATCCTTTTTGAAGAGATTAGTTTTCACCATGTGAGGCAAGATATCAAGTTTGATTTGTGAAATTGTTTTTAGGGGTGAAATATGTCATCGGATAGTAACCCCTCGAGGATAGTACCCAATTCTTTATCTCAAAGTTTTTGTTATGAAAATGGTGTGGTGAACGTAGCATCTTCGTATTGAAAGACGAGTATCAATACCACACACATTACAGTGAGTATCCTGACACTCGGAGAGGAAGAAGTCTACACTCAATCCTCTCTCTTTAGTTTAACACAAAGAGAAATTCATTCTCTTATTAAAGATGTTTTTGGTTTTTGAATGGTAAGTGCTTTGAGACAGTAAACCCTACTGTAAATGTCAAGCACTTGGGATAGGAGAATGCCTACGCCTAACCACTCCATGACCATTCAAGTTTTTGTTGTGAAAATAAGTTTGAAAATGCACTTGGTATGGGACCGAGGTTTTAGGAGAAAAGGTTCGAAAAGAAGTTGTGAAAATAAGTACGTCTTCATATTGAAAGACGAGTATCGAGACCACCCACACTACAGTGAATATCCTGATACTCGGAGAGGAAGAAGTCTACACTCAATTCTCTCTCTTTAGTTCAATACAAAGAGAAATTGATTTTCTTATTGAAAGTGTTTTTGAAAATGAACTCGGTATGGGACCGAGGTTTTTAGAAGGAAAAGGGTTTCTGAAAGAAGTTGTGAGAAGAGAGGTGGTGAATTAAGTGGCGTCTTCGTATTGAAAGACGAGTATCGAGACCACCCACTCTACAGTGAATATTCTGATATTCTGAGAGGAAGAAGTCTACACTGAATCCTCTCTCTTTAGTTCAATACAAAGAGAAATCGATTTTTTTATTGAAAATGTTTTGAAAATACACTCGGTACAGGACCGAGGTTTTAGGAGAAAAGATTTTAAAAAGAAGTTGTGAAAAGAAAAATATCTTCGTATTAAAAGACGTGTATCGAGACTACCCACACTACAGTGAGTATCCTGACACTCGGAGAGGAAGGAGTCTACACTCAATCCTCTCTCTTTAGTTCAATACAAAGAGAAATCAATTTTCTTATTGAAAGTGTTTTTGAAAATGCACTCGGCATGGGACCGAGGTTTTTGGGAGAAAAAGGGTGGGGAATAGACGCGCCTTCGTATTGAAAGACGAGTATCGGGACCACACACACTACAGTGAGTATCCTGACACTCAGAGAGGAAGAAGTCTACACTAAATCCTCTCTCTTTAATTCAATACAAAGAGAATTTTATTTTCTTTATTAAAGAGATGGTTTGATAGCATCGTGTGAATCGAATCGAGACACAATGTGACGCTAAACCGTCGTAGCTCGACTTATAATAGAAGTCGGACTATAGGAGGTCGCGTAATTGATATACGTGCTATGGACAAGATAGGGAAACAATATTGAGGGTTGTTCTCTGATTTAATCGTGTCGCACGGACCAAAAAGAATGGGATCTCGTCTTAATCGCAAACAAAATGTCGATTAACCGAAGGTAGTCTATCGCGATCCCAAAGTAAAGAAAATGACCCTAATGGTTATCTTCCATAGATTTGAAATCGGTAAGGTTATCAACTCTGATAAATTCGACGCTTGTGGATACAAGACTTCATCGATCAACAAGTCAAAAATAAAATCAAAAGAATACGAAATAAGGAGAGAAAGAGGTGGTCTCGGGCAAACCTCCATCTATCAATAATTTGACCGATGATGGTTTTAAGGGTGTCGTCATCGACCAAAAAGATAGAAATGAAATAAAGTCGAAAATGAGAAAGAAGAGAGAAAGTCGGTCTCGGATCCATCGTTTCTCGTCAATAATTTGACGGAGAATCGAAAGAAATCTCTTCATCGACCAAAACAAATGAAATGAAATAACTCTAAAAATAAAGCAATTCAAAACTCTAATATTATAAACTAGAAATTAGAAAATGAAATATAGATTCTAGAAATATAATATATATAATTAATTAATATAGATTCTAAATGAAATATTAATAAAACATCTAAAAGAAATAACAAAATATAATATATTTACAAAACACAATCTGTTTTATATAATATATTTATAACATAATTAATTAATATACATAGTATGTTAACACTGTATTTACAAATTAATTAAATAGAGGGGGTAATAAAAAAAAGGAATGGGGTGAGAACCGAGAATCAATAGTGGGCAGAGATTAAAAAAAATTGAAACCAAATGGGCTATCAAACCCAACAACAGTCAGCAGTAAGCAAGAGAAAAAAAAACAAAAAACAAAAATAAAATAACCCTCCTCTTCGTTCAACCTCGACCTTTCTCTATCTTCAGTTCATCATCACCTTTCACTTTCAAAAACAACCCGGAAATATTTTTTGCATCTCTCTGTTTACAAAATATTTTTCTCCTCTCCATTTCAACTATCTTGTGTGGGTGAGGTCTGAGAGAGAGAAATGGGTTACAGTTGTGGGTCGCGATTTGAAGTTTATAAGAAGAAGGGATCTGGGTTTCAGAGTTTTTGAAAGTTGATGAAGTTAACAGTGACGGTTGAAGGGTTGTGGTTGAAATGGAAATGGGTGTTGAATCTGTTGAAAATGGGTCACGTGAGGCTTGATTTATGAAGAATGTTTTCTGAGTTTTGGTTTGAAAATGGGTAAGAAGAAGATTGAGGATGAAGAACAATTTGGGTTTTGAAGTTTTGATAGAGGAAGTTGGTTATGCGGTGAAGGTTTGGTTCATGGAAGTTTGAAGAAAATGGTGATTCCGAAAATGGAAGTGAGGAACGGTTATGGTAGTTGTAACGCCCCGATTTCGATTTATCTCTCTTCGTTGAGTCCTTTTGGCTTTATTGGGCAAAAGTTATTTTGAGGTGGAATTTGTGTGGAGATATGTTAAGTTTGCATATTATTCTAATTTAACCGATTTTGGGAGTTTTCGGAGAAAATAGTTTGGAAGGCATTTTGGACTTTTCCTATTTAATAATGAGTTGGATATTTTATGAGATATTGGATTATTAGATGTTTTGGGAAAAATAATAAAAAGATATAAAAGAGGAAAAATAGAAAGGAAAGAGGGAGGATAGTAAGAAGAAGGAAAGAAAAGAGAAAGAAAGAAAGGGAAGAGAAAAAGAGGAGAAAGAAGAGGAAACTTGGGAAATCATCAAGATCAACCAAGCTTGCGATTAATCAAGTAAGGGTGAGAAGTTCTATCATCTTAATAATGTATAAGATCATATATGTACTAGATTTGGATTTGTTTGGTAGTTTCTACACTTTCCATTTCTAGGTCGAAATTGAATTAATCGATAGAAATCGTTGTTTAACGGTTAGAATCGTGTTTAGATGATGTAGATTAGTCGATATATGTTAGACTAAGGCTACTGGAACGAATTTGGATTTAATCGGGTGATTTCAGTGAGTTTGGAAGTGCTGGGACAAAACTGAATGTTGCTGTTCGCAGGCGACTCGCTAGCAGTTCGCTAGGCGAGCAGGTCGCGAGCACTCGCTAGCAGCTCGCTAGGCGAGTGCGTAGCGAATGGTCCCAGACTTGGGACAGTAAGGTTTTGGCATTCTTCGCTAGAGGAGAAGGGAGTGGCGAATGACTCGCTGATGGTTCGCTGTGGCGAACGAGGTAGCGAATGAAGTCTGGAGCTTCTGTTTGTGCTCGCTAGCAGTTCGCTAGGCGAGCAGGTAGCGAACGCTCGCTAGGCGAGCGTGTAGCGAACGTAGAAGGATGAGCCTTCCCTGTTGCTTCGTGTTGTTTTGGCTTAGGGTTTCGGTTGCGATCAACCTCTTCTTGATTTGAGTAGCTTGTATGCTAGTTATGATGTGCTATGGGTAGTCGTATGGCGTGAATCCTAGTTTATGAATTGTGAAGTGTGGAATGTGGCCGTTTGGCATTTTGGTGCATTACTTGAATGTAATAGAAATGCATGATGAGATTATATGATGAATGTATGTATGTATTGTGATATGTATATATAGTGAATGCATAATGAATATATGCAATGAATGTGAAGAATGCATGAGCATGTTCATAAACGTGGTTGCATTTCAAGAAGTGTATGAAGTACATTCTTGTGTTGTTGACTCTTAGGAGAGTCTGATGAGTGGTGTGACTCTTAGGAGAGTCTGATGAGTGGTGTGACTTGTAACACCCCACTTCCCGTATTAAATAAAATATAAATATTATAATAATAATCAGAGTTTTCACCAAAAAGTGGGATATCACAGCTCCAAATTTTATAAAAATACTTTATTCATTCTTTTCAAAATAATACAGCGGAATTTGTTTCATAAAGTAAAATACATCAAAACATGATACGTCACAGGATTTCAACACGTTTGACATAAAACAATTACAACACCCATATCCCGTGTTACGTATCAGAGCATCCTAGACTCGACGGTCACACCAATATCCAAGCTAGCTAAACACCTGGATTATCTGTACTTCCGAAGAAGCACAGACCACAACAACAACAAAGGGGTGAGAAATAATGATCAGAATATAATGGTAATGTAATACATGTAAATAAGGTAGTAAAACACACCAACACACCAATATTCACCCCCAACAACTCCATATGACGAACCTACTGTTCAAATTACAATATAACATATTATAATGCAAATATACAACTCAACACCATGCATGCGGTACCGACTCATTGGTTCATTCAATCGAACCTGGATAGATCACTTACGCTCCTCCTGAGACATGATCTATCCCCCACCATTCTCCACAAAGGAGTACGGATGAATCACTTACGCTCCTCCTGAGACATGATTCATCCCACCAAAACACCATGATATGCACACACCAATGCATAACTAATATATTTAGGCACTCAACGTGCACACGATCCTCCTGATCATATCATCATACATCAATGCATATATGTACAGATATAACCTACACCAACACCATATAAATCAATTCACACAGTGAGCAATCTCACATTCTAACACCAAGTATAAACACATCCCAACACTCGGGGAATACACGATCCTACTGATCACTGCACCATAATCATATACATGATACACCCATCATTCATTTTAATTAAATTAGATATTAAACGAGTTCACACTCTAACACCATATATAAACACATCTCAACACTCGGGGAATACACAATCCCACTGATCACTACCCACATATATATCAACTAATTGCCCACCAGTCATTATTACGGGAAACATGTACTATCACCGAGTACACAAGTTAATTCCCACAGTCATCATTCATACATGGCATCAAGGCCAAAGGAATCACACAAGTCCAGAGCTCAAGGCCAAAATATCACAACACTCACATTCTGGTTCTGCTACGTTCGCTGACATTCGCCAGGCGAAGCCCCGTAGCGAACCTTCGCTAGCATTCGCCAGGAGAACCTGCTGGCGAAGCCCCCTTTCCACTATCGTGCATTCGCCAGGCGAACCTTCGCTGGCTATACTCGCCAGGCGAAGTTCCTACCCTTTAGGTCTAGGATTTAATTCTGAATTATTCGCTGCCATTCGCCTCAGCTCGCCAAGCGAACTCTCGCCTCCCTTCGCCAGGCGAAGCTTCGCCAACATTCGCCAGGCGAAACTTCGCCAACACTCGCCAGGCGAAGCCCAGCGAATGCTGCGATTCATCAGTTTCCTCACAATTCTGCAGTACTATTCTAGGCCAAATTATGCCTATCATCTCAACTCAGATTCCCAGCCTATTCTAGTACCAATCTTGCCTATTACCGTAAGCAATCGGTTTCTAATTCCTATTCCCAAAATCATCACCTACACACTTTATCGATACCTCAAAAGCCATACAGAACTTTCCCTAAAAACTGTAAAACACCCTATATGCCCTATATGCCAAATCAACCCAAAACACCAATTCATTAACATTGACTTATACTCCATCACTATCAATTACTAGTTATCATCAAACACAAACACACCAATAAACATTATACTTACCAATTATCCTATACTTCCTACTCTAGAACCAACATTACGGTACATTACCGACACTTCAGAGTCACTCTGAATCTCTCCAAGGTCCTAACCATGGTCATTAACGACACTATAGGGAAACAACACATAATTTTCCCCAAAGCTATAATCATGGTCATTACCCACACTACAGTAACAACACAGAATCTCACCAAAACTCTATTTATATTTACTATCAACACTGCAGTAACAACATATAATCTCACTAACATCACCATAATATATATACACCAAATTCACCAATACCAATCAACAATTCATCAATATCAAGCATCAATTTAGCATTAGCAACAACAATAACAAGGATGCCAATATAAAACTTCATAGATCGGAATTTTCCTACGGGGTTAAGGACTCCCCTCTACCCTATACATGTATATACCATCCCAATCAAGTTTCTCCCCCCTTACCTTGTTAATCGGTTGATCGATGAAAGAACCCTCCAAGGTTTGGCCAATTCTGATTTTCCCCTGTATCCTTCGTTCTTTGCTCCCTTTTCCGTTCCCTTTTCCGTTCTCTCCTTTCTATCGTTCTTTTTCCACTTTCTCTAACTTCTCACAATGTATCGTAAAACTACTAATTCCTCACGTTTCTATTTTAATTCTCTAATCCCAATAATAATAATAACTTAATAATAATAATAATAATAAAATAATAATAATAATAATAGTAATAATAATCCTATTATTATCTCACCAAAATAATAATAATGTTAATAACTTAATAAAATAATAATAATAATAATAATAGTAATAATAATCCTATTATTATCTCACCAAAATAATAATAATGTTAATAACTTAATAAAATAATAATAATAATAATAGTAATAATAATCCTATTATTATCTCACCAAAATAATAATAATGTTAATAGCAATAGTAACTATAATAAATATAATAATAATAATAATATTCCCACCAATATCAATATTATACACTATATTATTATATTCACCAAAACACCACCAATAATCCTCCCATATCAGGGACACCCACCAATAATAATATTCATACCAATGATAATAATAATAATAATAATAATGATAATAATAATAATAATAATAATAATAATAATAATAATAATAATAATAATAATACCACCAATATTACTATTAACTATTATATTATTATCTCCACACCACCAATGATCCTTATATATCAAGGATACTCACCAATCACATACCAACACACCCCACCTAAGGGCACACCAACATAAAATAATTAAATTAACACCAAAATGACTAAATAAATAAAATGGGTGTTACAACTCTCCCCCACTTTAAGTATTTTCGTCCTCGAAAATTACCTGATGGAACACTTCCGGATACGCTTCCCGCATCCTTCATTCCAACTAACAGGTCACACTGCCTTCTGCAGCACCTCCCCAAGTTACTTTCACCAAAGATATCTCCTCCCTTCGGAGTTGTTTCTCGCTTGTCCAAACGAAATAGCAATGCCTCAACAATCAAATTATTTTCACTTGTACATCATCCACCTGGTTCAATGTACTTTCTCAACTAAGACACATGAAACATATCATGCCAATTCATAGCGACAGCGGGAAAACGGTCTAACATGTTGCTCCTCCCATGCCTCTGCTGCGCCACTCTGATACAAACCACAGAACACGGTGCGAACTTCTGAGACTTCGAAGCTCGACCAACATCATTCACCGGCGTGACTCTCCAAACATATCTTTCCTTGGATCCTCTTGATCTTTTCAGCCATCTCCACATAATTTTCAGGTCTGAGCACAACACTCTCACTCGACCCATTCCAACACAATAGAGTCCTACACTCCCTATTTCACCAAGTCACATATAGTGCCATTCCGACACTAGGATGGTAACCGTTATTATAGGTAACTCAATCAACGGTAATTAATCATCCCACAATCCACCTCGATCCAACACCCAAGCTCTCAGCAATTCTCTACAGACTCAATAGTCCTCTCTGACTGACCATCAGTTTGCAGATGGTAAGTCGAACTCAACTTCAACTTAGTACCCGAAGCTTCCTGTAAGCCCTTCCAAAATCTCAATATAAACCTCAAATTTCCATCTGACACAATATTCGTCAGTATCTCATCCAACTTCACCACTTTCTCAATATGCATCTCATATATTCTCAACACGGAATAGTTAATCCACTCCTAACAATTCAAATTAAAATTATGTCTTTACAAATTCTTTGGAAATCTCAACACCAATTTCGTGAAAATACTACCTGATTTCCACTCTGGAATATTTAACGACTGCATCAGATTCAACAGTCTCTGATGTTCACTCTTCGAATTCCTACAATTCTAACCAGCATATATCACCTCAACTACTCCTCCCCTTATCCATGGTCTCCAAAACAATCTACTCAAATTCGGTTACTTCTTCATAGCACTGGGATGGATACTCCATCTACCCCAATGTATTTCTTCACGAGTACTTCTACTCCCCTCAACAACATTTGGTACACATACTCTATCATAACATCTCGTGGTATTATTTCCACAAGCCCGACAATCCACTCATCGACTCTAATTTATCAACTTCAACTAATTCACTACTCGACCCAGATTTCTGACTTTCTCGGTTCTTCTCAAGGATATCACTAGTCAGATCTTAATAATAAAAGATTAACTCCATAAGAAGTATCCTTACTCACACAACGCATATTATGAAATTTTTTAATCAGTTCTACCTCTTTTCACCATCATCTTCGGTAAACACAAACATTTCCAACTCACCGCATCATCTACCACATCCACTTTACCCAAAGGGTAATTACACTCAAAGTCGTAATCCTTCAGAAATCCTAATTATTTCCTCTGCCTCATTTTCAAATTTTTCAAATCAAACAAACACCTTAAACTCTTAAGATCACCAAACATCTCCGATCTCAGTCTGAACTTTCGAAGCCTCCGACTCCAGTACAACCACAATAGCAACCAACTCTAAATCACTGGTCGGATGGTTTCTCTTACACACTTCGAGTTGCCTTTTGCATAACTGAAACTCGCTGAAGTTGTCTTTAGAAAATCCCCTAATTATATCAACAAGCATCACAAACACCACAATTAGTTCTATCGGATTCGGCAGAACTTTCCTTACGGAAGTATATCACCGCTCTTTTTCTAACACTGATAACTCCATTTCCTTATGCTCAACATAATCCTCTATACTCTTCGAATACCTTAAAATATCATTTATCAACACAACCATTGCCTTATATAAATAATTAAAGAAGATCCCATGCCAAGTGGACAAACAAGTTGTGAGTTATAGCGGGAACACATACCGTACCGCCCGTCCTTACCACAACATTCAAACACACTTCATCAATAAATAGATTAAATCTATGTCAATACTTCACCATCTCATAGATAATTTCAATAGCTTTCCAACGCTTCGAACCGGGCGTCATTCCGAGTTACGGTTCTCCCGTTACGACAAAAATACCACAACAACATTTTTCTGCTCAGGGCACTTCGCCAGGCGAATCTCGGCGAACATGACAGTCCCGAAATTCTATTTTCGACCGTTACCTGACTTTCGAGTGTCCGATTTCGATTCCGTAAAAAGATGCGATCTCGGAATTCAACGTATAACCACAATTTCATACTTAGGAGGCCGTCCAACACACTTTCAATCTTTAAATATTTTAAAACCCGATTACTTCCAATCTCAACAGCAGATCGTGGAGCCTCCTATTATGATACCACTTCGACCTTCGACACCACAACACAATAATTCTACTCACGATCTCATGAACACGGAAACTCACGTCCTTCAATCAATTGATCCATCAAATCATTAACTCTTGGAAGCGAACACTTATCCTTGACAGTCACCTTGTTCACTTATCTATAGTTCACCCAAAGCTTCACAAAACCTTCTGTCTGTCTAACCAACAAAAATTGGTGCACCTTACGGTAACACACTCAAACAAAAGGACCTCTCCCCCAGCGGGTCTTCAAGTTGACTCTTCAACTTCTCCAATCCCAACGTAAACATACAATATGGAGTCATCAATATCAGACTCGTCCCAAAAACAAAATAAACGTGTAAGCTTTACTTCACACTCCGATAGTAAATCGCTTACTTCCTCAGGGAACCTCCGGCAATTTCAACAAATTGACAAATCCCAATTTTCTCACTTTCCTTCTCATTCGAAGGCTCCGTCAAAATAAACGTCTCAACACCGTATTACGCCAACTCCTCAAAATAATCCCTTAAGCACTTTAGCTTAACTCAGGACAATTCATTGCTCACGCCACACAAGCTTGCAAGACACGTCTATCCCATCCAACACAATCCTGTCTACTATTAACAAGAGATTAAGGGTGATCAGTTCCTCAATTTGTTAATAGACAGCCGAAATCATGATGGGGTACAAACCATCTTTACCAAACTATGATAGCATTCCTCAACACAATAAGCCACCACACCGTAGCATTCCGGAGAATTACAAACTTCTCCCCCACTGGAATCATTCCTGCTTCTGCAGACAAGGTTAGGAAATAAACACGTACCGACAGTGTTTTCACACACATACCGTATACTAGGGATTTAAACCACAACACCAGGTTAAACAACACACAGTCTCCATCCCAAAGGACAGACTCAACTCAACTCAACAACACTGGCCGGACGGACCGACCTGCTCTGATACCAATTGTAACACCCCACTTCCCGTATTAAATAAAATATAAATATTATAATAATAATCAGAGTTTTCACCAATATCAATATTATACACTATATTATTATATTCACCAAAACACCACCAATAATCCTCCCATATCAGGGACACCCACCAATAATAATATTCATACCAATGATAATAATAATAATAATAATAATAATAATAATGATAATAATAATAATAATAATAATAATAATACCACCAATATTACTATTAAATATTATATTATTATCTCCACACCACCAATGATCCTTATATATCAAGGATACTCACCAATCACATACCAACACACCCCACCTAAGGGCACACCAACATAAAATAATTAAATTAACACCAAAATGACTAAATAAATAAAATGGGTGTTACATGACTCTTAGGAGAGTCTGATGAGTGGTATGACTCTTAGGAGAGTCTGATGAATGAATTGATTCCTCGGAGAATCTGATGAGAGATGTGATTCCTCGGAGAATCTGCTGAACGAATTGATTCCTCGGAGAATCTGCTGAACAAATTGATTCCTCGGAGAATCTGCTGAATGACTTGATTCCTCGGAGAATGTGATGAAAGGTGTGATTCCTCGGAGAATCTGATGAACGGTGTTATTCCTCGGAGAATCTGATGAACGGTGTGATTCCTTGGAGAATCTGATGAATGGTGTAATTCCTCGGAGAATCTGATGAGCGGTGTGATTCCTCAGAGAATCTGATGTATGGTGTGATTCCTAGGAGAGTCTGATGAGTGATGTGATTTCTAGGAAAATCTGATGAGTTATAGGATACCCATGAGGGGTGGGAGTGAATTGATTCTTAGGAGAATCTGACGGACGATTAAGTCGATAATGTGTTGCAGTTGCGTAGAGTAGCGAGTTGGCCTCTATGGTTTGCGTGTTGACATCTGTGCATGATGTATGGCGAAATAAGCATATTGTGTATGTTTATTAGAATAATGTGAAAGGTGTGAATGACATAATGAAATGCTTGAAGATATATATATATATATATATATATATATATATATATATATATATATATATATATATATATATATATATATATATATATATATATATATATATATATATATATATATATATATATATATATATGTATGTATGTATGTATGTATGTATGTATGTATGTATGTATGTATGAATGAATATATGTATATATGTATATATGTGTAACATGTATGAATGTTCCTGAATGGATATAAACCTTAATGACGCATATTGTTTATGCTTAATGTTCTATTTGTAAATAGACTTTAGTGGATACATTGCGATGTACGATGTGAGTCGTGGTGAGAAAGTGTAAGATGCATGATTGTGGATATATATATATATATATATATATATATATATATATATATATATATATATATATATATATATATATATATATATATATATATATATATATATATATATATATATATATATATATATGCCTTTATGCATTATTTGTTATGATATTGTTTCTCACCCTTTTGCTGTTTTATAATGCTCTATGAGGCATTGCAGATTAGATTGTTGGAGATCTTTTGTGAGGCGTGGCTTCATCCTTTAGTTGGTCGGCTCTGATATGTAGCACCGGGTAGCTAGGAGTTGTTTTGTTTCTTTTGTGATGCATGTGTATATGTATCTGCTGATGAAAGTTATGTAACCATGTTGGTTGATGATTTGTACATATATGAATACATGTGTTAGAGAATTATGAAATATTTGGATGTTCCGCCTTTGTTCTAAATATTTTCTCGTGGGTGTTACCCCGTTGTTGCATATCATTATATATGAGCAGGTGTTGGATTTTTAGTATAATGTGATATTCCCTTTTATACCGTTTTATAAAAATACTCTGATGAAATTTTGAGCTTGTGCCTAAATGATTTGCGTTATTAGGGGTATAGAAAGGGGGTGTTGCAGTAGTTATAATTGTGTGTGTTTCGAGTTGATTCACAGTGATTTCTGGGCTTTAATAAACTTGGTTGTAAATGGTGAAGAACAATTTGATGAAGTTCTTGGTAGGTGAGTTTTGAAGGTGATAAAGGTTTTGGATGTTGAAGAATGATGAAGATTTCAGTTGAGTATGGGTTTCAATTTGATGGTTGTTTGATGATGTTGAGATGGTGAAACAGAAGTTGGTTTGATGAGCGGTGATGATTTGAGCTTACGACGAGGATGATGGAGGAAGGGGGCTGCGGCTATGTCTTGGGATTAGGGTTTAACGGAAGAAGGAGAAGAAAACAAGGTTGGGGCGGCTTTTAGGAATTAGGGTTGAGAGGTTGAACCAAAGTGATGATGAATAGTGAACATATATATAGAAACGTGACACGTGGCTTGCTTTTGCTGATTTTTTGGATTAAATTCTGATTAATAAAAATATTGGAAATAAATGATGAGTTAACTAGTTAAATTATTCAAATCCCAATTAATAGACTGATAATGTTTAAATGTTGACTTAATAAATGCTAATTAAATCTAAACTAAAGTAAACTTCTAATTAAATAATACTAATCTAATAATAATTATTTACACTGCACTTAATTCTAAATATCCTAAACACTAATATTGTAACAAATAAAAAAATTCTAATAACGGTTAAAAAGGTATATTTCAATAAAAATAATATTTCTATTTTCTAAATAAAAAAACAAATTAAAGTAAAAAGAGAATAATTCTAATAAAATGATAATTTACAAATAAAACTAATAAAAATTCTAATGAGTTTAAATAAATCTAATTAAAAAATCTATTTAATATTTTTTAAAAAATAATATTCTAAACTTAATTAAATTAAACAAATGTTAAAACAAAAA
The DNA here is from genome assembly GCA_963859935.3 of Lathyrus sativus. Lineage (NCBI taxonomy): Eukaryota > Viridiplantae > Streptophyta > Magnoliopsida > Fabales > Fabaceae > Lathyrus > Lathyrus sativus. The sequence goes on along the minus strand of OZ012735.1, from coordinate 738,507,560 downwards.
TAATAAACAAAAATATATACAGAAAATTAATATTTGAAAAGAAAATAGGGAAATCAAAAATGGGATTAAGATTTACAAAAATACCCTTAGGCCACGTGTCACGCTCCTATTGGGAAAAATAGTCGAGATTCGAAAAACGCCCAATCGGGGGTGGACACGTGTCTAAACGGCATGAAATTAAGTGAAAAATAAAAAATAGAAAATGCAAAAATATTTACAAAAGGGAAGGACAAATTTAGGGTTTGACACCCGTGTTATGTATCAGAGATACTTCTAAGACTCGGTCAATAGCAAAACACGCTCCAAGCACTACTCAGGTACCTGATTATTTGTACTCCCCGAGGAGCACAGACACAACAACAGAAAACGGGTGAGAATTACATTCAATAAATACACATTGAAAATCACATGCTAAAGAGTAGTAATCACACAAATCACATCAATAAGACAATTATACTACACATACAAGTGCCACAATAATTTTCATCATGCTTAGTCTGCATTCAATTATACATATATGTAATGTGACTCAACTGATTCCTGTTGGAATATGGGTATATTGTATACATTCATCTGAACTACAACTTATCTCTAACTCGACTCCCTCACAGAGTTCGGATGAGACTAGGCGACAATCATGGATTTCCACCGAGGCTCATCTCCACATGACACAACATGAAAATGCATGACATACGACTATGCATAATACAAATACCATTAATGCATAACACATGTTCCAAAATAATCACACATGTGTCACATACTCACTGTAATTCCCTGGGAATTACCATTTTTTGCTCAAGACTGTCCACTTGACACAATTTCATCAACATAGGCATCAAATCACACATTACATATAAATCCACACGGAAGTTCCGTGTTTTACCATATTTACTATCAATAATGATCCTCCTATGTCTACTTACATCATATTAGTATTACGAACCAAGAGAAATTGCATTACAGACAAAATCGGGAAAGAAACATTGAAAACTGAAAAATCACCACACAAGCCTACTCATACGCGTATGGCCCTGCTCCATACGCGTATTGCCTCTCTCCCTCGCCCCAATCCTTGCGTATTATACGCGTAGGCCCTAACTTCCCAGGCATCATACGCGTATTTTCTGCTGCTTTACGCGTACGACCAGAGGTGGAATTTCCTCAAAACTCTCCCAAGAAGTCTCCATACGCGTAATGGACTCACCATACGCATATTGCCCTCTCACTAATGCGTACCAGCAGACGAGTGGACTAGGCATGGGGACAGGGCACATACCGTTTGAGTATGTCCCTAGGATGTCCCCTCGTACGCGTATCGCATCCCTGCATACGCGTATGGGCAGACTGCAACAACAAAAATTCTATTTTTGAATCAATGTGATTTTTCATTCATTAGAGCACCTTCAAACTCCAAAATTTTACCCAAAATAGCATTCAAACTAGTATATCCTAAAAGACTTTAGTATACTTCATTAACCTATCATTCTATTAAGGTTTTTCACAATTTAAACCATAATTTTCTTATTTCCCAAAACTCATTTTTCTCAGATCCGTTTTCATGGTAAAACACAACAACAACTCACAATTTCCACGAACTTCACATCATTAACACTACACAAAACAAAAATTCAACAATAAAACACATAGATACAGAATCAAACAAAACAAGGAGAAGAATATGCATAAAAATCCTAAAAGGGAAAGGAACCCTCACTACCCTATCATGTTCTAATCACCATTATAGAACTCATTTTCCCCCTTACCTTAATTCTAAGCTTGGCCTCTCTAACAATGGTGAAGAATTCTTGGTCTCTTCTTGCCCTAACTCTTCTTTCTTCTCTCTTTCTTTACGTGAAACTGTTTCTCCCACTCTCTTTCCCACTTCTCCCTAATTATTTTATTTTTCTTAATTTTAATAATAACAATATTAATACAAATATTACTAGTGGTAATTTATCCATGTAAATATTAATAATATTCATAATAATAATAAAATATTTTATACATCACCAATTATATTATTATTAATATATTATTCTAAGGTTTATTCCAATTAACTCATTATAACTAAGTTCTCACACTCAACCTTATACGCATACTCTTAATTAAGCCAACGCCAAAATAATTGTACAAATAAAATCACAAAATGACTAAATATTTAAATGGGGTGTTACAAGGTGAGGGAACGAGTCCAAAAGGAGCAAGAAGAGAGAGAGAGGTTGACTAAGGTGGAGCGAAAGAAGGCGAAGGATGAGGAGTATGAGAGGTTATCCGTGAAATGTACCCGCGATGTGTTTGAGGTATAAGTATAAGTTAAAAAATTTGTGTTATATGTTGTTGTTATTATTGTTTGTGTTATTAGTTTTTATTCAAATTTGATCTTTAGTTTTGAATAGTTTTTTTGCGTGTTTCATTTTTAACATGTATATAGTGTAATCAAACATAATTTAATTAGTAAAAGACCAATGATCCTTACCCCAAAAGTAATTGTTCCTTGTACTTTTTGATATTCTTTTATTTGTGTATATTAATTAGTAATCATATGAATATTATTTGTATTCGATAAAACAACTCGACATCTATTCTTGTGGATACTATGTTATGAAAGATATGCATTGGGTGTGCGAAAGTATTGTAATATACTATGAATGATATGGTGTAGAGAATGGTGTGTTATTATCATACCTTGCAGTATATGCCTATTATTATTAATTGTGATTTCTCACCCCTTCTGTTTGAATGTTGTATTTATACGGGCATCGTGCAGATACTCAAGATTAGAGATATTGATGTGAGTGGAAGCTAGCTCCTAGAGCTATTTCTTTTAATTTCGTTGTTTTAATTTGGGTTATGCTCTGATATGTAATACTGGGGAGCAATTTAATTTGTTTTATGTTGAGATTTTCTGAAAGACAATGTATGTTATTGTATGTTTATATTTTTGTATGATAAGCATCTGGGGAAGACTTACGAGTCGATACTTTTAATTATAATATGAAGTCTTATTATAGGATTTAAATTTAGGAATGTGTTAATTATGACTGCGCTGCCATGATATCATATGATTTGGATGTCGTGTAGGTATCCCAATTATATGTCAGATGAATTGATGTCGTGTAAACAACTTAAGTGCAATTGTGTGCATCAAAATATTGTATTGCATGTTTAATTAATTTAAGTGTTACAAGATTAACAGGTGTGTGTTTCGAGGAGTGTAACATCTTAAGCGAAAATATTGTGAAAAACCTATGATTTAATTATTATAATGTGTTAGGGAAATAGAGTGCTACAATGGAGGTATACAATGCAATCAAACATAATTTAATTGGTAAAAGGCCAAGGATCCTAACAACAAAAATAAATAATCCTTGTGTTTTTTGATATTATTTTATTTGTGTATATTAATTAATTACTATATGAATATTATATGAATATTATTTGTGGTCGAGAAGACAAGCCGACGTCATTTATTCTTGTAAATACTATTTTATGAAATTTATGTATAATATTGTCACCGAAAATATTACAAATGAATGGATCAAACATGATAAAACAAAATATAATTATAAATTCAATTATATTTTTTTAAAATATAAAAGAAAGTAAGTTAGCTAAAAAATACATTATTTGTTCTTACTTCTGATTAGTTGGCAGTTTTCATTATTTTCTAAAAGTAATATAAATCATCCAACAACATTGGCACACCAACACACCAATTCCTTCAAGCTGGTCAAAACTCTAGCATGAACCAAAACATAAAGATTTCCATTATACTTAAAAATGCTTTTTTGATTTGAAGGACCATTTTGAAGAGATATTCCTTTAAAAAAAAGTTTTAGCATCTCCAATGCTCGTTCTGGTTGAGAAAAGGGAACCGAATAACAGGCTCCCTGGACAGTTGCAAATGTGAGGCTTTCCCCATACTCTATAGTCGATCCAGAAGCCTAAACAATAAATAATAAAAATGAGTTAAGTTAGTTTGGATGATAGGTATAATATATGTAGTAAAATGAAAACCAAAGAGCTTATTAGAAACACAAATGATAAAAGATTTAAAGGGTACGTATCACTAGCACCCTGAATATGAATCCTATCTTTTTTTTTAAAACAGAACCGGAATACTAACCTACTTTGACAATCGAAGGTTCACTTCGGAAGAACGGAAGAACTGGTACTAAAATTTTCAGATTTAAATTGTCTTACTATTGTGGTCAGGTTGTACACGGTTTTCAACATTACATATGTTGTTTCAGATATTTGGTTATGGATTCACAAAAGTTCAGCGGTAGAGTAAAAATCGGTATTAAATTTGAGAAGGGCATTTCCTATCTGCAAATATCAACAAATAAGTAGGTGTTTATCATTATTAGAATATTAATAGTAATTCATATTTATTTAGTTGTACTATTTTCTTAACCCCTAAGTTTGTTAGAGGGTATTTTAGTATTCTATCTTATTCTAGTAACCCTAGTTTTAGCTTATAAATAGGGTGACAATCATTATAACTTTTAATCTTGTTTCTTCTGCCGTCATTCTTAATAGAATATTTCTACCTTTCATCATTTATTCTACCTTTGCACCAACAATTGGTATCTAGAGCTCCGGTTCAGATTCATTGGGAAACACGGAAAACACGAGTGAACGTGAGGTCTTGTGTGTTTGATTTTGTTTCTCAGATTCTTGTTGAATCTTGAACAAAATCTGATCAGATAATTCTGTGGGTTGGGAAACACTGTGTGAGAAAACTCTGAGTGTATTGTGCAAAGTAGAAGATGAACGGAAACGGCAACATGAACACCAAACTTTCAGTATTTGACAGTAAAAATTGGAATCGTTGGATGATCCAAATGCGTGTACTGTTTGGTGCTCAAGATGTTCTGGATCTTGTCACTGATGGTTATGTTCCGGTAGCAGCAGATGCGACTGATGAACAGAAAAACGCGCAGAATGAAGTAAGGAAGAAGGATCAGAAAGCATTGTTCTTCATTCATCAATGTGTGGATGTAAACGTGTTTGAGAAGATTGCAGACTCTACAACAGCAAAGGCTGCATGGGACACTCTGGTGAGATGTTATGGTGGTGACGCATCAGTGAAGAAGGTGAAGCTTCAGTCCTTGAGAAAGCAATATGAGAATCTCAACATGAAGAATAATGAGAAAGTTTCTGAATACATCTCCAGAGTGATTCTGATCACTAATGAGATGAAGGCATGTGGAGAAACTCTTTCTGAAGAAACAATCATGGAGAAAGTGTTGAGATCCCTTACTCCTCAATTTGATTACATTGTGGTAGCAATAGAATATTCCAAAGATCTGAGCATAATGAGAATTGAAGAGCTGCAGAGCAGTCTAGAAGCGCAAGAGTTGCGTCTGACCGAGAGAAACTCTGCAAAGGAAGTAGAACAGCAGGCTCTGAAAGCAACTTCTGATAGGAGGTATCAGAAGCAGTCAGAAGCCAGGAAAAGATTTGATGGTGGTCAGAAGTCAGAAACCTCAACCTCTGATAGACAAAAGAATGCTCAGAGGGGAAAAGAGAAGTATGACAAAAGAAAAATACAATGTTACTGTTGTAAGAAGTTTGGCCATTTTGCTAGAGATTGTTGGTCAAACAAGGAGAAGAAATCAGAAGAAGCAAATATAGCCAGAGGCTCTGATGACGAATCTGTGCTGTTGATGGCCTCTGAATCTGATAATGTGGATCTGACAGACTGGTGGTATATGGACACTGGCTGTTCAAATCATCTTACTGGAAACAAGAAATGGCTGGTTGACTTTGACTCTGAAAAGAGAACAAAGATCAGATGTGCTGATGACAAATATCTTAATGCAGAAGGTATAGGAAATGTCAGAGTGACTCTGAACAATGGGAAAATAGCATTGATTCAGAATGTGTGGTATGTACCTGGCATCAGAAGCAATCTGATGAGTGTGGGACAATTAATTGAGAAAGGTTTCTCAGTTACCATGAAGGACAATCTTCTGAAGCTGTATGACTGTAATCAGAAGTTGATTATGGAGTCAGAACAGGGAAGGAATAGAACATTCAAGGTGAATGTCAGAACTGCAGACTCAGAGTGTCTTAGTGCAACAAGTACTGAGAAGGAGAGTGAGCTGTGGCACAGAAGATTTGGTCATTTGAATTTCAGAAGCTTACAACATCTGAATTCAACGAAATTGGTACATGGAATTCCTGCAATTAAGAAGCCTGAAAAGTCATGCAAAGTTTGCATGGAAGGAAAACAACCAAGATTGCCATTTGCATCAGAAGTTGCTCCAAGAGCAAAACATGCCTTGGGAGTTGTACACTCTGATGTGTGTGGTCCATTTCCAGTAGCATCAATTGGAGGGAATAAATACTTTGTGCTGTTTGTTGATGAATTCACAAGAATGACATGGGTATCCCTTATTAAGTTCAAACACGAGGTGTTTGATGAATTCAAGAAGTTCAGAATGAAGGCTGAGAATCAGAGTGGTCAGAAGTTGAAGATTCTTAGAACTGATGGTGGAGGTGAGTATAACTCCAAAGAGTTCCAGAAGTTCTGTGAGGAGAATGGAATTGAGCATGAGGTTACTGCTCCCTATACCCCTCAACACAATGGTCTTGCTGAAAGAAGAAACCGCATTCTGCTTGATATGGTGAGAAGCATGCTAAAGGAGAAGAAGCTTCCTCAGAAGCTCTGGGGAGAAGCTGTTGCCACTGCAACGTATGTACTCAACAGATGTCCTACGAAGAAGTTGAAGGAAATAGTTCCAATACAGAAGTGGACTGGAGATAAGCAAAGTGTTAGTCATCTAAAGGTGTTTGGTTCTGTTTGCTATAAACATGTTCCAGAAGCCAGAAGACAGAAGCTGGATGATAGAAGCAAAGTGATGATTCTGATAGGGTACCACAGTACTGGTGCTTACAAGCTCTATTGTCCAGAAACCAATAAAATTGAATTCAGCAGAGATGTGATTGTGAAGGAATCAGAAGTTTGGAATTGGGATAAGTCTCAATCTGATTCTGATGTTAGAATCTCTGAAGAAAGGCCAGAGTTAAGAATTTCTGAAGTTGAAGTAAACCCTGATATTGACTCTGACTCTGATACTGATTCAAACTCTGAAGAAGACTCAGAAGATGAAGGTGACCCAGATGACCCAGACTCTGATGATTCAGACTCTGATGGCAATCCAGATCTTGGTGGCAATTCAGACTCTGGAAATATGCCAGACTCTGAAGATGGTCAAAGCTCTGGAGGTCAATCATCTGAAGCTAGAAACTCTGAAGCTCAAGACTCTGAACAAGTTCAGAGACCACAAAGAATAAGAAACGATCCCAGAAGATATGCAGAATTTGACATGCTGCAAGACACTGAAGTAGACTCTGAAGGAGAAATTATTCAGTGTGCCATGATGGTAGATTCTGAACCCATAAGTACAGAAGAGGCTCTTAAGCAGAATCTTTGGCTAAAGGCCATGAAAGAAGAACTTGATGCTATAGAGAGAAACAAGACTTGGAAGCTGACAAAACTTCCAAAAGACAAGAAAGCCATCAGCGTCAGATGGGTTTTCAAGCAGAAGTTAAAGCCAGATGGTTCAATTGGCAAACATAAAGCAAGGTTGGTAGCCAGAGGATTTCTACAGAAACCTGGGCTGGATTATTCTGAAGTGTTTGCACCTGTAGCAAGACATGAAACAATCAGAATGGTGATTGCAATAGCTGCTAACAGGAATTGGCCTCTGATGCATTTAGATGTAAAATCTGCATTTCTGAATGGTCCATTAGAAGAAGAAGTTTATGTGTCACAACCCCCTGGATTTGTGAAAAAGAATCAGGAAGGGATGGTGTACAAATTATACAAAGCTCTATATGGACTGAAACAAGCGCCCAGAGCTTGGAATCAGAGGATTGATTCATTTTTCAAGAAGCAAGGCTTTCAGAAATGTGAGATGGAGTACGGTGTCTATGTTCAGCATACTCCTGAAGGCAATATGACTCTGGTATGTTTATATGTTGATGATATATGTTGTACCCCAAATTTGGCCAACCTCTCTGGCCTATGTTTCATTTCATCTGCATCAATATGGGGCATATATAAAAAAAAAACATTACATATTCATTTGCATTTCTACAAAAAAAAAAAAAGAGAAGAAAAAGTGGGCATAAAAAAAATATATATAGATTTCATCAGGCATTTGTGCCCAAGTCATCAGAAGCAGGGGACTTATTTCTTCGGATGAAATACCAAGAGAAAAAATAAATAAATAAAACAAATGCATGAGGTGGGGTTAAATAAATAAAACAAATGCATGAGGTGGGGTTTGAACCCACCACCCCTTGCTTTACCAATTCTCACCCTTACCACTTGTCCAAGCGCACACTTATGTTTACATGGAGATAAAAAAGTTATATATTTTAAGAAAGGAAATAGAGGCGCGTAAAATAAAAATATTGGTGGATTCTTGCTCCCACCAGGTTTCGAACTCAAGAACGTGTGGGAAATGCGCGCATGACTTAACCACTGGGGTGGCGATACATCCAGTGATTATCCCACCCCAGTTTAATCAAATACTTTGCCTTGTTCATGGCTGGCCAGAAAATGAAGAGCAAAACATCTGTGCGTGAAGGAGAGAAGAGAGGGCAAGACATCACCATTTTGGACGAAACAAAACTCAATCCTGATCACTTTTTCGCAAGGATTAATTTGGTGTTTTTGGTTTTGATGATAGAAGTGTATTGAGTGAGTTGCGTTTGAAATTGCAAGATGGGAGGGAAATGGTTTAACCATGTTGAAGTGTACTGCATCTTTCCTTTTCAAGGCCAAACACCCGCAGATACTAGCCCTGGGTTTCTCTGATTCTTTCACCAATATGGGCAAGCACAGCAGCCACTACAAACCCTAGTCTGTGCTGGTACCTCACAACAGGACACGAAAAAAGCTCAGCAAAGGGGGAACTTTGATTTTCAAATCCGAGAGTATAAAAAGGATAAAGAGGAACCAAAGAAACCCTAGCAGCCACGGGTTTTTGAGACAAGAGGGAAAGGTGCCTTGAAGATTTTTTGCTCTGGAGCTGTTCTCAAAGGCGGGTTTTCTTTTCAAAGCTCTTTGAATATCCAGTTCTTGTTTTTTAGGTATGGATTTCTGTTTTCATTCCCTTCATGTACACATAGCATAACTAGGTTTTGTTACTGAGTTTGTCTTTAAGATTCGCATATGCTGAAAATGATTGTGTTTATGGTGTTGGTATCCTGATAACAGTATGTGTTATGTGTGTGTTAGGTGTTTTGTTTAAAATATTTTTGATACATTTGGCCTGTTGCATACTTCTGTCCAAGTAACCCTGTTAGATTTTGTTTTCCTTGTTGTTTTGCTGCTGTGTAACCAATGTGTGTTTTGTTGGTTGATACCTGGATCTAAACCATTTTTGCTGAGCATGTTTGTGATCATTCATGGAGTGTTTTTCTTTTGCTTTGAAACATCATGATATCTGCTACAAAACATTTTGCTATTTGTGGACCTGTTGGTGTAATTTTCATATCTTGATCTTGGCTGTTTAGTTTCTACCTAAGGTTGTTGTTTTCTCTTGTTTTGATTCCACTTAAATCTTAAAAGGTTACTTCAACTGCTGATGTATGTGTTGGTTATGTTGAGCTATGTGAACCTAAGGTTGGCATATTATGTGTCCTGTTTAAGTTCTTGAGCTGCTAAGGCCCATCTTGTTAGATGTTTAGTCATGATGTTGTGTCTTGTGCTAATAAAATGTGCTGTCCTTTTGCTATGGGTGTGGTGCTGGTTGTGATGAATGCTAACTGTAGCAGTAAGGTATCTAGGGGATTATTTTGTTTCTCTCGTTTTCCAAATGCCTTGTTTGGTTTTGTTTTTGTCTTTTTGTATGTTGTTTGTTTGAAGATTATATTAGTATGGAAGTTTTGCTCACTCTACAGTTTCTAGGGCACTTAATCATTTAGTTTGTATGATGCTAAGCTCAGGTGTACATTGATGAGTATTGAGAGTTTTACTCTGCTTTTGGCCTTGAGGACAAGTTTGGCTGTTGCCTTGTTGAAGCATTGCATAAGTCATTCAGTTTGTATGTGTAGTAAAATGTTAGGTGTGTGCCTTATTTGAGTTGGCAGTTTGGTTGAGCATACTGTAGGTGTGTTGGCACTTTAATCTCTGATTGGTGTGCTGCTGCTGCTTGTTAATTTGTTGTATCCATACTTGAGATTCACAGCACTTTTGCAAATTGTTTTGCTTTGAACATTTGTTTTGAGTTGAGCCAATCTTGTTTGTTGACTATTAAGTTTGGTTTAGCAGTTAGGATTCACATGTACAGGTTGAGTAAAAGTTTTGAGCTTGGTATGAGTTTCACTGCCTGTTTTATTTCCCTTTTCTTAAGTTTGATGCTGCATCAGTGGGAACAGTTTGGATTCACCCTTCTGGCTTTGGATTTCCTCTTTGGCTTGCTGTTTAGTCATATTACATTCCCACACAAACCTAAGCTGATTGATTTCTATTTGCTGTCATCATTCTTGCTTGCCTTGATTTTGAACCTGTTTTTGGAATTTGTTTTTGTTTGGTCTTGGTTATTAAACATCACATTCTCTTCAAGAATTGGAACACCCTTTTGATTTCAATCCAAGTAAATCCTGTTTTGCTTTTACAATTGTATGAGAATCAAATTTTGTTGCTAGCATTGCCATGATAGCATGAGCCCTCTCCCCTGCATGAGCTTTGGTTTCTGTTTGATGTGTTTGATTGCATTGATTGCTTGAGAAATTCTGCTGCCATGATTATTTATTTGTTTTACTGTTCAAGACACGAGCTTCACTTTGCTGCAACAAGTTTTGAATTGGCCAAATCAACTTGCATTTGTAGCACACATATATGTTCTCATCAAAACACATGTCTGCACCACACCTCACTCACCATAAAACATACTGTCACACTGCTTTGGCTATGGAAATTGTTGTTTTGTGAATCATTTGTTTAAGCTGTCGTGTCATCTTTTTTTGCTGTGAATGAGGATCATCATCTAGATTCTTCAAATTCTGTTTGTGCTGTAATTTGTGTGTGGTTTGGAGTTAAAATTCTGCTTGGATTGAGGTTTGGAATTCTGTCAAAGTACAGTGTCTGTTTACTTGTTAATATGTGATTGAAATCATGATTTAATTGCAATTCGCATGGTATACACGATGTTGTCATAAGATTTGGCTTTGGCTTATATTGCAAGCTCATTGTGTGTTGCTTCCATAATGCAAATTTGATGATCATTATTTGTTTTGTTGAAAGTGCTTGCATTCTTTGAGTCTGATCCATAAGCATTCATGTGTAAACCTTCATTTATTCATATGGCTGTCAATTCAAGCTGTTGGCATTCATTGTGCATCTCAATTGGTGGTCTTGCATTTTCATTCGTGTTTCACTCTCTAAGCATAATTTGAAAATTTGAACAACATCATGGTGTTCCTCATTTAAAAATACGCAAGATAGACACAAATTTCGTCCAAATCCATGGAGTATTGATACAGCTTTGGTCCCTTTTGCATTTGCTGTTCTTGTTTTATTTTTTTTTTGCCCAGCCATATTTGAGATTTTACTATGTATATTATTCTTTCCAAGTCAGTTATTGGAAGTATCACCGCCCCAGCGGTAAGGCCTTGCATATTACATCCCTCTGTACCTTGGTTCGAGTCCTGCTGTGGACCAAAACCATCTTTTTATTTCCTTTTTTTTTCCTGGATATTTCCCTTCCTTCCATTTTATATTTTCCTCTTCTATCACATATCAAATGCGCGCTTGGTGCCCCAGTGGTTGGGATTGCTGACTTTGAACCAAAAGGGAGTGGGTTCAGACCCCACCTCTTGCTGTTTTTTTTTTAAAATTCATTTATTTGCGTTGTATCTTGTAACGTTTCTCAAAATTAATTTCTCTTTGTATTGAATTAAAGAGAGGGGATTAAGTGTAGTCTTCTTCCTCTCCGAGTGTTGGGATGCCCATTGTAGTGAGGGTGGTCCCGACACTCGTCTTTCAATATAAAGACGTTTTCAATCCCTTCTCTCTTAAAAATCTCGGTCTCGTACCGAGTCCATTTTCAAACCATCCTTCAATAAATTAATTGTTTGTATTGAATTAAAGAGGGAGGATTAGGTGTAGACCTCTTCCTCTCCGAGTGTTGGGATGCCCACTGTAGTGAGGGTGGTCTCGATACTCGTCTTTCGATACGAGGACGCGACTTTACCCACCATCTCGCTTTCACAACTTTCTTCCACAATTTTCATACCTAAAACCTCGGTCCTGCACCGAGTGCATTTTCAAATCATTTTCACAACAAAAACTTGAATGGTCGTGGAGTGGTTAGGCGTAGGCCTTCTCCTATCCCGAATGCTGACGTTTACCGTAGGGTTCCCTGTCGCAAAGCACTTACCATTCAAAACCAAAAACATCTTTAATAAGAGAATGAAGTTCTCTTTGTGTTGAACTAAAGAGAGAGGATTGAGTGTAGTCTTTTTCCTCTCCGAGTGTCAGGATACTCACTGTAGTGTGTGTGGTCTTGATACTCGTCTTTCAATACGAAGACGCCTCGTCCGCCACACCTTTTTATAACAAAAACTTTGAGATAACGAATTGGGTACTACCCGTAGGGGTTACTATCCGAGGACCTGTCTCGCCCCCTAAAAAACAATCCAATCAATCAAACGTGACTTCTTGCCTCGCGTGGCGAAAACTAATCAATCTTTCAAAAGGATATGTTACGTCCGTTCTACCGCAAACAGGTAACGCCTAAGTCTCCAACGAGCGAGCAGCGAAACACCTAACTGCTAGAATGTGCACGATAGCATCATCCATAAAAAACATCAACAAACCGTAGGCCGAACTACGGCTGCTCTGATTTCTCATACCAGATGAGAATACGTAGGCACGAGACGGCGATGTCTTGGCGAGCACAATCCCCCTATCTGTAGTTCCCCGAACTACGTCGACTCTGACTTTCTCATATCAGTTGAGAATACGTAGGCCTAGGACCGCGAAGTCCCACCGAGTCTGTTCTTTCTCTTTTCTTCCCCGTTCTCTCTTTCCTCCTTTCTTTCCCTGTTTCTAACCCTCTTTTCTCACTATCTTTTAGAACCCTTTTATAGCATAATATTTAAACAGATAAATTTACACATCGACAAACAAAAGGTTCCCATCGAGTACGATGGATGCGAGGGGTGCTAATACCTTCCCTTCGCATAACCGGCTTCCGAACCCGTTCATGGTTGCGAGACCATCTTATCCATTCTTTTCTTAAGGTTTTCTCGATATTTTCCTTTCCCCTCATGGGATAAATAAAGTTCGGTGGCGACTCTTCTGTCCTTTCTTTTTCGCCTCCCCGTCGTTGCGCGATGCATTTTTCGAGTAGCGACAGCTGGCGACTCTGCTGGGGACTCCTAGCAAGCCACGCCTATTTTGTTTGTCGCATTTATGCTTTATTTGTTTTGCTATTTATTTTATGGTTATGTTTCTTTCTAACTTGATGGGTTCATTTGGTTTGGTTTGTGAGGATAAAGCTTTCTACCCGAGCTTTCGAGCATACACACTAAGTTAGGAGGTGGATTCTTTCTGATTTGCGAGACTTAGGACTCGTTGAGTTGGATTGAATCTCACCGCTCAGATGAGGCTCCGTTGGAATAATTATGTCTTACGTGTAGTCGTAATGGCATTCTTATCTTCAACTTGAGAGTCCGCGATTCTGAGGACCTTTTGTAGAACCTTTATTCCGAAGGTTGCTGAAACATAACTCTGTGTTCATCCTTTTGAAAGGATTACCGTCTTACGAGTAGTCGTTATGATGGGAAACTTTTGAAGGTTAGTACATGGGACTTTGTTTTAAAGGCCTTTGGAATACCCTTTTGTACACCAGTAGATTGCCCACTCGTTGGAGAAGATACCTTTTGATGTTGTCTTGCAGGATTTGTGACTTTGATCTCGATGTGTGAATATTATCATATGCATTCATAAAACATTGCATTGCATATCATTTTGCATACCAAGAGACTTAAGAAGCTATGATTATCTCAGGTATTGGAGAACTCAATGGCTGATATAAGAAAGAGAAGCACAAATTCCATAAAGTTTAGGGAACCAAAGCTGGAATCAATTCAAGACCTTCTGATCGACGTGCCGAAAGTGATCAACTTTCAGGGGAAACATGGGAAATTGCTTGATCTTCTCCACTCCAGAGTTGATACTTGGGCCTTGTATGCTATGGCTCAATTTTATGATGCGCCTCTCCGGTGCTTCACTTTTCAAGACTACCAGTTGGCTCCCACCTTGGAAGAATATTCTCACATTTTGAACATTAAGATTAAGGATCAACCTGTCTATACTGGTTTGGAAGAAGAACCAAAGCCTGCTGTCATTGCTCTTGCTCTTCATATGACCAAAGAAGAAGTCAAGAAGGGTCTAACCAGTAAAGGGGGTGTTCAGGGTTTCCCATTGAAGTTTCTGCTAGAAAAGGCCGTTCAGTACAAGGTTGACGAAGATTGGGAAAAGTTCGGTATAAGTGTTGCTCTGATGATTTACGGGATTGTCCTCTTTCCAAATGTGGACAATTTCATAGACATCACTGCCATCGTTCTCTTCATGCAGAAGAATCCCATCCCTACACTCCTCGCCGATGTTTATCACTCTATTCATTGGAGAAGTGAAAAGAAGGCGGGAATGATCCAATGCTGCTCTCACCTACTATACAAGTGGTATGCTTCTCATTTACCCAGGAAAGGACCGTTCGTGGAAAACAAGAAGGAATTGAAATGGTCTCAACGCATCATGTCTCTGGAAGCTAGTGATATTGCTTGGTACTCTCATGAGTACTATGATGTGGAAATCATCTTTAGTTGTGGAGAATTCAGTAATGTACCTTTAATCGGTAGGGCCGGTTGTATTAACTATAACCCAGTCATGGCATTACGTCAGTTAGGCTATGCTATGGAGGGAGAGCCCGAAGCCGAGAAGGTTCAGAGTTTCTTTTTGCTAGCCACATCAGAAGACCCTGCGTTTGTCAGGAAGATTGCTAAGGCTTGGGGCAAGATTCATACAAAGGGGAGGAAGGAGTTAAAAGCGAAGAATTGTGTGGTAAAGGAGCCATACAATCGGTGGTTACTAGCTCGAGTGGCTGAGAGGTCATTACCATTCCCTCCCGAGCCATCTATGCGTGAAGCACCTCCTGCTCCCACTCATGTGTCCATAGAAGAATATGAAAAGCTGAAACTAGTAGTGGAGAGATTGACTAAAGAGAATCAGGATCTTCAGAATGAAGTCCACCAAGCAAATGTGGAGAGCGGTCAGTACAAAAGAAAGGTGGAGTTTGAACAGGATCAAGCGGTTGAGAGCAGCAAGAAGCTAAAATTAGAAACGGATCTGAGAGTCAGGTACCAACATGGTTACGAAGGGGCTGATGCATCATTAACAACTCTCCGACAACGCTTAAAGGACACCAAAGCTTCTTGTGATAGGGCATGGCACTTCTTTGAGATAGCCTCTGCCGAAAAGAAGGAAATACGAGAGAATCTTGAGGCTGATATTGGGGATCTTGAAGAACGACTGGGAAATGCCTTGACCTTAGTGGAAAATGAACGAAGACTCAAAGAGGAGGCGTTGAAAGATTCATATGTCACATCTGACCTGTGGAATAACAAATGTCAAGAATTCGAAACTGCCCAAGAAACAGCCCTTCTGTGGAGGAATCGTTTTGAGGCTTTGCAAAGAGATAGTACGCAGTGGCTCGAGAAAGAGGCTCAGCTCAATGAGTTGTTGGACACCCATGTGGATTCTATTTGTTATTACCAGTCGACTCTAGATGCGTGTCGTGCTAGGTACAACAATTTGGTGGAGCATTGCAACCTTATGATCCGTGATATCCCATGGAGGTTAGAGAGCGCCATTCAAGATTTGGAAGGAAATGATATCCCCCCTTCTATTCACCACTTTATCCAGCTCTGCGACCAAATGGTTAGGAGGTTCATGTTCGAGACGAAGAAGCTTAAAGAGCGTCTCCAAAAGGAGAAATTCTAGTTTTTTTTGTACTCTTGATTTTCAGTCATTTAGTGTTTTCCTTGTAATGAGAATTGTTATTCGGCATAGTCAGCAAATGTTCGTATTGAATCTTCCCAAATTAATGAGAATTTGCTTTTGGTCTAATTGTGTTTTCTTTATTATTTGTTCATCCGCGATTCTATAATACCGATTATAATCATAGGTTTCGAAAGTCTCTTGAGCATTCGCATGAACTTGCGCATCATTTTGCATTCCCTGAAACTCGACCTCACACCGCTTGCCATTTCAGAGAGAAAGAGAGGGAAAGAGGAAGAGCAAGCTGACTTCTCAACACTCCTACAACACACGGGGAAATCAGCAGAGAATTATGGATCAGGTTCAAGCCGAGCTTTTGGAGTTTCGTGAGAAGATGGCACAATTCATGGAGATGATGCAGGGGGTGGCCAATGGACAGGACCAGCTAAGGACATTGGTTCAACCTTTAATAGCTCAAGTGGATGGAAGTGGTGTTTTGCACGGTGGGGCTGCTGCTGTTCCCCCTCCTGTTAATGGTGGAACCTCGCAAGTCAACGGTGGCCCAACTGTAGTCAACCTTCCGGGCGGAAGAGAACAAACTGGAATCCCCATCCCCGTTGTGGCAGGCGCCATACCTACTAGCGTGAATCCCCAATGGGACCAAGATGAACAGGATGACATCTTCTCCATGAGAGACCTTGGGGGAGGGTTACGATCCGACACTAATAGAAGGTTTGACGAAATAGAAGAAAAGATGAAGAGCATTCTGGAAAGCCAGAACACTATGGGACTTGACATGTCCAATCTGGGACTAATTCCGGGACTTAGGATTCCTCCAAAGTTCAAGGTACCAGATTTCGATAAATACAAAGGAACGACATGTCCAAAGGTGCATATCCGCTCCTACTTCCGAAGGATGTCGGCATACTCTGATGATGAGAAGTTGCTTATGCACTTCTTCCAAGATAGTCTGTCAGGGCCTTCTTTAGAGTGGTACATGGGTTTGGAACCTGCCAATATTCGGAGTTGGAAGAATTTAGCAGAGGCCTTTGTCCAGCATTACCAGTATAATAGTGACTTGGCACCAAATCGCGTGCAGTTGCAGAATCTATCCCAAAGGAGCAATGAGTGTTTTAAAGAATACGCCCAAAGGTGGCGAGAGCTTGCCGCTAGGGTTCAACCTCCCATGGTGGAAAGAGAACTAATCGATCTATTCGTGGCCACGCTGCCCGGAATCTACTACGAGAAGTTGGTGAGTAACATGTCAGGAAGCTTCTCGGACTTAATTATCACGGGCGAAAGAGTTGAAAACGGTATAAAATTGGGGAAAATTCAAGCAGCGGAAGGGACCTCATCTGGAGGTGGAAGAAAGTTTTTTGGTGCGAAGAAAAAGGATAATGAAACAAATGCAGTGTACGGCTTTAACAACCGAAAAAGATACTTGGATCAGCGTCAGCAGCAACCGTACTACCAGCAACCGTCACAAGTAGCGAGTATTGCCATCCCGACGACACAGCCTCCACAGCAACAACCACGTCAACAGCAGGAGCAACGACCTCAACAACAGAATTATGCACCGAGACAATTCCAGGATAGGAGAAGGGTGGCGGATAGACACTTTGACACACCGCCAATGCCATACGCTCAGTTGCTACAACACTTAATTCAACTGCAGTTGGTCCAGAAAAGGACAATGGCACCTCTAACTGGCCAACCACCTCCTGGATATGACGCCAACGCTAGGTGTGAATTCCACTCTGGCGCCCCCGGCCACAGTATTGACAACTGTAAAGCCTTCAAACATAAGGTACAAGACCTTATCGATAGTAAAGCTATCAATTTCAATCAGGATGCGCCAAGCGTGGATCGAAATCCCATGCCTAACCATGGTAGGGGTGGTGGTGTGAATGATATTGACAGTGAGGAAGGCCTGAACTTGGTGTCCAGAGTAGAGGATTTGAAGACGCCGTTAAGTTTCGTGAAGAGCAAGTTGCTAGAAGGAGGGGTATTCCCAGGCTGCGGAAAGGATTGCGAAGACTGTATGATCTGTCCGGTAGGATGTCGGAATCTAAGGAACCATATACATCACATGATGGATGACGGTTTGTTACAATTTGATAGAATCTGTGAGAAAAATGCTGAAGAGGTAGTCATCGAAGATAAGGATGAGGTGGCCACCATATCCATCCCATACAAAACAATTACAATTTCTGCGCCTCTGGCAAGGCCCACTATTATATTCACAAAGGCAGGACCCGTACCCTATGAAAGTTCTAAAGCAATTCCTTGGAACTACGGGGCCGAGGTCTACTGCAATGGTCAAAAGCAGGAACTGAGAGGCTCACCGTTGGATTCTGTTGATAATTTGGTAGGAGCTGGGGGAATGACTCGGAGCGGGAGAGTATTTGCACCTCCCGAAGTAAGCACAGAAAGGGCTGATAAAGGTAAGGGTAAGGTCATAGCAGAAGAGAATTCTCAGGCTCGAGAAGAGGAAGCTTTGCTGAAGGATGCGGAGGAATTCATGCGCTTGATAAGAAAAAGTGACTACAAAATTGTGGATCATTTACAACAAACTCCTTCAAAGATTTCTATCTTGTCATTGTTGTTATGTTCTGAGGCTCACAGGAATGCTTTGCTCAGAGTTTTGAATAATGCTTATGTACCTCAAGAGATATCCGTTAATCAGTTGGAAGGCGTGGTGGCCCATGTCAATGCAGGTAACGGGTTGGGGTTCACAGACCGCGACTTGACACCAAAAGGGAGGAACCACAACTTGGCTCTGCACATTTCACTTGAATGCCGAGGAACAATGATGTCACATGTACTTGTTGATACAGGGTCGTCTTTGAATGTGTTGCCAAAAAAGGCATTGATGAAGATCGATCATCAGGGTCTATATTGTACGCCCAGTGATTTGGTTGTGCGGGCTTTCGATGGAACCCGAAGATCTGTCTTTGGGGAGATAACTCTGCCTATCCAAGTAGGCCCAGAGGTGTTTGAAACAGTTTTCTACATCATGGATATCCAGCCTGCTTATAGCTGTCTTTTGGGTCGGCCTTGGATACACTTAGCAGGCGCTGTAACATCGACTTTGCACCAGAAATTGAAATATATGGTGGATGTGAATATTGTGACCGTTTGCGGGGAAGAAGACATCATGGTGAGCCATCTGTCTTCATTCAAATATGTGGAAGTCGACGGCGAAATTCAAGAAACGCTGTGCCAGGCTTTTGAGACTGTCCAAATCAAGGAGAAGGCACCGGTCGAGGTCAAAGCTCCAGAAGTTGCCATGTCGTCATACAAGGAAGCACGGGCCGTGGTGGAATCCGGATCAACACAAGGATGGGGACAGGTGGTAAGCGTCCCAAACAAGCAAGATAAGTTCGGATTGGGATATAGCCCACATGGATCATCTTCACAAAGCACTCCACGTTACAAAGGTCCTGTCCAATTTACTAGCAGTGGAGTCATTTTCGATCAAATTAATGCCATATCGGATGAGGAAGGAGACAGTGACTGTGACATGGAGGTGTGGATCCAGCCATGCATCCCCGGCCAGGGCTTGAAGAATTGGAGCATGGAGGAAGTTATCACAGTGACTTATGAAGAGTAATTGATTTGTCTTGATTAATGTATTTCTATATGCTCCGCCCAAGGCATAAGGAACTTTGTTTGTAGGGCCCTATCTTTATGCATGTGAACAATCTTTTTATCATCAATTAAAAGGCGTCTTTTCATTCAGAATTTTGAGATCTTTGTTGTTCTTATTTTTATCTTTAACAATAAAATGGCAATGTGGTTTGTGTTTTTGTTTGCATATCATTTAAAAGCATAAAATCATCATCATCGCAGGTTACACATTTCAGATGCCACCGACCCAGACTCGTCTATGACTCAGTATGACTTTGACAATCCAATCTTTCAAGCCGAAGAAGAGATCGAAGAGGACGAAGACCTGCCTGAGGAGCTTGCCAGATTATTAAGGAAAGAGGAGAAGGTCATCCTGCCTCATCAGGAGGAAGTTGAAGTTATCAACCTGGGAACAGAAGAAGATAAGAAGGAGGTCAGAATAGGGGCTACGCTGCAGAATAATGTCAAACAACGATTAGTTGAGTTACTCCAAAAGTATAAGGATGTTTTTGCTTGGTCATATGAGGATATGCCAGGACTCGACACGGACATTGTGGTTCATCGTCTGCCTCTTCGTGAAGAGTGTCCTCCTGTCAAACAGAAATTGAGAAGAACAAGGCCAGACATGGCAGTGAAGATTAAGGAAGAAGTTCATAAACAATTAGACGCCGGATTTCTTGCTGTGGCCAACTACCCTCCTTGGGTCGCGAACATCGTGCCCGTGCCTAAAAAGGACAGCAAAGTGAGGATGTGTGTTGATTATAGGGACTTGAATAGAGCAAGCCCAAAGGATGATTTCCCGCTTCCCCATATTGACGTGCTTATTGATAACACCGCGCAGTTCTCAGTGTTTTCCTTCATGGACGGCTTTTCCGGATACAATCAAATTAAGATGGCGCCGGAGGATATGGAGAAAACGACTTTTATCACACCTTGGGGAACCTTTTGCTATAAAGTAATGCCTTTCGGGTTGAAGAAAGCAGGGGCAACTTATCAACGAGCAATGGTCACACTCTTTCACGACATGATGCATCACGAAATCGAAGTTTATGTCGACGATATGATTGCAAAGTCCCAAACGGAAGAGGGGCACTTGGTGAATCTTCTAAAGTTGTTTGAGAGGTTGAGGAAGTTCAAATTGAGGTTGAATCCAAGCAAATGTACTTTCGGCGTACGGTCAGGAAAGCTGTTGGGGTTCATTGTTAGTGAGAAAGGTATTGAGGTTGATCCCGCGAAGATCAGGGCAATTCAAGAAATGCCAGCGCCAAAGACCGAGAAGCAGGTTCGTGGTTTCTTAGGTAGATTGAACTATATTGCAAGGTTCATATCTCACCTCACCGCCACTTGTGAGCCATTGTTTAAACTTTTAAAGAAGGATCAGGCGGTCGTTTGGAACGAGAATTGTCAGAAGGCGTTTGAGAAAATAAAGGAATACCTACAAGAACCCCCAATACTGATGCCCCCGGTGGCTGGAAGACCGTTGATAATGTACTTAACAGTTCTTGAAAATTCTATGGGTTGTGTTCTCGGTCAGCACGACGAGACTGGAAGAAAGGAGCACGCAATTTACTACTTGAGTAAAAAGTTCACAGACTGTGAATCCAGATATTCAATGTTAGAAAAGACTTGTTGCGCACTTGCTTGGGCCGCCAAACGCCTAAGACAGTATATGCTAAACCACACAACCATGTTGATTTCAAAGATGGACCCAATTAAGTACGTATTCGAAAAGCAGGCGCTATCAGGAAGGATCGCTAGGTGGCAGATGATTCTGACAGAATATGATATTCAATATGTGTCTCAAAAAGCTATTAAAGGTAGTGTTCTGTCAGAATACCTTGCAGAGCAGCCAGTCGATGATTATCAGCCAATGAAGTTTGACTTTCCTGACGAAGACATTATGTACTTAAAAATGAAAGATTGCGATGAACTGTTGCCGGGCGAGGGACCGGAATTGGGTTCCCAGTGGAAATTAATCTTTGACGGCGCTGTTAACTCTTACGGTAGTGGGATTGGGGCAATCATTACAACTCCCCATGGCTCCCATATACCATTCACCGCAAGGTTAACATTCCCATGCACCAATAACGAGGCCGAGTATGAAGCATGTATCATGGGCATTGAGGAAGCGACCGATTTGAGAATCAAGAACCTCGATATCTATGGAGATTCAGCCTTAGTGGTCAACCAAATCAAGGGAGAGTGGGAAACGCGCCAGCCAAATCTGATCCCATATATGAATTACGCAAGAAGATTGCTACCTTTCTTCGATCGAGTAGAATTTCACCATGTGCCAAGAGCAGAGAACCAGATGGCCGATGCCTTGGCTACTTTGTCCTTGATGTACAAAGTTAATTTCTGGAATGATGCTCCGATAATTGTCATTTCACGGCTCGATAGACCGACATTTGTATTCGCAATAGAGGAAGCTCCTGATGGTAAACCATGGTTTTATGACATTCAAAACTTTCTTAAGAGTCAGGAATATCTGCCTGGGGCATCTACCCAAGATAAGAAGACTTTGAGGAGATTGTCCGGCAATTTCTATTTGAACCCGGACGGTGCGCTCTATCGAAGAAACCATGACTTAGTGCTACTAAGATGTGTGGACGAAAAAGAAGCAAATCTGCTTATGGAAGAGGTCCACGAAGGTGCCTTCGGAACACATGCAGGTGGACATGCCATGTCTCGAAAGTTATTAAGGGCTGGGTATTATTGGTTAACTATGGAGTCAGATTGCTTCAAGTATGCCAAGAAATGCCATAAATGTCAAATTTATGCCGACAAGATTCATGTACCGCCGTGTCCTTTGAATGTCATGTCATCACCATGGCCTTTTTCCATGTGGGGCATTGATATGATTGGGAAGATTGAGCCGACCGCGTCCAATGGACACCGTTTCATCTTAGTAGCTATCGACTATTTCACCAAATGGGTCGAAGCGGCCTCTTATGCCAATGTCACGAAGCAGGTAGTGGCCCGATTCATCAAAAGAGACATCATCTGTCGATACGGAATTCCTGAGAGGATCATTACCGACAATGGTTCTAATCTGAATAACAAAATGATGAAAGAGTTGTGTCGGACTTTCAAAATCGAGCATCACAATTCTTCTCCCTATCGTCCGAAGATGAATGGCGCGGTGGAAGCAGCTAACAAAAACATTAAGAAGATAGTGCATAAGATGGTGGTGACATATAAAGATTGGCATGAGAAGTTGCCCTTCGCTTTACATGGATATCGCACTTCGGTGCGTACTTCAACTGGGGCAACTCCTTTTTCGTTGGTGTATGGCATGGAAGCTATTCTACCTTTAGAGGTTGAGATCCCTTCTCTGAGAATTCTAGCAGATGTCAAATTGGACGAAGCAGAATGGGTAAAGAACAGATTGAATCAACTTAGTTTGATGGATGAGAAAAGACTGGCATCTCTTGCGTACGGTCGTTTGTATCAGAAGAAGATGAAGAGCGCCTATGACAAGAAGATACGTCCTCGGAGCTTTCAGGCAGGCGATTTAGTGTTGAAGCGAATTCTCCCACCACAAAACGATCATAGGGGCAAATGGACTCCCAATTATGAGGGGCCATATGTTGTAAGAAAAGCATTCTCAGGAGGAGCCTTGTTGCTGTCAACTATGGATGGTGAAGATTTTACATCCCCGGTGAACGCAGACGCCGTCAAAAAATATTTTGCTTAAGAAAGCCCGCTGAAAAGAAAAAAGTATCCAGGCAAAAATGGGGCATCCCGGCGAACCATAAAAGGATAGGTTCGGGCAAAAGCTAGGGATATATAAGAAAATATGAACCCGCAGAGTTGAAAACCTGAAAGGGCAGCTCTGGCAAAAATGGGTATCCTGGTGAATTGAAAACCCGCAAGGGCGATTCAGGCAAAAATTAGGGATTTTAAAGCAATGACTGCGACCTGCGCATTGAGCATCACGAGCATAATGAACTCTAGGGAGAACTCGAGGATCGACCATTCAAATCAATCTCTTCGGAAGTTAAAGTATCGGAAAACATCGAAGTCACGCCAGTCATGGATGAGTCGTTACATGGTGTTTGTCTGTATCACATTGCCGACATTTTGTATATTTTTCTTACAAATTAGTTTTTTGCGCAACTTTCTCTTTTCAGGAGTTGCATCCGATGTAAATTTGCCTATCTTCAGGCCTTTCATCAATAAAACATACTATTCAGAAAAAGCTTTCTGTTCTGTTTTTACTTTTACCATTTTTGATTGCAAAAGACGTCTAACATTTTTGATGAGAAAAGAGATTGCATACATAAAACGTGCGGGCTTTGCTAACTGTTAATCAAGACATTTGTTTTTTAACTAAGGTCACAATTGATAATTTGGCGTTGGTTGTACAACACTTTTGTCTATTTGTTGTTGTCCCCAAGCAGTGGTTGATGATGTCTCCCTCCTTATCTAATCCCCAGTCAAGTCAGCGGAGTTAATTTTTCCTCCCCCCACAGAGCGGAACTGACTCAGAGATTGTTCATCCCCAGCAGAGAGAGTGTGGGATAATCTCCCAGTAAATCTTATTCAATATCCCCAACGGATGGTGGATTCAATCTCCGGCAGAAGAGAGTTATTCCACAGCAATCAACTGTGTCTCCCCAGTAGAGTTGTTCTGGCTAATCATTCATAATTGATTTCCCCAGCAGGGTGGACTATGTGCTTGTCAGAGCAGTTTTACCCAGTTGTTCCTCGAAGGCTATCCAGAGCTTGTTTTCCCAGCATGAGTTTACCTGCGCTACGCGTATCAGACATTGCCCCAACGGAGTTGGCTCTTTCTCTTTAGCATTTATTTTGCTAAAGAGGTCCATTTGCATCTACATACATGCATAACATCTACCCAAACACGAAGCATTTCTATTTCACATGGAGCATTTCGTCATATTCAAACATGTGCATACGAAACATATGCCAGGTTGTTATCCCTTTTTATTCTCAAGCGTATCTCCAGCAATTATCAGTATATTCATCAAGCCTGTTTGGAATACAGATCTCCAGCGAAGGTCATTGACAGACGTGCCCATCTTATCACTCTCCCTAACAGAGTTTATGTTTCCCGACTTTTGGTCGCTGTTAATCCCTTTTTAAGTGATTCTAACTTTTGGTTAGTAGCTTGTTTCCCGACTTTTGGTCGATGATCTTTCTAAGTGATTCTAACTCTTGGTTAGTAGCTTGTTTCCCGACTTTTGGTCGATGTTGATTTCTTTCTAAGTGATCCTAACTCTTGGTTAGTAGCTTGTTTCCCGACTTTTGGTCGATGATCTTTCTAAGTGATTCTAACTCTTGGTTAGTAGCTTGTTTCCCGACTTTTGGTCGATGATCTTTCTAAGTGATTCTAACTCTTGGTTAGTAGCTTGTTTCCCGACTTTTGGTCGATGATCTTTCTAAGTGATTCTAACTCTTGGTTAGTAGCTTGTTTCCCGACTTTTGGTCGATGATCTTTCTAAGTGATCCTAACTTTTGGTTAGTAGCTTGTTTCCCGACTTTTGGTCGATGATCTTTCTAAGTGATTCTAACTTTTGGTTAGTAGCTTGTGTTCCGACTTTTGGTCGATGTTTTTGAATGATGTCCTCTGATGGGCGCTCGTTCCCCACAGAGCTGTCTGGTTTAGGCTTTCCCCGACAAAATTACCTTTGCAATCGGTGCATGTTATCTTCGAACTTTTGTGTGCGGTTCCTCTTTCTCCTACGGTCGCCAAATTTCTGGTTCTTTGGTATTCGACCGTCTTTTACCTTGAATGTTCGAAAGCTGCTCGCATTCATCCCTTCAGGTCCAAGCCGTTTAAATAGGGGCAGCTGTTGTACCCCAAATTTGGCCAACCTCTCTGGCCTATGTTTCATTTCATCTGCATCAATATGGGGCATATATAAAAAAAAACATTACATATTCATTTGCATTTCTACAAAAAAAAAAAAGAAGAGAAGAAAAAGTGGGCATAAAAAAAATATATATAGATTTCATCAGGCATTTGTGCCCAAGTCATCAGAAGCAGGGGACTTATTTCTTCGGATGAAATACCAAGAGAAAAAATAAATAAATAAAACAAATGCATGAGGTGGGGTTTGAACCCACCACCCCTTGCTTTACCAATTCTCACCCTTACCACTTGGCCAAGCGCACACTTATGTTTACATGGAGATAAAAAAGTTATATATTTTAAGAAAGGAAATAGAGGCGCGTAAAATAAAAATATTGGTGGATTCTTGCTCCCACCAGGTTTCGAACTCAAGAACGTGTGGGAAATGCGCGCATGACTTAACCACTGGGGTGGCGATACATCCAGTGATTATCCCACCCCAGTTTGATCAAATACTTTGCCTTGTTCATGGCTGGCCAGAAAATGAAGAGCAAAACATCTGTGCGTGAAGGAGAGAAGAGAGGGCAAGACATCACCATTTTGGACGAAACAAAACTCAATCCTGATCACTTTTTCGCAAGGATTAATTTGGTGTTTTTGGTTTTGATGATAGAAGTGTATTGAGTGAGTTGCGTTTGAAATTGCAAGATGGGAGGGAAATGGTTTAACCATGTTGAAGTGTACTGCATCTTTCCTTTTCAAGGCCAAACACCCGCAGATACTAGCCCTGGGTTTCTCTGATTCTTTCACCAATATGGGCAAGCACAGCAGCCACTACAAACCCTAGTCTGTGCTGGTACCTCACAACAGGACACGAAAAAAGCTCAGCAAAGGGGGAACTTTGATTTTCAAATCCGAGAGTATAAAAAGGATAAAGAGGAACCAAAGAAACCCTAGCAGCCACGGGTTTTTGAGACAAGAGGGAAAGGTGCCTTGAAGATTTTTTGCTCTGGAGCTGTTCTCAAAGGCGGGTTTTCTTTTCAAAGCTCTTTGAATATCCAGTTCTTGTTTTTTAGGTATGGATTTCTGTTTTCATTCCCTTCATGTACACATAGCATAACTAGGTTTTGTTACTGAGTTTGTCTTTAAGATTCGCATATGCTGAAAATGATTGTGTTTATGGTGTTGGTATCCTGATAACAGTATGTGTTATGTGTGTGTTAGGTGTTTTGTTTAAAATATTTTTGATACATTTGGCCTGTTGCATACTTTTGTCCAAGTAACCCTGTTGGATTTTGTTTTCCTTGTTGTTTTGCTGCTGTGTAACCAATGTGTGTTTTGTTGGTTGATACCTGGATCTAAACCATTTTTGCTGAGCATGTTTGTGATCATTCATGGAGTGTTTTTCTTTTGCTTTGAAACATCATGATATCTGCTACAAAACATTTTGCTATTTGTGGATCTGTTGGTGTAATTTTCATATCTTGATCTTGGCTGTTTAGTGTCTACCTAAGGTTGTTGTTTTCTCTTGTTTTGATTCCACTTAAATCTTAAAAGGTTACTTCAACTGCTGATGTATGTGTTGGTTATGTTGAGCTATGTGAACCTAAGGTTGGCATATTATGTGTCCTGTTTAAGTTCTTGAGCTGCTAAGGCCCATCTTGTTAGATGTTTAGTCATGATGTTGTGTCTTGTGCTAATAAAATGTGTTGTCCTTTTGCTATGGGTGTGGTGCTGGTTGTGATGAATGCTAACTGTAGCAGTAAGGTATCTAGGGGATTATTTTGTTTCTCTCGTTTTCCAAATGCCTTGTTTGGTTTTGTTTTTGTCTTTTTGTATGTTGTTTGTTTGAAGATTATATTAGTATGTAAGTTTTGCTCACTCTACAGTTTCTAGGGCACTTAATCATTTAGTTTGTATGATGCTAAGCTCAGGTGTACATTGATGAGTATTGAGAGTTTTACTCTGCTTTTGGCCTTGAGGACAAGTTTGGCTGTTGCCTTGTTGAAGCATTGCATAAGTCATTCAGTTTGTATGTGTAGTAAAATGTTAGGTGTGTGCCTTATTTGAGTTGGCAGTTTGGTTGAGCATACTGTAGGTGTGTTGGCACTTTAATCTCTGATTGGTGTGCTGCTGCTGCTTGTTAATTTGTTGTATCCATACTTGAGATTCACAGCACTTTTGCAAATTGTTTTGCTTTGAACATTTGTTTTGAGTTGAGCCAATCTTGTTTGTTGACTATTAAGTTTGGTTTAGCAGTTAGGATTCACATGTACAGGTTGAGTAAAAGTTTTGAGCTTGGTATGAGTTTCACTGCCTGTTTTATTTCCCTTTTCTTAAGTTTGATGCTGCATCAGTGGGAACAGTTTGGATTCACCCTTCTGGCTTTGGATTTCCTCTTTGGCTTGCTGTTTAGTCATATTACATTCCCACACAAACCTAAGCTGATTGATTTCTATTTGCTGTCATCATTCTTGCTTGCCTTGATTTTGAACCTGTTTTTGGAATTTGTTTTTGTTTGGTCTTGGTTATTGAACATCACATTTTGTTCAAGAATTGGAACACCCTTTTGATTTCAATCCAAGTAAATCCTGTTTTGCTTTTACAATTGTATGAGAATCAAATTTTGTTGCTAGCATTGCCATGATAGCATGAGCCCTCTCCCCTGCATGAGCTTTGGTTTCTGTTTGATGTGTTTGATTGCATTGATTGCTTGAGAAATTTTGCTGCCATGATTATTTATTTGTTTTACTGTTCAAGACACGAGCTTCACTTTGCTGCAACAAGTTTTGAATTGGCCAAATCAACTTGCATTTGTAGCACACATATATGTTCTCATCAAAACACATGTCTGCACCACACCTCACTCACCATAAAACATACTGTCACACTGCTTTGGCTATGGAAATTGCTGTTTTGTGAATCATTTGTTTAAGCTGCCGTGTCATTGTTGTTCTTTTTTTGCTGTGAATGAGGATCATCATCTAGATTCTTCAAATTCTGTTTGTGCTGTAATTTGTGTGTGGTTTGGAGTTAAAATTCTGCTTGGATTGAGGTTTGGAATTCTGTCAAAGTACAGTGTCTGTTTACTTGTTAATATGTGATAGAAATCATTATTTAATTGCAATTCGCATGGTATACACGATGTTGTCATAAGATTTGGCTTTGGCTTATATTGCAAGCTCATTGTGTGTTGCTTCCATAATGCAAATTTGATGATCATTATTTGTTTTGTTGAAAGTGCTTGCATTCTTTGAGTCTGATCCATAAGCATTCATGTGTAAACCTTCATTTATTCATATGGCTGTCAATTCAAGCTGTTGGCATTCATTGTGCATCTCAATTGGTGGTCTTGCATTTTCATTCGTGTTTCACTCTCTAAGCATAATTTGAAAATTTGAACAACATCATGGTGTTCCTCATTTAAAAATACGCAAGATAGACACAAATTTCGTCCAAATCCATGGAGTATTGATACAGCTTTGGTCCCTTTTGCATTTGCTGTTCTTGTTTTATTTTTTTTTGCCCAGCCATATTTGAGATTTTACTATGTATATTATTCTTTCCAAGTCAGTTATTGGAAGTATCACCGCCCCAGCGGTAAGGCCTTGCATATTACATCCCTCTGTACCTTGGTTCGAGTCCTGCTGTGGACCAAAACCATCTTTTTATTTCCTTTTTTTTTCCTGGATATTTCCCTTCCTTCCCTTTTATATTTTCCTCTTCTATCACATATCAAATGCGCGCTTGGTGCCCCAGTGGTTGGGATTGATGACTTTGAACCAAAAGGGAGTGGGTTCAGACCCCACCTCTTGCTGTTTTTTTTTAAAATTCATTTATTTGCGTTGTATCTTGTAACGTTTCTCAAAATTAATTTCTCTTTGTATTGAATTAAAGAGAGGGGATTAAGTGTAGTCTTCTTCCTCTCCGAGTGTTGGGATGCCCACTATAGTGAGGGTGGTCCCGACACTCGTCTTTCAATATAAAGACGTTTTCAATCCCTTCTCTCTTAAAAATCTCGGTCTCGTACCGAGTCCATTTTCAAACCATCCTTCAATAAATTAATTGTTTGTATTGAATTAAAGAGGGAGAATTAGGTGTAGACCTCTTCCTCTCCGAGTGTTGGGATGCCCACTGTAGTGAGGGTGGTCTCGATACTCGTCTTTCGATACGAGGACGCGACTTTACCCACCATCTCGCTTTCACAACTTTCTTCCACAATTTTCATACCTAAAACCTCGGTCCTGCACCGAGTGCATTTTCAAATCATTTTCACAACAAAAACTTGAATGGTCGTGGAGTGGTTAGGCGTAGGCCTTCTCCTATCCCGAATGCTGACGTTTACCGTAGGGTTCCCTGTCGCAAAGCACTTACCATTCAAAACCAAAAACATCTTTAATAAGAGAATGAAGTTCTCTTTGTGTTGAACTAAAGAGAGAGGATTGAGTGTAGTCTTTTTCCTCTCCGAGTGTCAGGATACTCACTGTAGTGTGTGTGGTCTTGATACTCGTCTTTCAATACGAAGACGCCTCGTTCGCCACACCTTTTTATAACAAAAACTTTGAGATAACGAATTGGGTACTACCTGTAGGGGTTACTATCCGAGGACCTGTCTCGCCCCCTAAAAAACAATCCAATCAATCAAACGTGACTTCTTGCCTCGCGTGGCGAAAACTAATCAATCTTTCAAAAGGATATGTTACGTCCATTCTACCGCAAACAGGTAACGCCTAAGTCTCCAACGAGCGAGCAGCGAAACACCTAACTGCTAGAATGCGCACGATAGCATCATCCATAAAAAACATCAACAAACCGTAGGCCGAACTACGGCTGCTCTGATTTCTCATACCAGATGAGAATACGTAGGCACAAGACGGCGATGTTTTGGCGAGCACAATCCCCCTATCTGTAGTTCCCCGAACTACGTAGACTCTGACTTTCTCATATCAGTTGAGAATACGTAGGCCTAGGACCGCGAAGTCCTACCGAGTCTGTTCTTTCTCTTTTCTTCCCCGTTCTCTCTTTCCTCCTTTCTTTCCCTGTTTCTAACCCTCTTTTCTCACTATCTTTTAGAACCCTTTTATAGCATAATATTTAAACAGATAAATTTACACATCGACAAACAAAAGGTTCCCATCGAGTACGATGGATGCGAGGGGTGCTAATACCTTCCCTTCGCATAACCGGCTTCCGAACCCGTTCATGGTTGCGAGACCATCTTATCCATTCTTTTCTTAAGGTTTTCTCGATATTTTCCTTTCCCCTCATGGGATAAATAAAGTTCGGTGGCGACTCTTCTGTCCTTTCTTTTTCGCCTCCCCGTCGTTGCGCGATGCATTTTTCGAGTAGCGACAATATACTGCTGACTGGAAGTTCTGAACAGGAGATAGCCAAGTTCAAGAAGGTTCTAATGAATGAATTTGAAATGACTGATCTAGGCAAAATGACATACTTTCTAGGGATGGAGTTCAGATATTCTGAGAAAGGTATCATTTTGCATCAACTCAAGTATGAATTAGAACTTCTGAAGAGATTTGATCTGAAGAATTGTAAGATGGCTGTCACACCTTCTGATACAAATCAGAAACTGGATTCAGACTCTGAAGGAAAGGATGTGGATACTACAACCTTCAAACAGTTGGTTGGTTCTCTGAGGTATCTGTGCAATACCAGACCTGATATTTGCTACTCAGTTGGGATGGTTAGTAGGTTCATGAGTAAACCTAAGTGGTCCCATTACCAAGCTGCTGTCAGGATTCTGAGGTATATCAAAGGAACTCTGAAGTATGGAGTGTTATTTCCCTCTGGAGGAAATAATGAGTCAGAACTTCTGAGTTATTCAGACTTTGATTGGTGTGGAGACAGAGTTGACAGAAGAAGTACATCTGGGTACTTGTTCAAATTTCTGGGAGGTTCCATTTCTTGGTGCTCCAAGAAGCAACCTGTTGTGGCGTTGTCAACCTGTGAAGCTGAATACATTGCAGGTGCTGTTACTGCATGCCAAGCTGTGTGGATTCTGAATCTGTTGCAGGATCTGAAGATTAAAGTAGACAAACCTCTGAAGTTGATGATTGACAACAAGTCTGCAATCAATCTTGCCAAAAACCCAGTGTTGCATGGGAGAAGCAAGCATATTGAGATCAAGTATCATTTTCTGAGACATCAAGTTCAGAGTGGAGTGTTAGAAGTTGTACACTGCAGCACTCAGAAGCAGTTGGCAGATGTTCTGACGAAAGCTATCAAGACTGATCAATTTCTCAGACTAAGGGATGGAATTGGTGTTACAAGTTTTGATGGAATATGAATTAAGGGATGATATTAGAATATTAATAGTAATTCATATTTATTTAGTTGTACTATTTTCTTAGCCCCTAAGTTTGTTAGAGGGTATTTTAGTATTTTATCTTATTCTAGTAACCCTAGTTTTAGCTTATAAATAGGGTGACAATCATTGTAACTTTTAATCCTGTTTCTTCTGCCGTCATTCTTAATAGAATATTTCTACCTTTCATCATTTATTCTACCTTTGCACCAACAATCATCATACATAGTGTTTTAATAATTATAAAGAGAAAGTAGAAAATATGTTGACTCCCCTTCAGATTGATGTTTACATTGTTTTGGAGGATAAGCTTGGCAAGTTCCGGTGCATAGTGCCCTTCCAGTTGAATGTAATATGACTTCATTTACCTCAATTAATCCAAAGAACCAGAGGTTTGGAAGCCGGATCAACTTCGGCCTCAACGAAGTAGAAGAACAGATTTCTTCCGTTGTTTTCACCCACCGTAATATAATTATGGTTGAAATCCATTGGCGGTTGGTCGGGGAGAGTAACAATTTTGTACTCTTCTAAAGAAATAAACAGCTTTGCTTAGTCAAAAGAATTAAAATTTAAAAAGATACTAATAGTTGAAGGAACAAAAACAGTAGTATAATATAATAGCATACCTTTTTAATCAAGAAAATCAAAGCTGCTAGCATGTTATAGTTGTGAAATAATTTTATATTTTGTTCTTTTTCTCAATAATGCAACCTCCAATACAGCCATTGGCGCCGTTTCATTTCAATCTTACTGCGCTGATGAATGATTAAATATGGACGAAGAGGGAACAAATTATTAGTGAAAAAATTTGAAAACAAATTCCTTTTAATAAAAATCTAATTTTGTAAGATATATATATATATATATATATATATATATATATATATATATATATATATATATATATATATATATATATATATATATATATATATATATATATATATATATATATATATATATATATATATATATATATATATATATATATATATATATATATATATATATATATATATATATATATATATATATATATATATATATATATATATATATATATATATATATATATATATATATATATATATATATATATATATATATATATATGTTAGATTTATCTAATATTTTATGGGCTACAATCAATTGTGGTTTAATTTGTAAAAATCGGGTTAATCGTGATTCTGATGGGGTGCATATATAAGCCCTTTAATTAATTAAGTGATCAATTTTTAACTAATGACTGAGTATCTGAAATCTGATTGGTGTGGGTAAAAGTGTGGGCTTTAACCTTTGGCCCATAATGGGTAGGGACTAGGGTTATATATATTATATGGCTAGGTCCCCTCTGTAATCACAAAAAGAATCAGAAACATAATTGACGGCTCCATAACTTGCCTCATTGAAAGTTGTGAACGGGAGTGTGAGATACAGAGGAAGATCCGGTCATTCATCCATTCGGAATTCCGAATCATGACTTCAACAAGTAAGTATTGATGTTTTAATCTCATATAATATCCATGAATATTTCCGCTTACATTTGGTATCAGAGCTTAGATTATATGAGTTAGGACTCAATTATTTATTATTATTTTTGTGAATATGAATTGATGGTATTATTTTTTTTATTGTCGTAATAAATTTTACCATTACGGAACTGCTCCATAAATAATATGAAAACAAAGAATTTGATGAGAAGGCTTTGAGGTTAGGGGTAATGGTATGTAATACTGAATATTGATATGAGAAAGCGAAACCTTAGGCCTTCGTGGCCAAAACCTTGGATCGTTATATGTTTGACCCTGTAGGAATAGGAATGTTCAATTGTGATAACTCTGATGCACTCAGAGCAATTGCAGGAAAATAGTGATTTAGGCAGTGCAAATGTTGCCGGATTGGCCTAATAAACCATAGATTTTGTGTTTTTATCACCGTAAGACCTTAGAGATGATTTAGGGATGTTTTGGGGAAGTAAATCGTGTGGACTTTTGGGTTGATTTAGGTTCCAGAGCGTAACAACGTTTTGCTGTCCGTCACGACTGTTCATGTTTTCGGTCGAAATTGTTTTGGACGTAACTTTTGATCCGTAAGGCCGTTTGGACCCCCGTTCGAAGCGTTGGAAAGCTAATAAACAAGGATATAACATAGTATAGATAAGGGAATTGGTGTCCCAATATTTTTATATCTAATTATGTTTGAGAATTCAATTGGATATATGTTCTAGTAACGAATCATGTTTTGGTTCAGTGATGTCTTGATGTTTTGATGATGCGATTTTCCTGATGAATTACCATGGGGGTAACTGTGATAATATGATGAATTAACATGAGTAGGACTGTGAAGTTTATGTGATTGATGGGCGATAGTGTGAGGATTAACACGAGTATAATCTGATAAATTAATATGAGATAATATGGGGTAGTATTATGAACTAATATGGGATAATATGTGATAATATGACTATGAGTAATAGTGTTCTGATAGTACATTATTTTTCAATTGCCCTTTATTTTGGATCAATTAAAACAATATATATGATTCTTTGGTTACTGAAATGCAAAATACGTGAATGCCGTCAATAGTGCCGGTAACTTTGTTTATCTGGTGTTTCTTTTGCAATTAATAGAACAACTCCGATATTTGTGCTTAATTTGTTTTCCTTTTCCAAGTTAATAGCCACTTCTAAATTCTTTTGTTCAATTTTTTCACGCCAATACAGTATCATATAAAATTATATATTACTAATTGAATTATATATAATTAACTAGATTAATTATTTTCAAGACAATATGTACTATATATTTCTAAATTTTTATTGTATTGTCTTGGACATTTTATTAAATAAATGTTAGTTTATATAAATTTGTAATATATTTGTTTTGTCAAGTATTTTGAAATATTATATAATATCTCTATAATATTGAGATTGATACTGTTGAAGACAAAATTTATTAGGAATGTTATATGGTTTAAATTCATGATTGGTTCATGATTTATTTTGGCAAGAATTTTTTTTTTAATTCCTATGCAAGAAACTCTATAAATTATTGTGTGTGATTACCACCAAAGTGAGATCGCTCGTTTTAATTTATAAAAGTATCTTTGTAGTTTGAGGAATGGTTTTAAGTCATTACTGTGATTGTCTCCCCAAAGATGGATAATTATATGTAAAGATTGTGGTTGATTAAGGATATAACTATTGGAGATGCTTTGGTCTAAGGGATTTATTTACCCAAAGGAAATAAATTTCTAAACTCAATGTATGCTCATTGAGTAGCTTATTCTTGAAATTTGTAGATGAAGTTGTTGGAGGTGTTTTGCTTTAGAGAATTTATCTACCTAAAGGAGATAGATTTTCGAACCCAATTTATGCTCATTGAGCGACTCATCTGAGGTTCTGACCTTGGTTCTAACCTGGGTTTTACACATTCCACCCAAAGGGGATTGTGTGATAATGTTGGCCTCTTAGTGATAGTTTATGTTCATTAAAGTTATATCTTGCCTTTATTATTTGTTCTAATGCATTCCTATTTTGTCTAAACAATGACCTTCTCTATGAACAATTGTTATGCTTCTATTGAGATCCTGAATGGGTCTAATTTTAAAAAAATGGAAGAAAGACTTAGAGTTTTCGTTAGGGATTGCTGACCTTGACATGACATTGCGTGAAACCAAACCTGTGATCAATGATCAGAGTACACCCAAAGAGAAAGAAAAATTAGCTAAGTGGGAGAGGAGTGATCGACTTAGCTTGTGTGCTATGAAGAGAACATGGGCATTGTGAGTTCTTTTGATGTACTTGGTTAGTGGGAGTTTGTTCTTTATGTCATTTTCTTTTATCATGTTATATTTTATTTTAGACACTTTAAATGTTGGATTGTCGAGTACTTTCTATTTTAAGCAATTGATATTACAATGATTATTATTATTATTATCATTTGTCATTGTTTATTTACATGTAAATTGCTAAATTTGGGACTCAGTGTCATCGAAACCATTGTGCCTATGGTCGACACTAGTTTGGAGTTCAAGGCATGGTTATTATTTTGAGCTCGGTGTCTTCGGGACCACTATACCGGTGGTTGATGCCATATTGGAGTTGAAGTATGATTTTAAGCTCGGCGTTGTCAGGACCACTGTGCCGGTGGTCGATGCCATATTGGAGCTGAGGCATTATGGTTTGTAAAACCATACAATTTCTTTGTGTTTAATGCATTTGAGAGAAATTGTTAAGGACTGACGAAGAAAATAGCAAATGGTTGTTGGATCACATTAGCATGTTATTTTCTTGCCACACTCCACACTAATGACTAGTTGACGGAGTATGTAGTATTTGTAACCACGAAAGGTTTTATGTCAATGAAGGACATAATAATCGTCGTGATTCAATATTGCTTGACTTTTGTTGGATGGAGTCATATTCAGATACTTCACCTAGAATCATGGATTTCCTTAAAATGCGGCCGCATTTTAAGGAATTAGTCATTAACCCGAGAGTCGTTTTCAAAATGTATTTTAAAATAAAAATCATACAATTGATTTTGCCCAAGTGGGAGAATGTTAGATTTATCTAATATTTTATGGGCTACAATCAATTGTGGTTTAATTTGTAAAAATCGGGTTAATCGTGATTCTGATGGGGTGCATATATAAGCCCTTTAATTAATTAAGTGATCAATTTTTAACTAATGGTTGAGTATCTGAAATCTGATTGGTGTGGGTAAAAGTGTGGGCTTTAACCTTGGGCCCATAATGGGTAGGGACTAGGGTTATATATATTATATGGCTAGGTCCCCTCTGTAATCACAAAAAGAATCAGAAACATAACTGACGGCTCCATAACTTGCCCCATTGAATGTTGTGAACGGGAGTGTGAGATACAGAGGAAGATCCGGTCATTCATCCATTCGGAATTCCGAATCATGACTTCAACAAGTAAATATTGATGTTTTAATCTCATATAATATCCATGAATATTTCCGCTTACAATATATTCAAATATAAATAATGCATTTTAAATATAGAGCATTGATAAATCACGAGTTAAAAGATGCATCTCAATATATTAAATATTTTTATTACCATAGTTGAATTTGTATAATTTACAAAAATTTGTTATTTTTAAACATATTTGAGTTAATAATTTACAACGCAAAAGAAGGTGTGCAAAACTATTTTAAAATTGTGTCATGCAAGTTTATTATTAATTTTGATTTAATTAGCCTCTCAATATTATATTTAAATGTTCATTTTTATTTTTTGAACTTTCATTTTTATAAAAACAAGAGAAAACTATATTATACCACTGTAGCATGTTAGACGCCACTTCCTATTATTTTCTGTTTATTAATGTAGTGGGGTTAGGATATGGTCACATCCATTTTCTCTTTATTAATGTAGTGGGGTTAGGATATGGTCACATTCAGACTTGGATTCCTTTGTTAGATTCACTTCATATGTGTAAGTGAAACCAAAGTTTGAAACGAATGGTGGAGAGAAAAACAAGTACTAAATGCAAACTTTGAGAGTGTTTTTTTTTTCAATAACAAGAAGTTATTTGGAAAAAATTTCTATCAACACAAAATCTATTTCAATGCATAGCATAGCCCAATCTGACTCGGGCCGTAGACGCCAAACATCACATGTCCGCCGAGCAAGACCGCCCACCATATCGGGCACAACGACCTTGCCCCTATCAATATCTATGTGGCCCCTTCCGTAGGGACACATCTTCAACCACCTGCCATCGGCGGACAGGGCATACTTCTGTCGGGAAGAACCAACGTGTCTCCCGCACGTTCTCCACGTGCTCCCCTCCGCGGGGACACGTCACCAATCAAATGCCCATCTTCGAGAGAGTTGGTCAAACCCACCTTCCAAAGATCACGGAACAGTTGGACTAGGGCGAAGACCACGTTTCGGTCTTCACTACGCCATGTAAGCCCTAGCAGTCATTTGGATTGGGCCTGGTCACCCAATCCAACTCAAATGACCGTTGGCCCAACGCTGGGGTCTCTCTATAAATACCCTCTTTCACAAGAGGGTCAGGTATTCAATTCTTCTACCACTTTCTGTATTTGCTCCTACTCTGCCCAAAATATCTTACTTTGCCATCGGAGTATCTTGCAGGTACAACCCCCCCCCCCCCCCCCCATTTTCTCCTTAACACATTGGTGAACTGCGTCAGATCGTCGACACGTGGCCGGCTGTAACTCTTTCTGATCAGGTACGATCAGTGGCGCCGTCTGTGGAAAACTAAAGGCTTCCCCGTTCATCTGAGCTTCGAACCAAAGCCTCATCTTTTCAAAATCTTCTTCCTTCATGAACAGCCCACACCACGACGACGTTGTTCCCGATCTGACACTCGTCCCCGACAATAGTGGCCTCGAGCACATAGGGACATCTCAAGTTTTTGAAACCAACGAAAGGGACGGACAGACTGCCTCCCCTTCTTCCGAAGATGTACCACATCAGGCTGCTACCCATCCGAGGGACCCACCAGCCTTCCAGCCAATCCCCGTTCATGCCGGGGCAGATCCGACGATGGCGGCCATATTCACGGCCATCAACCAGACCAACCAGATGCTCGCCATACAGAGCGAGCGCATCGGCGCCCTGGAGAACAAAGCCCCTCCCAAGTCCCCTCCGCGGGATGGCCAACAAGGGAACTCAAGGAGCCCATCACCTCGGGTACGGAACCTTCGACCCTAGTTGAAGAGGCCCAAAACCGTGGCCTCCAAGAAACGCCCAAGATCACCACCCCGGAAGGAGAAACGCTGTGAGGCCAGGAGCACAAGGCCAGAACCTCCACTCAGACAACCGAGAGTACAGGTCCAACCCCCTCCTCGACACGAACCTTCCCCTCCTCGCTCCCCTATTTTGAGCGACGAGGAAGATTACCGGACCCCTCTGTCGAGGGAGATCATGGAGGCCTCCATTCCCCACGGGATGGAAAATCCCCCCGTCCTTTCAACATACGACGGGACTTCATACCCCGACGACCACCTGGAAGATATCGAGGCTATGCTCGACTATCACAACGTCAGGGGATCCGTCAAGTGCAGGCTCTTCCGCACCACCATGAGGAAAGGTGCCATGACATGGTACAAAAGCCTAGAGCCCGAATCTATCACGTCGTGGAGAGTCCTAAAGGACCTCTTCTCGCAACATTTCACAGCATCCAGACGCCATCCGAAGACGGAAGTCGTGCTGGGCGCAATCATACAGGCCCCGGGCGAACCTCTCTGGAACTACATTGAGAGGTTCACCAAAGAGGCAGTGCAAGTAACGACTTCCGATGAAATGAAGCGTTACCTCATGAAGCAGGGCCTATGCAGAGACTCCAAATTTTACGAGGTTGTAGCGATGCACCGGCCGGCCTCCTTACAAGATTTCCTCGACATGGCGGCACACTATATCCGATTCGAGGAAACCCACGCGGCCAACTCTGACCACGATACCAGGGACAGAGAGACCCCCCGCGGATCTCGAGAGGAAGGAGCCCACCATCGGCGCGGAGGAGATCATCGACGGGACGATCGTTCCCGGGAACCTCGCAAACAATGCGAACCCGCCGGTCGGTTCACGGAGTATACGGCCCTAGTTGCTTCCTGCGAGCGCATCCTGGCCGAATGCGCCAAAACAGAATTCGTCCAAGGAGGAGTTCGTTTTCCTAGGCCCACGCCCGCGAAGCCAAACGTGAACAAGTCGAAGTACTGCCGCTTCCACCAGAGCCACGGTCGTGTAACCGAGGATTGCATCCACCTAAAAGACGCAATTAAAATACTGATCAAAGACGAGCACCTGAAGAGATATATGAGATCCGGGGAAGCCCCTCGACAAGAGGCTCCCGAAGCCAAGAGGTTCGAGGACATACCTGCCCCCGAAAAAGATTTCGGCCTTCAGGTCGCCCTCAGCGTCAGCCGCCCCGAAGATTGGTACGCTCTCCGTGAGTTCGGGCTCCCAGCTAATCCCGAACTCCCGGAGGAACCGAACCGCCCAACCAGTCAATGGGAGTACTTCCCAAGTGCTATGGTTATCTCCGATGGGGCACCGAAAGATTTGTCCATAGGCTCGGTCAAACGGAAGTTCGAGGAGCTCATCAGCAGCAGCTCCGAGAAGATGAGCACCCTCAACAAGTTCCGGGGTCAATCCAACCATGTCACTTTCTACCTGGAGGAACTCCCAGGGGACTCTCCCAATTAGCACATCCCCCTGCTGATACGAGCACAGATGGAGAACTTCGACGTCCGCCACATCCTGGTAGACAAGGGAGCTCGGTGGACATCATGTACACCCATCTCTTTGCTACCCTCTAGCTCGAAGAGTCTAACTTGTCCCCATATCTGGGCTCATACATACAGGGCTTTAACGGGACAACGACGAGACCATGGGGATACATCGAACTAAAGGTCACGTTCGGCGAGAAGGAAACGGCCTGGGCGATCAACGTAAAATTTCTGGTCGTGGAATGCCCATCGCTCTACAACTGCATTCTAGGTAGGACGACGATGGTGGATCTTAAAATGGTGCCCTCTACCGTCCACCTCAAGATGAAGTATTACACCCGGACAGGAGGCGTCGTCACCCTCAACAGCGACATCAAAGCTGCCCGTCGATGCTTCGAAGCCGCCATGAGGGGCCTGAGCACCATCGGTCCCCCGACCAAGAAGACCGCTCCTCCAAAGAGCGAGCCAAAGGAGCAGGTCGGCTCCGTTGACCTCGAAAGCAGATTCACAGAGGAATCAGACCGCGAGGACAGTGTCAACGACACTTCCCCAGTTTCTGCAGGACAATCCCTCCACCTGGCGCGTCCTATTCCCGATGGGGATTTCGAGGTCGTACCCCTAGGAGATGATGCCTCAAAGACAGTGAATTACAGAGTTGGATTGCCCGACCTCGTAAGGAAACAGCTGAGGGCCTGCCTTCGCGAAAACGTGGACCTCTTCGCCTGGAGCGCCGCAGAGATGCCCGGACTCGACCCCGAGGTCGCATGCCACAAGCTCTCCATCAACCCAGCCGCCAAGGTCGTAGCATAATGTAGGCGTGGGCAGTCCCCCGAAAAGTTAGCGGCTGCTGAAAAAGCTGTAAAAGACCTCCTAGAGGCAAATTTTATTTCGGAAGCCCGGTATTCCACCTGGCTGTCCAACGTTGTACTTGTCAAAAAAAGTAATGGAAAATAGATAATGTGCGTCAATTATACTGATGTCAATCGAGCATGTCCTAAGGACGCCTATTCCCTCCCCAACATCGACGAACTCATTGATAACTCAGCGGGCTTCAAGCTCCTGTCCTTCATGGACGCATATTCTAGATACAACCAAATCCAGATGGCCGAAGACGATAAACCGAACACGGCCTTCATGACGGAGTCGGGTAATTATTACTACAACGTAATGCCCTTCGGCCTAAAGAACGCCGGTGCCACGTACCAACGGATGATAAACAAGGTCTTCTGGGAAGAAATCGGCGACATGCTTGCAGTTTACATGGACGACATGATCTTCAAATCCCGCACGGAAGTCGATCACACGTCTCATCTCTAGAAGGTCTTCGAGACCGTGAGGAAATGCAGAATGCGGTTCAATCCAGAAAAATGCACCTTTGGAGTCTGGGCAGGCAAGTTCCTCGGTTTCTATCTGATCGAGAGGGGCATTGAGGCTAACCCAGATAAATTTCGTGCATTCAACGAGATCGCTACGCCGAGCTCAAAGAAATCCATACATTCCCTCAACGGGGTGCTCGTGTCGCTCTCCGCTTCATCGCCAAATCGGTGCAATACGCCCTCCTGTTCTTCAAACTACTGATAAAGGAGGCCGAATTCGAATGGACAGAGGAGTGTGAGCAAGCTCTTCAACACCTCAAACGTTTCCTATCAGAGCCGTCCGTATTAACAAGACCAGAAACCGGTGAAACGCTCTACCTCTATCTAGCCGTGGCAAACAAGGACGTCAGCGTCGTCCTGATCCGCGAGACCACTGAAGGGCAAAAGCCAATCTACTTCACGAGAAAAGCCCTCCACGGTCCAGAACTCAGGTACCAGCAAATTGAGAAGGTCGCCTTGGCTCTCATCAACGTTGCATGATGACTCTGAAACTACTTTTTGGCCCACCCCGTTATGGTCAGAATTGAAAAGCCCGTCAGGCAGCTTCTTGGCCAGCCTGATATGGCCGGACGCATGTTACGATGGTCACTCAAACTCTCCGAATTCGACATTGCCTATGAAGGCAGGAAAGTCCTCAAGGCTCAGGTCCTGGCCGACTTCATCACCGAGATGACTCCCGCGACGGAATCTACCTCAGGCACTCAGAGGTGGACCATCTTCGTCGATGGCGCCTCTAACTCCTCGGGTAGCGGCGCAGGCATCCTCCTGGAAAACAAAGAAGGAACAGTCATGGAAGTATCCCTGACCCTTGCTTTCCCAACAACAAACAATCAAGCCGAATATGAAACCTTCTGCCCGGCCTTCGCCTGGCAGCAGACCTCAGAGCCAAGGAGATAAAAAATTTCACTGATTCCCAACTAGTGGCATCATAGGTACGGGGAGAGTACCAGGCCAAAAATGAGAACCTGGCCGAATACGTGGCGCTGATCAAAGAAAAGCTGAAGAGTTTTAGCTCCGCGGAAATTCAGCATGTTCCTCGCGAACAAAACACCCAGGAAGATATCCTCTAGTAGCTGGCGAGCACCAAAAAGAAAGGCGGGAACAAATCCGTCATCCAAGAAATCCTCGCGCAGCCCAGCACGGACAGAGCCAAAGCCGTGCTCGACGTCCACGCCATCGAAGACGCAAACTGTTGGATGACACCCATACACGCCTACCTCAGCACAAGACATCTGCCCACCGATGCTAAAGAGGCCAGCACAATCAGGCGACGATTCTGCTCGTACGTTCTGCTAGATAAAAAAATGTATCGAAGAGGCTTCTCAATCCCTCTTCTCAAATGTGTCGACAATGTCCAGGCCGGAGCCATCCTGGCAGAAGTCCACGGAGGAATCAACGCGCAACACCTCGGAGGATGATCTCTGGCGAGAAAAGATCTTCGAGTGGGATACTACTGGACAACAATGCAAGAAGACGCAAAGGCTCACGTCAAGAAGTGCCACAGATGCCAGCGCCACGGGGACATGTATCTCGCCCCACCAAACGAGCTCAAATTGCTCTCCTCCCCTTGGCCATTTTCCTGGTGGGGGATGGACATCCTCAGCCCCTTCCCCGTGGGTTCATATCAGAATAAATATCTAATAGTAGGCGTTGATTACTTCACCAAATGGATCGAAGCCGAAGTCCTAGCCAAAATCACGTCCCACAACATACTTCGGTTCTACAAGAGGAACATCCTCGCCAGGTTCAGGGTCCCGCTCGCCATAGTTACGGACCATGGGACACAATTCACCTACAAAAACTTTCGTGACTTCGTCACCAAAATCGGGACGACGCACCACTTCACCTCCGTCGAACATCCACAAACAAACGACCAAGCTGAGTCCGCGAACAGAGTGATCCTCTGGGGACTGAAGAGAAGACTCGACAATGCCAAGAGGGGATGGGTCGAGGAACTGTAAAGCATGATGTGGGTATACCGGACGACGCCTCACTCGACAACCGGGGAAACCCCATTCTGACTCAGTACGGGACCGAGGCTGTAATACTCGTGGAGATCAGAGAGCCGTCCATAAGAACCGAGGCCCCTCTCGAAGGGGCAACCCTCCGCGAGGCTCGCCTGAAACAAAAAATCGCTCTCCGCCACGACAGCAGAGTTATAAAACGCGAGTTCCAGGTCGGCGACCTCGTCCTATGCCGAAACCAAAAGGACTCACGCGAAGGCAAACTCGCCGCGAACTGGGAAGGCCCCTATCGCGTCCACGATAAAATGGAACACAGGGCCTACTACCTCGAAAACCTCAGCGGGGAACATCTAGCTCGACCCTGGAACGCTGAAAAGCTAAAAAAATATTACAGTTAAAAACACTGTCCACGAAGAATATCCTCGCAAACACGAGGGCGGCTCGATACGACCGCACCTCCTCGATAAAAATGCACAGGAAAACGTCTACCCTTGCAAGAACAAAGAAAGGCGTTCTGCTCGACGGCACCCCCTCGACCGAGAGTCGCCGCCGCAATATTATGGTCGGCCGAACACCCAGATCACGATGGGATGTTCAAGCCAGGAGGACGGTACCACGACCGTTGCCCGACTCCTCTACGCCCCGGAGGCTACCCCGGGCAAATGGATAATTCCCCTCACTACCGGACATTAAAATCGAGCTACGTCCCCCCCCACTCGAAGAAAAATAAACAAAGCATACCACACATACAACATGCAAAAATAAAACATCAACATACGAAGCAAGTCGAGCAAACACTTAGCAAAAAATTCAAATATTTCAAAAGGGGCACCAGCCCAGTAGTCAATATATACAACAAATAACGGGCACGGAGGCCCGACAGAATCTGTTAACAA
The DNA here is from genome assembly GCA_963859935.3 of Lathyrus sativus. Lineage (NCBI taxonomy): Eukaryota > Viridiplantae > Streptophyta > Magnoliopsida > Fabales > Fabaceae > Lathyrus > Lathyrus sativus. The sequence continues at coordinate 738,463,293 of OZ012735.1, read as the reverse complement.
AAATAATAAAAGGTGGCACGTAGGCCAAAGAAATCTACGGGCACGCAGGCCCGGGACAAGTCTAGGCGTCATCCTCTCCCTCAACCTCATCCTCGACAACAGGAGCCTCCGGGCTGGTCTCCTCGAGAGCAGGATCAACCAATCGCTCTTCGACGACCTCGTAGAAGGGACTTATCCCCTCTTCATTCAAGGCAACGCCGGGGTTGATCACCCCGAGCTGCTCGACAACCCCCTTAAAATCGACCTCCACTGCCTCCAAACAGTCGGTCTCCAGCATGCGGATACGAGCAAGCAGGTGAGCTCGAGTGACCATCAGCCGGTCCTCTTTGCTCTCCTCCTCGGCAGGACGGATGACAACCTTCAGTCTCCCCACGTTTGCTTTCAACTCCTGCACGTCCGCCTCAGCGGCCCTCAGCTTCTCCTCGGCGTCCTCCACTCCCTTACACTGGTCCGCAATTTCTTTCCGGCTTGCCTCCAGCTCCTCAGAGAGCTTGTTTAAGCGCGACTGCGCGAAAGTAAGGTCCCCCCCCCCCCCCCCGCAATTTGGACAGCTCCGCAGCGAAACAACTTTCCTCGCTCAACACCATGGCCATCGTAAACGTCCGCATCAACGCAACCAAGTCTTCCCGTAGAACCTGTCGCCGGGAAACCCGATCCGTTCCGAGGACCTCCTTCACCTCACCAGCGGGAATGTTGGGAGACCCTGCCCCGTGGAAATAGTCGGGATACTGATGGCACGACGCCAAGAGATGCCCCTCCTCAAAAGATCTGGTCGTCAAGTCGACCACGCCATTGGGTTCCTGGACCCTAGGCCTCTTTGGGGGGCCCTGAGAGGTGGGAGACTGACTCCACTGCAGAGACGAAGAAGACCTCCCACCATCAGCGACAGCCTTTTCGACTACCTGCCCTACCCGCGTCTTAGAGGGTGCGGCCACTCTTGACGCCCGCAACTTCTTCACCCTTTCCTCAACAGTCGACATGCTCCCTACAAAAGCAAAAGAAATCAGTCAATAACAAGGAAAAGCATAGCAAAGTCAAGAGAAGAAAGAGGCGTCCACCACCTAGGTAGTCGAGGGCCTCGTACTCCGAGGAGCACTCGAGCAAGGCTTTCGTATCTATCAGACGAGGCTCCTCGTGGATGTTCCCGCCACTGTCGAGGATGTACCGACCATCAAGCGTCACCAGCTTCACCGGCGGAAGGCCTCACACGAACCCAACTATCTTCATATAGTCGGCCGTATCCTCCTTATTAAGTGTCCCCGGGCGCATGATATACTGGTCGGTCCCCCTATCAAAGTCTCCGAAGACCATGTCACGTGTACCCTCGGCAGCATTACGGCCTCCCGCTGACCGTTTACTAGTCGCTCTCCTTCAGTATACAAACCGTCAATCGCTTTCTGCGTGATCGGGCTTACGATAAAGAACCGGCCCTTGAAATCTCGAATCAAATCCATGTACGTTCGAAAGAGCCTGGTCGGTTGCTTAAACGACACCCAACCATGTTTGTCGCCCATCGACTGTTGTTGCAAGTGGAAGAGACGGAAGAATAACGACAACGTGGCACCAACCTCGAGGTATGATCGCGACTTTCTATGTCTAATACAACCTAACTGCAAGTGCACAGTCTATCGCGTAGTAATAATAGATATCGATCCCACAGGGACTCATAATCAAACTAGTGTTCTCGGGAGTTACTATGTTTAGCTAGGTAGATAATGTTTGAGGGATTAAGATTGTCACTAAAGGGAACTAAGAATGTAAATTAAAGTATAATTAATTGAATCGATATGCAGTATTTATGTTCTTCAGGGATTTGACAAGTTACCAGCCTACGAAATATTTTTCAGAGTTTATTTAAGCAGAAAATGGTGATCTGAAGACTCTCGCCTCACGATGGTTATTGACGCTAATCATAATTCTAAGGGCCAAACGTACGCTTTCGTGTCCCATTCGGGGTTAAAATTATTTTTTGGAAATCTCTAAGTTCTAATTCATTTTAAAGTGCTTTCGCTGTTATTAAAATGAATGACTAGTGTTTACTATCTGGTCTTGCCGCAGCTTTCGCTTGTTGGTTCGTACCTTAATTAATTTCCCACTTTCGTGGCAAAACTACTTTTAAATAAGTTCTCGCTTTCGCGACGAAGTTTATTCAGTAAATTAATTTTAAACACTCAGACCATAAACAACTTTTGAAAAAGACAGTTTTTAACCGGTTATTATCAAATCCCTTTCGAATTATTACTACATATCGATTACTTAAATTTAGCTAGACATGGATTTGGGAAAGGTAAAACATAAATAAAAACAATAAATAATAGCATGCATCATAATAAAAACTGGAATTACGATTGAAATGAGAAACCTGTAAATATTCCAATTGACCTTTGGGCAGATCCTCCACAAATGTTGGCAGGATTCTGGTCTTTGTGCCAATTGATCGTACAACGGAAATAAAAATTACAGAAGGAATGAAAGGCAACAAAAAATAGGAAAGAAAATAAAACTGAACTTTTGTTCTGGAAATGGAATTGGGCAGCACTTCGTTGTATGAATGTGGATCCCTTTCTGAGTTCCCCTTCTTCCCCTTTTATAGAAATGGAATTCTAACGGTTATAACTTGAAGAAGGTGAACTTTGAGGCAGAATTATCAGGGAGTAGTGGTCCACTATTTGGGACTTGGAACTGCTTCTTTCACGTGCATTTGAAGTGGGGCGTTTTTGCCTGCATGACGGTCGTCACAATGTGTGACGTTCGTCATGGAGCTGTGACGGTCGTCACAGCAGCAAAATCAGCAGTCTGCGTTTTTCATGTTGTTTTCATTCGGTTTTCGTCCATATTTCATCTGAGATTGCTTCTTTTCTTCATATTGCCTTGTTTAGACGTGATCATCAAATACCTGCAAAACATCAGGCAAATAACACGGAAATAACCCGAAATCGGCTCGAAAACAGTTAAACTTCAGTTGAACTATGCATCAAAATATATATACGATTTCGTGTTATCAAACTCCCCTAAGCTTGAATCTTTGCTTGTCCTCAAGTAAAACAGGAAAAAGTCGGCAAGCACGAGGCAGCTTCTTCGTTCGCAAAGTTGGGAAAAACCAGAATTCTTGGTAAGAACAAAACGAGTACCATGACGACACTGGACTACAAGTCTTCGGAGGTCTCCTTCTTATGCAAATCGGTCCCAGTCATGCTACTGTAGCTTGGTGTCAAGGTTCTCGCGGCAAGTTCACCCTGTTTGTTCTAGCGCAATCACATTAAGCCCGTTGTGCATACACTTTCATGGCAAGTCGACCTGTTAGTGAATATGATCTCATTTCTGTTTTGATCTTCTTCATTGATCATAAGCTTATATCATTGATTTTTCAATGAGTTTTCGTGCCGTTGGGCTAAATGCTCGGGTGAGGAGCACCTAACTTAGAAGGAAACGTGTCTTATATTTTTGGCTATCTAACTTTCTTTTCATGATTTTTCATCTTTTTGGAGATCATACACTTATTTGCATTGGTCGCTCGCTTAGAAGTGTTTTAGGATGGTGCTGACTGCTAGTATAAACTACTTGGGGCTGAGTTTGCGTAGACACTTGAGACTTTGGTACACGTAGGTAGTGAAACCGACTCGCATAAACCGGAGATCTAAGGTGTCAGGATGGTACTGGTTTTGTTGGAATTGTCGTCTCCTCGGAGTTTCAGAACTTGGTTTGAACTCGGGTGCATTCTCGTGATGCTTTTGCTTTTGAGGAACGAACGAAAAAATTTGTTGTTTACGTCGAATAACGTGGGGATGTTTGCGTGACGGAAAAAGGATATATAAACGAGCTTTATTTGCTGAAAATAGAAAATGTTTGAATAGAAATTACGAAATTCAAAGTACAATGGAATGGGAAATAAATGCTCCGCTCCCACACTATCTCAATCAGTGTCCCCACTGATTTGAAAGAATGCGAGAGGGAGATACAACGGAAATGAAAGTACAAATAAACTGAAAAATATAGTAAACAAATAAGGAAAATGATAACTAATCACGGCCGCTGCCTCGGTCACGTCCGCGCTCGCGTCCTCTGGCTCTGACCCGGGCGACTCGGTCCTCAAAACTCATAGCTCCGGTGTGGTAGACATAGTCACGGAGTTCTTCGACCTGCAAGGTCAGACCCGCCAGGTTCTCTGTAATGGTTTCTTGGCCGGTTTGAAGTTGTTGCATTTGGGTCCGATGCCAAGCTTCGAACTGCTCTGCTCGCTGATTCTGCTGCTGCATCATAGCGAGTATCTGGGCCTGCTGGTCGAGAGAGCGGCGGAGGTCCTCTTCTGAGTAGTCGGGCACTGGACGATGGCGGCGGCAGCGAGAGGATGTACCTTCGGAAGGAGAAGGCTGCGATGCCTCCGGTTGCTCTGGCCTATCCAACTCAGCTTGGATTTCGTCATCAGAACCTTGGGTGTGGTCCTGAGTTGGAGCAGCGGCAGCAGGAGGGGCAGTGAGGTCAAATAACCAGTTGGTACGATCCTCTGGGTGTGTTCGGGTGCGTGATGGAAGGATGATGCTTCGGACGGTTTTGCCACGTACTACCGGGTGGTACTTGCCGTCGGCTCTGGAACGGATGAGGTGAGAGGCTCTGCAGTGGTCGGTGTCAAGGAACACCAAGGGGATGGCATGGAGGTGCTGGAGGCGGTCGCCGAGGTTCAGCCCAAGTGCAATGGCAGTGACAATACTGCCGAAGTAAAATGGCTTGGAGCCACGGTTACAGTTGGCCTAAATGTGGGCCAGGAGGAACGGAGCGGCGTTGATAGGCTCGTTGTTGAAGACGCAGTGGAGGAAGAAGAGCTCTTTTGAGTTCACCTTATGGTTGCTGTCCCTGGCGAAGATTGTGTTGCTCAATGCTCGGTGGAAGTACCGGATGGTCGGGTTATGGATATGCGTGGCATGCAGAGAATCCCAACCATCGGCATTGATGTCGGTCAACTGGTACCAGAGCGCGAAGGCTTCGTGCTGGAACTGATCGGTGAGGCGGCGGTGAGCATTGTCGCCTCGAGGGAGTTGTAAGATGGCGACAATCTGGTTCTGGTTCACCTGATAGTTTGTGCCGAACATCCGGAAGCATGCGGCACCGGAGTGTTGGCTGAGGTCGCCGTTGGAAGTGACGTAGGTAAACGAACTCAGGAACTCGAGAGTGAGTTGTTCGTACGTCGGCAGTGGATTGGTGCATAGGTTCCAGATGCCGGCTCTTTGAAGCATCCAAGTGACGCCTTCAAGGAGTCCGAGCTCCGTGAGCGATGGAATATGTGGATAATGAGTCGGCTGGAGTGACCGTTGATGGAATGCGATATAGTTGGCCCGCTGTCTCTCGCCCGAGTCACCGTCGTTGAACACAATGTTGTTGATGTCTGGGGTTTCAGTATTTCTCGCCATTGTTGGAAGATTGAGGTGGTTCTAAGGATTGGGGTGGTTCTGCGAAGTGGGAAAAAATGACAGAAGTGTGGTAGGAAGTTGAGATGGGAGTTGAAATATATGGTGCAATGTGGGGAAAACAAAAAATTGGAGTGGGGTGGGAGTTCTGATGATTGGAAGTTGAAAGGAGGTGAGTGGGAGAGAAAACGCAACCCATGTTATATCAGATAGCAGTTTTGGGTTCGTGACGGTCGTCACGTATATGTGACGGTCGTCACCCGCGTGACGCTCGTCAGGATCCTGTGACGGTCGTCACAGCAGCAAAATCTGCAGAACGCAGAATTTTGCTCTGAGGGTGTTCTTGCAGTGACTTTTAGGCCTAGTATTGATGTGGCAATGTATTATAGCAGCCAATAAACAAAGAATAACGTAAAAACATAATAATTGAATAAAGACTATAATTGAAATAACAAGACATTGGAATGATTGTATGTAGTACATAAAGAAATTAACAATGCAAAAATCAAAACAATTGAAAACGGACGGAAAGTAGAAAAACTAAACTAAACTAAATCTAATGCTAAAACTAGTATCTAGTCTTTTCGTGCCTTCAACTCATCGAACTTCCGTGCGTAGTAGTCGAGCTGGTCACAGACTAAGTCCATGAAGACTACCAGTTCGTTGTGTATGCCTGCGATGTCATCTTTTACAGTAGTCAGAGCTGCATCAACGTTGTCCAATCGGAGTAGAACAATATCCATTTTGTCGGTGGTCTCCTCAGGGATAGGCTCAGGATAGGTGTTGTAGTGCGGAGGAGTCGTAGGGTCTACTTCAGCTTCTGATACAGCATCCTCATAGTACATATAGTCGTGTGCCTCAGAGATGTGGTCACTGTCGTACATATAGTTCTGTGGTGTTGACTGAGGTGAAGGAGGTCCCATGGGCTCATCCAATTCATAAAGCCAGTTGTCCTTGTTGTGGATACTTGTCATCTGATGATCAGGCAGTGTGAATAGCTGGACAGGTTTTTCATTTATGAGGTACTCGTAAGGTCCAGGTCCCATAGTTCCTAAAATGCGCCTGTTAAAGCAGAACTGTATATTCATGGGTCGGATGGTGCCAAAACGAGTGTTTGCATTTAAGTGGAATCTAAGGCCGAGCTCGTGGGCAATCATTGTCACGAGGCCTCCTATAAGAATAGGTGACTGTGGTTCCTGAGTGAGGCGTCTGAAAGATCTCATCATGAAAGGCACTGCATTTACTGTACGTCCCTGAGAAGCACAGAACATGATGAATAACTCCTCTTTAGATATTGTGGTAATATTTTCTTCTTTCCCAAAAAGGGTGTGAGCTAGTATCTTATGGAAGTATCTGAAAGCTGGGTTATGAATATCATCATTATACATTCTGTCTGGTTCAGGGTGATAGTCGCCTGTGATTCTACCCCAGAATTGGTCGAGTTCAAAATCAATATCGTCATCTTCTGCACTGATGAACACATGCGGTCCGCTAGGAAATCCTAGGAGGTTAGCTAGTGACATCCGGCTATGGGTTTGGTCCATTCCAAACATTCGAAAGGTAATCAGCTCTGTGTTGGATCCAAAACCATAGTTGGGTAGATATCTGAAGGAACTAAGGAATTCGTAGGTGAGGTCCTTATAGGTAGCAAAACGGGTTTTCAAAGCAGTGTTCTCCCAACCCAGTTGATTGAACAAGTATTGAATGATATCCGTGATTCCTAGTTTATCCATGGTAGACTTATCATAATACAACGTTAAGGCTATTTCTCTTTCAGTTAGTGCTGCAAATCTTGCCTTTTGAGCTAGTCCTCGAAAATGAACCTTTGTGAAGTCGTACTCTGCCATACTCGCAGGTAAGTCGGAGAAAACAGAAGGAAATGTTTTGAAGACTTTTAAAATCCTGAAAAGTTTAAAACAAAAGTTTGAAGTCAGGATTTTTAAAAACAAAAAGCGGTAAAAACAAAAGACAAAAAGAGAAAAATAAAAATAGAAATATGAAAACAAACGAAAGTAGAAAGTAGTAGTAATTATAAGTTTAGAATTTTTGTTAAATTTTCAAAGTAAAATTTTAAATAAAAATGAAATACAGTAACGAGGAAAAATGCGGGAAAAGTTGGGTTGCCTCCCAGTAAGCGCTGTTTTTAACGTCTAAAGCCTGAAGATAGCTTGGTGACAAGTTATTTGGGTGGTTGAGCTGGAAGCTCAAGCAATGCTATACTGCAGACTTGAGGGCTGTTGTCGTTCTTATTATAATGTTTTAGACGTTGCCCGTTTACGATAAACGGTGCATTCGTCTTATCGGTAATTTCAACAGCTCCACTCTGAAGTATTTTAGTCACTTCATAAGGTCCAGACCACCTAGATTTTAGTTTACCTGGGAAGAGTTTTAATCTTGAATTAAATAGCAATACGATGTCTCCCACACTGAATTGTTTCTTGACTGAACGTTTATCATGCCACTTTTTTGTTCGTTCTTTGTAGATACGGGCATTTTCGTAAGCGTCTAATCGAAGTTCTTCCAATTCGTGTAAGTTCAAGATTCGCTTTTCTCCTGCCTCGGTGTAGTTGAAATTGAGTGTCTTAATGGCCCAGAAGGCCTTATGCTCTAATTCTACAGGGAGATGGCAGGATTTACCGTAAACTAATTTGTAGGGTGTAGTACCTATTGGTGTCTTAAAAGCGGTCCTATAAGCCCATAAAGCTTCTTGTAGCTTTGATGACCAATCTTTCCTTGAGGTAGCAACAGTCTTTTCCAATATTTGTTTTATTTCCCTGTTCGAGACCTCTACTTGTCCGCTAGTTTGCGGATGATAAGGTGTAGCTACTCGGTGTCGGACTCCATATTTAGAGAGAAGTTTATCAAATATTCGCGATATGAAGTGAGATCCGCCGTCACTAATGACTAGTCTGGGTACACCGAATCTAGGAAAGATTGTGTTTTTGAAGAGTTTGATTACTACTCGTGCGTCGTTTGTTGGAGCAGTAATGGCTTCTATCCATTTAGACACATAGTCTACTGCGACGAGTATGTAGTTATTACCAAAAGAAGGTGGGAATGGTCCCATGAAATCTATTCCCCATACGTCAAAGATTTCTACCTCTAAGATTCCTTTCTGAGGCATTTCATCGCGTCGTGAGATGTTGCCAGTTCGTTAGCATCGATCACATTTTAGCACGGCGATGTGAACGTCTTTCTAGAGGTTAGGCCAGAATAAGCCGGCTTGGAGAATCTTAGCGCACGTCTTGGATGTACTAGCATGACCACCATATGGTGCTGAATGGCATTGGGAAATGATATTTTCTATTTCTTCCTCTGGGACACAGCGACGGTATATGTTGTCGGCCCCTCTCTTGAAGAGTAGAGGTTCGTCCCAATAATAGTGTTTCAGATCGTGGAAGAATTTCTTCTTTTGCTGATAAGTGAGATCCGGTGGAAGCACGCCTGCAGCGAGGTAATTAACGATGTCAGCATACCAAGGTAATGTGACTTGGGCATAGACGGCTTCTACAGCTTTTTCGAATTCTGGATCTTCCGAGATTGAGTTGGGTACGTCACTTTCTAATTTGGCTATCAGACGTTCGTACGGGAAATCGTCGTTTATCGGTACTGGTTCATGTTTGATGCCTTCTATTCGGGATAAGTGATCTGCAACAACGTTCTCGGTTCCTTTCTTATCTTTGATTTCTAAGTCAAACTCTTGTAATAACAGGATCCATCTCAATAGTCTTGGTTTGGCATCCTTTTTGCTTATTAGGTACCTTATGGCAGCGTGGTCCGTGTATATGATAATTTTTGCTCCTACTAAGTAAGAACGGAATTTGTCAAGCGCAAATATAACTGCTAGAAGTTCCTTTTATGTGGTAGCGTAGTTCATTTGGGCAGGATCTAAGGTTCTACTGACATAGTAGATGGCATGGAGTTTTTTGTCCTTCCTTTGTCCTAGAACTGCGCCTACGGCATAATCACTCGCATCGCACATGATTTCGAACGGTAGTCGCCAATCGGGTGGTTGCATAATCGGTGCGGTGATAAGGGCTGATTTTAATGTTTCAAATGCTTTTAGACAGTCGTCGTCGAAGACGAACTCAGCATCTTTCATCAACAAGCCGGTCAAAGGTTTTGTGATTTTTGAAAAATCTTTTATAAATCTTTTGTAGAAACCGGCATGTCCTAGAAAACTCCGTATTTCTCGTACGGATTTTGGAGGTTGGAGATCTTTTATAATCTCTATTTTAGCTTTGTCGACCTCAATTCCTTTATCTGATATGACATGTCCTATAACTATTCCTTGTCGGACCATAAAATGGCATTTTTCCCAATTTAGGACGAGGTTCACTTTTACACAACGTTCTAATACCATTTCTAAGTTTTGTAGGCATCCTTCGAAACTTTGTCCACATACCGAGAAATCGTCCATAAATACTTCCATGATGTCATCTATGAAATCTGCGAAGATTGCCATCATGCATCTTTGGAAGGTTGCTGGAGCATTACAGAGTCCGAACGGCATTTAGTGGTAAGCAAAAGTACCATAAGGACAGGTGAATGTAGTCTTTTCTTGGTCATTAGGATGAATGGGAATTTGGAAGAATCCTGAATAGCCATCTAGATAGCAGAAATATGAATGTTTGGCTAATCTTTCCAACATTTGGTCTATGAAGGGTAACGGGAAATGATCTTTTCGTGTGGCTTTGTTAAGCTTCCTATAATCAATGCACATCCTGCTTCCAGTCACGACTCTTTTTGTTATTGATTCGCCTTTTTTGTTTTTGACTACTGTGACTCCTCCTTTCTTTGGTACGACATGAACTGGGCTAACCCATTCACTATCGGAGATTGGATAGATGATTCCTGCATCTAGCAATTTCTTTACTGCATCTCTGACTACAGTGCTTAGGATGGGGTTCAGCCTTCTCTGATGCTCTCTAGAGGTTTTAGAGTCTTCCTCTATTGTAATTCGATGCATACAGATTGAAGGGCTTATACCTTTTAGATCTCTTATGTTATAGCCTAACGCGGTGGGGTACTTCTTTAGGACTTCTAATAGCTTTTCGGTTTCTGGTTGTCCTAAGTCGGCGTTGACTATCACTGGTCTTTTTAGTTCATCGTCTAGAAATTCATATCTAAGGTTTTTGAGTAGTGCTTTAAGTTCTAAAGATGGGTTTTTCGGACCTGGCATATGGTTTGGGGTCAGTGCTAAGCTTTCGCTTAGGTTGTCGTCTTTATACGGTTTACGCCAATCATCATCTTCAGAAATATCGGGTATTTGAATCTTTATTATTTCTGAATACGTGGTCTCTTCATTTTCAAGTTCTCTTATGCATTCGTCAATTTCGTCTACTAAATAGCAGGTATCGTTTATGGCTGGTGCTTGTAAGAACTTGGTGAGAATGAACTCTATCTTTTCTTCTCCTACTTCGAATGTTAGCCTTCCTTTCTTCACGTCTATAATAGCTCCGGCTGTAGCTAGGAATGGTCTTCCTAGAATAATTGGGGTGACAGTGTCCTCCTTGATGTCCATGATTATGAAGTCGGTTGGGATGTAGAATTGCCCTATGCATACTGGAACGTTTTCCAGTATTTCGACGGGGTATTTTACTGATCGGTCAACTAATTGTACAGACATTTTGGTTGGTCTGAGGTCTCCCATATTCAGCTTTTTGCATATAGATAAAGGCATAACACTGATACTGGCTCCTAAATCGCATAGAGCTTTGTCTATCACGAACTTTCCTATGACGCAGGGTATGGAGAAACTACCTGGGTCTTTTAATTTAGGAGGCATGCGGTTTTGAATAATAGCGCTACACTCTGCAGTTAGTGTAACTGTTTCGTTATCCTCGATCTTTATCTTATTCGACAGGATTTGTTTGAGAAATTTAGCATATGACGGCATTTGAGTTATCGCTTCTGTAAAAGGAATAGTGATATTCAACTGTTTAAGGAGCTCTACAAATTTCTTAAACTGTCTTGAAGTTTTGGAGTTTATTAATCTTTGAGGATAGGGAATAAGTGGTTTATATGGCGCTGGAGGTGCTTGAGTTTTTTCACTTGCGGTATCCTCCTTCTCGTTGTTTTCCTTCTTCTCTAACTCAGATTCCTTTTCTGCTTGTTCAATTGGTTTTTGTTGCATGGCTGAGTTTTCGGTCCTCGGATCGATCGGTTCGTCCAATTCTTTTCCACTTCTTAGTATTACAGCATTTGCTTGGCCTTTTGGATTCTGTTTGGGTTGTCCAGGAAATGTGCCAGCAGGTGCGGCAGCAGAGGCTTGTTGTTGAGCCACTTGTGATATCTGTGTTTCTAGCATTTTGTTGTGGGTGGCTAAAGCGTCTACTTTTCCGGTCAACTGTTTAATTTGCTCGCTAGTGTGTATGTTTTGATTCAGGAATTCTTTGTTTGTTTGAGCTTGAGTAGCTATAAATTTTTCCATCATCAACTCGAGGTTTGATTTCCTAGGTGCATTCTGAGCAGCAGCTGTTTTCTGATATCCTGGCGGAGCAGTAGGCATTTGCAATGCATTTTCGCTTTTGTAAGAAAACTTTGGATGATTTTGCCAACCTGGGTTGTAGGTATTTGCGTAAGGATTTCCTTGAGCATAATTTACTTGGTCTGGTGGGATTCCGGCTAGCAATGGACATTCGGGCGCATTATGAGTGGTGCTTCCGCATAACTCGCAATTTGGAGTTACGGCAGCAACGGTTGCAGTGGGGTTAACGGTCAGACTATCAATCTTCTATGCTAGAGCATCTACTTTAGCGTTGAACTTTTCAAGACTGCTGATCTCGTACATCCCACCTTTCGCTGTGGTTTTCTCTGTTGGAGTGCGTTCACCTCCCCATTGGCAGTGGTTCTGAGACATGTTTTCGATTAATTTATAGGCTTCGTCGTATGGCTTATCCATAAGTGCACCGCCCGCGGCGGCGTCTATTGTCAACCTGGTATTGTATAAAAGCCCATTATAAAAAGTATGGATTGTCACCCAGTCTTCTAAACCGTGGTGAGGACATGTTCTCATCATATCTTTGAATCGTTTCCATGCTTCGTAAAGAGATTCAGTATCTTTTTGTCGAAATCCGTTGATTTGAGCTCTAAGCATAGCAGTTTTGCTTGGCGGAAAATATCTCGCTAAGAAGACGTTTTTCAATTGTTCCCACGTCGTAACGGAGTTGGATGGTAAGGATTGTAACCATGTCCACGCTCTGTCTCTGAGAGAGAATGGGAAAAGACGAAGTCTTATCGAGTCTGGAGTTACTCCATTTGCTTTCATCGTGTCTGCGTATTGTACAAACTTTGTTAGATGTTCGTTCGGATCCTCAGTTGCATTTCCTGAGAATTGGTTTTGTTGTACAGCTGACAGCAATGATGGTTTTAGCTCAAAATCGTTTCGGGTAATAGCTGGGGCAGCAATGCTACTCCTAGGCTCCATCTTAGAGGGTGTAGCGTATGCCTTCAGCGGTTTGTTTGGAGGTCCTTCAGCCATGTTTGATTCTTCTTCGGATTTGGGAATGGGAGTGAGAGGATCGGGAATGTTATGTTTGAGTTGGTACTCAATGATTCGGCTTCTTAGATGTAAGAAGCGTTCTAGTTCTGCGACTGAAGGTTTCAAGATATCGCCTTGTGGGCGATCACTTGGCATACAATCGACAACACTAGTAAAGGAAAAAAATTAAAATAGTTAACCTAGTCTATACGGTGTAACAGAAGGTTACACTATTGACTAAACGGGTCCCCGGCAACGGCGCCAAAAACTTGATCGCGACTTTCTATGTCTAATACAACCTAACTGCAAGTGCACAGTCTATCGCGTAGTAATAATAGATATCGATCCCACAGGGACTCGTAATCAAACTAGTGTTCTCGGGAGTTACTATGTTTAGCTAGGTAGATAATGTTTGAGGGATTAAGATTGTCACTAAAGGGAACTAAGAATGTAAATTAAAGTATAATTAATTGAATCGATATGCAGTATTTATGTTCTTCAGGGATTTGACAAGTTACCAGCCTATGAAATATTTTTCAGAGTTTATTTAAGCAGAAAATGGTGATCTAAAGACTCTCGCCTCACGATGGTTATTGACGCTAATCATAATTCTAAGGGCCAAACGTACGCTTTCGTGTCCCATTCGGGGTTTAAATTATTTTTTGGAAATCTCTAAGTTCTAATTCATTTTAAAGTGCTTTCGCTGTTATTAAAATGAATGACTAGTGTTTACTATCTGGTCTTGCCGCAGCTTTCGCTTGTTGGTTCGTACCTTAATTAATTTCCCACTTTCGTGGCAAAACTACTTTTAAATAAGTTCTCGCTTTCGCGACGAAGTTTATTCAGTAAATTAATTTTAAACACTCAGACCATAAACAACTTTTGAAAAAGACAGTTTTCAACCGGTTATTATCAAATCCCTTTCGAATTATTACTACATATCGATTACTTAAATTTAGCTAGACATGGATTTGGGAAAGGTAAAACATAAATAAAAACAATAAATAATAGCATGCATCATAATAAAAACTGGAATTACGATTGAAATGAGAAACCTGTAAATATTCCAATTGACCTTTGGACAGATCCTCCACAAATGTTGGCAGGATTCTGGTCTTTGTGCCAATTGATCGTACAACGGAAATAAAAATTACAGAAGGAATGAAAGGCAACAAAAAATAGGAAAGAAAATAAAACTGAACTTTTGTTCTGGAAATGGAATTGGGCAGCACTTCGTTGTATGAATGCGGCTCCCTTTCTGAGTTCCCCTTCTTCCCCTTTTATAGAAATGGAATTCTAACGGTTATAACTTGAAGAAGGTGGACTTTGAGGCAGAATTATCAGGGAGTACTGGTCCACTATTTGGGACTTGGATTTGCTTATTTCACGTGCATTTGAAGTGGGGCGTTTTTGCCTGCATGACGGTCGTCACAATGTGTGACGGTCGTCACCCGTGTGACGGTCGTCACAACAGCAAAATCAGCAGTCTGCGTTTTTCATGTTGATTTCATCCGGTTTTCGTCCATATTTCATATGAGATTGCTTCTTTTCTTCATATTGCCTTGTTTAGACGTGATCATCAAATACCTGCAAAACATCAGGCAAATAACACGGAAATAACCCGAAATCGGCTCGAAAACAGTTAAACTTTAGTTGAATTATGCATCAAAATATATATACGATTTCGTGTTATCAAGGTATAGATAAACAACCTCGAACGCCCGGATAAAAGCCAGGGCGTTGGGATGCAATTGCGAGGGGGCCAACCTCAGCTAGTCGAAGAGCCCGAGGTGGAAGTCCGAAAACGGCAACTTGAGCCGGGCCTCTTTGAAGTAGAAATCATACATGTGAAACCTCAGCCTCCCAAATGTCTGGCAGATACGGTGGTGGTCCCGAGGACGGTAAACCCGCCAATTCTGGGGATCGCCCTCCTCCCTGTCTTCCACGCTCGCGTATACTCCGGCCAGGTACGAAGCAAAACACGAAGGCGTAGATAGAGGCTCTTCGGCCACCCATTCCTCGACGAGACAGGCTGGTGTAGCAAAATAAGGTGTGTCCGACTCGCTGTCCTCGACCATTATCCCCGGGACAAACGTAGTCATGAACACCTGAAAAGCAGAGGGTAACGATGAATTCAATAGCCAAGATTAAATTCACCCTTCCACCGCAAGCCAAGTGAAAGGGCGACGACGGCAACCCCGCGAGCACAGACTCCCCCGGGGCGCCTACCCTAACCTATCATTAACCCCGGAAGATTCATCAGAAAAATCACCCATCCTCGGGGCATTCATCGGAATGATATTTCGTCCCCGGGGTAATCAACCATCCCTTCGCACCTCCTCGGCGCGTTCAATTAAAAACCCTAGAAAACTCCACCCTATGCGAAGGAGATTCGCGTCCCTCCTCGGGGCATTCAACATGCCCCGACCTCCGCTCAAAAACAAAACAGCAAAAACCATTGGAAAGGAGAAGAAGGACTTACTATTCAAACAACTAACGGCGGAGGTACGACGGAATGTGCAGCGGCAGGGACGGCGACAATAGCAACGAGCCACAGAGCAGCTGATCCTCGCAAGTGGAATTAAAATGTGAAAAGTGAAAAACAACGAGGACCCCCGTATTTATACCCCAGCACGGGACTCGAAGTGCCCCTAGGAACTCGAGTACCCTAGGGTAGCCGCCCTCACAGCCAGCCAGCGCTTGACACATGGAGGAGACTGACAGGAATGCCCTTTCGAATTCTCCCCGAGGACGAACTGTCGCTACTGCGAAAATCAGGTGCCGGCACAATAGAAGAGTCGCCACCTTTCGTTATTTATCCCTCGAGCGGGAAAGGAAACGAACAGGAGAAACCTCACGAAAATGGGACAAGACATGTCATCGCAACCAAATCTCAGGATTCGGGAGTCGGTTACGCAAGGGGAAGGTATTAGCACCCCTCACGTCCATCGTACTCGATGGGATCCACGCTTGTTTGTTGTCTGGACGGATTGTTAATCTACCTACCTATCAAGGCTGGCTTAAAACAAAAGAAAAGAAAAAGGAAAAGGACTCGGCAAAGCATCGCGCTTTGGGCCTACGTATTCTCATCAGAGAAAATCAGAGTCGACGTAGTTCGGCTAACTACGGGTGAAGTTTTCTCGCCAAGATGTCGCATCTTGTGCCTACGTATTCTCTTCAGAGAAATTAGAGCGAACGTAGTTCGGGATAAAATGGAACATAGGTAGTTCAGACAGTTTTTACCCGAGTAGGGTTAAACAACAGTTCCAGCAGTTAGGGACAACACCTGTTTGCGGTGGGACTGAAGCTTAACGACACTCTTTTCTTCAGAAAACTTCTTCAATTAACGGACCCCGAGGGGAAAAAGGTTTGAAAGTTTGTTTACAGTCTTTTACGCAAGAAGTATTTTTTAGGATGTTTGCAATTTCAATCGCACTAGAAACTTGTGACCTAGGAGTGAATGCGTCGCATGTCACCCAAAGGGTACCATACTAAACATCCCGACCATTGGAAAAAACTCTCCAACAGTCGTTTCCTAGGTAGCTTAAGGCTCGTAGTGTACGAAAGTAATTAGTCATAATTATTGTATCTTAAGCTGTTTGTAGATGAGAAGAGAACGCAACTAAGGAGACTATCAAGATTCCTATGGTTGTGTTCTGAAACAGGGAACTCCTAGAAGTTGTCATACAGAGGCTTCAGCCTAACAGTCTATCATCACTTCCTTATCAAAGGAAGTGGGAACCTAAGGGGACCATGTCAATGGTTGTCAAACAGAAACAGTAAATAGTAAAACAGTAAAATGCATGCTATGCAACATTACAAGCGAGGCAAGGGAGTCATGCTCTACCTCGAACCTAAGAAAAAAACAGGCAAGGGGAGGCAAGCTCCCTCTCAAGCCTACAGGGAATGTTTTCAAACAAATAGACAATACATCAAAAGAAAAAGAAACAGAGAACAACTGCATCAGCAGTAAACAACATCTTCAACAACAACAGCTTCAAGCTCTGACAGCAAAGTAGAATACATCTTCAATCTCTCTTCAATCTTCAAACACAAGTATCAACTTGTTCTTCAAGCTTCTATTCCTTTCTTCAAATCTCAATTTGATCTTCTAAACACAAGTATCACCTTGTTCTTCTTCATGCACAAGTGTCAACTTGTTCTTCTTGACTTGCAAGCTTCAGCTTCAATGGCAGTCTTCAAACAAGGGGAAATGCAACCTCTAACATCTTCAATCTTCTAGCACTCTTCAATCTTCAAGGAAGTCCATCCTCTAGCAAGGGATAAAGATTCATCTAACAAGAGCAAAGGAGGGATAGGGAGAAGCTAAATGAAGACCAAAGGTCACCACCTAGGAACTCCACCATCAAAGGAATGAACCCTCAAGGTTCTACCAACTTGTGAAGAGCCACACATCCTACCAAAGGAGGGATGAGGCCTTCATAAGGGGACCTTACATCATAGGGAGGAATGGAAGTGATCAACACCTTCCATGTTTATGAAAGAAGAAAATCTATCTAGAAGCTCTACTTACAAACCCTAATTCCTAACACCTAAACAAAACTACACCAAAGGGAGAGTTATCTTCAAAGTCCAAGCTCCAACATGCATTCCACAGCAGCCTACACAAGTCTTCAACATCAGCCAAGTGCAAGCAAAGCAAAACTCTAATCTAAGGGAACTAAAGAAATCATTCTAATCAAGTTAGCAAGTTAGGATCACCTAAAACTTAGTACTAAAGTTAATTCTAACTAAAATACTAAAATCAATTGTAAAATCTTACAAAAATAACTATGGGAACCTATGTCAATCATAACTCTACCATACAAATTCCAGAGATCAAATCATCCAAAAAGTCCTAGAAATAAATTCTAAACTTCAAAGCACTAAGCTTAAACCCTAAAACAAGAGCACCTAAAGTTCAATCCTAAAAATAGCCCTAAACTTCCTCACAAAAATGTGAGAAAATTACTATGGGATCATACATGTCTACTCTAACTACACACAAAATCTCAAGCAAAAATTCATCACCAGATGCTCAAACCAAAATCATCAAATCAAGGTATCAACCATTGTGAATTTATTATCAAATAAAATGTAAAAAATTCAAATAAAATAACAATGCATGATTTTCCTAATATTTTTATTCATTAAAATTCTAGATTCACTCATGAATCAGGGGGGGAAAACTAGGATTTAATTGACCTATTTTTCTATTTTCTATGAATTTACATCAAACTAATATGAAATGAAAGAAATAAAGGAAATTAAAAGAAATTAACAAAAGCTGCGTTGCAAATAGCATATATTCTCAGTTCATTCCACAAGATGGGCCAAAGTGGGGGTGTGGGTAGCGCTTCAGTCACTAAGCCCAATTCTTTCTATTAAATGAAACGGTGCGTAGCACCTTCAGTCAATCTTCAGACTTTTTCTTTCAATCGTGACTTGGTCAAGGTCAAAGTGCCATCCAAGGGCTCATGTGCATCGTCCCAAATTTGAAACTCAGATTGGAGGGAGTTCAGACGGTGGCCTGAGCAGTGGCACCACCGTCTTCTCCGGTGAGGTGCTCCACGCAGGTCATCAAAAATCATGAAACTGAACACCAATCTCTTCAGTTTTTCACACTGATCAACAATCTACCATTAGAATCATCTAACTCTTCCTCTAACTCAAAACACGATAGTAATTTCAGAAATTGGCCAAATCTTGATCATCACCATTCTCAAAACTAATGGTACCAATTCAAACTACATCTCTCAGTGCTCAATCTATGCTATCCATTCATGATTATCTCTCCAAGAATTGCAAGAATTCAGTCTCAACAGAAAATAATCCACATCCTAAATTGTCTCTATTCACTGATTTCTTGACCTAGAATCCATCTACATATCACAAGGATCTTAACCACCTATAGATTGCTATCTATCTCCTCATAATTTATGCATAATGATGAAAGTTACCAACCTGAGTTCAGACGAGTAACAGATGCAATTCTTGCTCGATTCAACCTTCAAGATGATCCAGATACACTCCAAATCCTCTTCTGAAGCCAATGGCACCTTCAATTTGCCTTGATTCTTCCTTGAACCTTGAAATTGAATTCTTCTTGCAACTCTGAAAATTCAGTTGCTCTCTCTGCTACCAGCTTCAAACTTCTCCAAAAAACTGGCTGAACACACTCCAAAGCTTATATAGAACTTGATGGAATCATCCAGAAGTTTCTGTAAGCATCAGAATGAGATTTTCAATTTCCAAAATCTCTTCAAAATCCCACTCGTGACAGTCATGGTATCTGCTCTGTTTTGGCCTCATCTAGCTTGCAATCAATTTCTCATGAGATATGGAATATGACTGGTGGTGATTCTCCCCTTATTTCAATCCAATGGCCCATGTTGGTTATGTTACTTCATCATGAAGCAATGAGATAAAAGTCCATGAAATTGAACTCAAATAAAAAATCTAATATTGCCAATGTTTCTAAAATTCTTTTTCCCTTCAAAATGACCTATAATTTGGCTTCGTTTGGACATAAAACAATTTATTTGAATTTTTGGTCATTTATGCCTTTTTAATCCTTCCTTTTCCAAATTTTCTCAAACCAAGTCCCTCTTTGAGCCATTTCAATGTCTCCTTGATGCATGGTTAACGTTAAAACATCATTTTGAGTAACTTTCAAGTTGAACAAAATTCCATTTGAGATGTCTAAAGTGGTGAAAATGAGCCATAACCAAAATGACCTATAATCACAACTTTCCCAAAATACCCTTGACTTGTCAAAGCCATAACTTGAGTTCTACAAATCCTTTCAAGGACTTCTAGGACTTTTTGGAAAGCTAAGAGAATAAGGAACAACATTCATGTTGGCAAAAAGTTCATAAGAATCAATCTTCTAGGGAAAAAGTTTCATGCAAGTTGGTCAACTTTCAAGCTCCAAATTCACATGTCTCAGATGACCTATATCTTGTCAAAGTCATAACATGAGTTCTATAAATCCCCTCAAGGACTTATAGTACTCAAATTAAATATAGGAACATCCTCTACAAGTCTCAAGGTGAGATGAGGCTTGTATTTTAACTTATCGTATCTTGAAGTTAGCATCAAACCAGGGGATTTTACACTGTCAAGCATAGCAACCCTAGCTCTCACACTTCTCAAACTCTACAATCATGATGAGTTGACCTTGGAATCATCCATTAGAAATCTCAATGCACCATTCCATGCTCCCATGGCCTTGAATATAGGTCTCAACCTTCTTCAAACTCAACAGTTGACTTAGGGTTGACCAGACAAACCCTAATTTCACCCACCTTGGCAAAACTTCTCATACTTCACACAATGACTTGCTTGGACTTCAAAATGGCTTTCAAGACATCTCATAAGCTCTCTCAAGGCTTCAAGTCCATCCCTATGGCTTCAGAGTCATCTGAGGAGCTCCCACAACTTTCAAGTTAGGAGGTCTACAATCTTGCATTCAACCCTATCTCTGAGGATATTATTACTTATATGAGGAGGATATCAACCCTTGCTCACTTCAATAACATTCTTCAAAGGCTCCTAAACCCATATTAGCTTTCAATAGGTGATCACATCTCTTGATCCCTGCATACATGTCAATGCAATGCATATGCTAATGTTTAAAATGAATGCAATGAAACATAAACCAAGTATGAAAAAGGATAGGCAAATTTTGGGGTGCAACACGAACCACCAAACGGGTGTCCCCGACGTCTAGCACAAACCCGCGATATCTCACCCCGGGGGGACGTCTTCAAGTCGTCGCTCTATGACCGAGGAGCATCGACTTGGAGGGCTCCTGTTCTGGACTGGGCCCCGGTATTAGTCCAGCAGGCCCAGCCCTTTTCGTGCATAGCATGGCCCAATCTGACTCGGGCCGTAGACGCCAAGCATCACATGCCCGCCAAGCAGGACCGCCCACCATATCAGGCACAACGACCTTTCCCCCTTCAATATCCACGTGGCCCCTTCCGCGGGGAAACATCGTCAACCACCTGCCCTCGGCGGACAGGGCATACTTCTGTCGGGCAGAACCAACGTGTCTCCTGCATGTTCTCCACGTGCTCCCCTCTGCAGGGACACGTCACCAACCAACTGCCCATCTTCGAGAGAGTTGGTCAAACCCACCATCCGAAGATCACAGAACAGTTGGACTAGGGCGAAGACCACGTTTCGTTCTTCACTACGCCATGTAAGCCCTAGCAATCATTTAGATTGGGCCTGGTCACCCAGCCCAACTCAAATGACCGTTGGCCCAGCGTTGGGGTCTCTCTATAAATACCCTCTTTCACAAGAGGGTCAGGTATTCAATTCTTCTACCACTTTCTGTATTTGCTCCTACTCTGCCCAAAATATCTTACTTTGGCATCAGAGTATCTTGCAGGTACACCCCCCCCCCCCCATTTTCTCCTTAACACGTTGGTGAACTGCGTCAGATCGTCGACACGTGGCCGACTGTAACTCTTTCTGATCAGGTACGATCAAATTTTCTATCAACACAAAATCTATTTCAATGGATGAATTTTGGGCAAATACTCGTGTCCATCAGAGTGAGTTAGTTGGTTGTATGATTCTATCAACCGTTTATGATTTTATTGTAATAATTAACTCTAAAATCATCTCTCAAGCTATTAAATGTGAGAAACATGGAGATGCTGTTGAAAATTACAGACATAACAGTTTTGCAAAAAAAAATCACATCTTCTATAGTTAAGAAGGCCCTGCTAAAAGTCCTTCTACTCTTTCTCATATAGTAAAAGTCTAGTACCAGATTATGAGAACGAATATAAGGGCTAGAGAAAAGGGAACAGGTTGGCTTTCCTCTGATGATAAGTTTTTCATTATGTTCTTAGTCTCCAAAATCAAGATCAATTTGCCTCTATCTATGTTCAATTATCTAAAAGAAGAAATACTCGCATGTTGTAATGAATTCTTGTTTCTCATTTCTTTTGGAAGAGTTATTCAAGTTTCAGAGGCTTAACGAGGCTCATAACAGATGGAAATGGGTGATTATGCAAGTATCCCACCACATGGCGCCAAAATTTGCAATTTTTAAATGTGGTAATGGGTTACCACAATTGGGATAACTAATTACCTCAAGCGAAATTTGCAAAAATGTTTCAAATTTTAGCAGAATTTCTAATCATTTTCATCCCTTGATTTTACATGTGCATCATTGGAAGGATCTATAATTAATTCATTTTCACCATTTTCCTCCAAAATTCAAACACTCCATTCCTAATTTCGTTCCTCACACTAATCCACATTCCAAACCACATTTCAATTTCTAACCTAGGGGTTATTTAATCAAATTTACTCTAAACCTCACATTCACACTCATTCACTCTTATTTTCATCTCAATTTCAGAATTTGCTCTCAATTCACTCTCACTTTTTCATTCTCAACCTTCATCTTCAACCTTTCACCAAAGCTCCATATCCATAGATTCGAAAAATTTTCATTACAATTTGTGAATTCTTGACCTAAACCTCCATCAATTCATCATTTATAATTCAATTATGCATTTGAAACTTGTTTGGATCTAGATTCAAATTTTTGGAAGCCATTCTTGAAGAAGCTTTGAAGCAAAATCATCATATTGTTTGGATCTTGAGGTTCCTTGCAAGGATCTTGGATTTCTTGTGTTAGATCTGTCCATTTTTGTTTGCAACACTTACCAAAGCAAATCTCAGCTTTGTAGGTTGGTAAATTTCAGATCTATACTTGATTTGAATTAATTTCATCTTATGCAATGTAGATCTTTGGTTTTGGTTGCATTTTGATCCATTTGCTTGAATTTAATTGTTGATGATCATGTTTGTTGATGTAATTGGTGTTTATTTGTTGTGATATGATGTAACTTTTGTGCATACTTTCTTGGTTGATCATTGGGATGATTGGATAAGCCATTTACAGCTGGAAGTGCTTTTAGAAAGTTGATTTCCTTCCACTGTTTAAGTGGTAATCGATTACCACTATCAGGGTTACCGATTACCCTATTCAAATTTTGCACAATTTGGCTGTTTTTCAAAGGGGTAATCGGTTACCCATATACTGGTAACCAATTACCACTGAGACAAAATGTGATTTTCTAGTTTTTTTCTTGTATGTTTGGGTTCCTTTTCACTCTTAGCCTTCATGGATTAATGCTATGCATATTTGTGGATTGTTTTGAACTTGTTTCACTGCACATGATAGTGTGTTTGAGTTTCTTCGACGTGCAACTTTTGGTTTCCGATTCGAATGTATTCCATTTGTTCATTTTGCATTCTTGATGTAATGATCATGTTGCATAATCCTTTGTGCCATTGTCATTGCTTGTTCTTAATGTTTATATTGTTGAAAATGTGATGCATGTTCATATTTGTTTCCGATTTCGTAGTTGCGTGCTCGATTTAAGTGGTTAATTGTTGAATTATCCATGTTGCTTTCCATGAATGTTTAAACATGTGATTCTTTTGGAACTTGTTCATGCTTATTTGCTTTGTGCTTAATTATATGCACATGTGAATCATTTGCTCTTACTTGATGCTTGCTTTTGTTTGCAATTCATGTGTGTTTTCTTGAATGTGAAAGCATGTTTTGGATTTTCTCTTTTGGAATGCATGTTTATGTTTGATGCTTGATTGATCTTAGATGCATACTTTATTATGTGGTGTGTCATTACATGTTTGTACATGTTTAATATATATCCGTGAACCTTTGTCTTGATGCATAACATGCCGCCCTGGTGAATACATGACTGTTATGTATAATAGTAGTTGTTATATACTGTTTTGTTTGATGTGCTGCCTTTTACACCTATTTCTGCTTAGAAACATGTGTTGTTAAAAGTTGCTTGGCTTGTGTGCTGGATTTAATTATTGTTTTGTGCAGGAAGCGCTGTTTTTGCTTTGTTTCTTGTTTTTTTACTTTTTCTTGCATGCTCCCTTAGGGCTTCCTAGTCCAACTTAATTTTTGATTAAGCTTGGAGTAGGATAGACCTTAGGAGTTTAGTCCATGCATGATAACATTAGGTTAGTCCCTTTTAACCTCAACCTTAGGTCCATCTTTTGCATGCTAACATTAGGATAGAAGTTTCCTTTCGCATCCCGACCTTAGGGCCACTTTGCATGATAATATTAAGATCGAGTTACCCTTAGACCTTTCATCCGTCTTTCTCCTCTTCTCATCTCAAAACAACTTCAAAAAACTTAATAAATACGATGAACATTGTGCACCGTGAGCCTTAAGTATATGGGAAATAATGAGTGAGGTGTCTCTCCTTGCTTGTCTAGAGTGTTTAGCGTATGTCTCGTCTGAGGGCGATCATGTCAGCCTCCGTTCTTGTATCATAGACTTTAGTGCAATGTGAATCTCAAATCAAATCAATTCACTTCTCTAAAATTCACAAACAAATGCAAATATTTTTCATCCTCCGGGGTCGTTTTGTTAAACCACTTTCAAAAAGAGTACGTTATTTTTGCGTTCTACCGCAAACAGGCATTGACCCTAACTGCTGAAATGGGAACTTAACATCGCTTATAAAACACACTAAGCAACATGTGGTTAGTCGAACTACGACTGCTCTGATTTCTCATACCAGATGAGGATAGGTAGGCAAAAGGTGATGATGTCTTGGCGAGCAACCTTTCCCCTTTCACTCGTAGTTTTCCGAACTACATTGACTCTGACTTTTCCATTGCACGGGGGAATACGTAAGCATAAGACGGAAATGTCATATCGAGTCTCTTTCTTTTTCCTGTTTTTCGTTCTCGTTTATGTTTAGCAGTAGGCTTTAGATGACACACCCTTTGATTAAACAACAAGCGTGGATCCCGTTCAGTACAACAAATACGAGGGAATATTAATACCTTCCTCTCGCATAACCGACTCTTAAACCCAAGAGACTATTAACACCTCTCGTTATGCAAAGAGACTACTCTATTACCATTTGCTTTTATGGCTTAAATGGTGAAATTAAGAGTGAGGGATCAAAATTGTTGTCTTCTACCGAGGCATCAAAATTTTATTTGCAATAAAAGGTTTATGAAACAGTGAATTTTTTGAATTTGCCTAGTTCCAATGTTCGTTTGAGTTCTCTCACCATGTTTGTGTGTTAATAGTTAATTAAGCCCTTTGATCCTACAGGGTGGGTACCTTCAGAATGTTTTGATGTTTTCCATTTAACATCAGAGTCTCCACCATACTTTTTGGGACTTGAACAACTAGCTCACATGCTCAAATGATAAGTTTTAGATCCTACAGGGTGGTTTCTGATGACGGTGAAAATCACTTGCATCCCCCATCCCAAAACTGTACCTTCAGAATGTTTTGATGTTTTCCATTTAATATCAGAGTCTCCACCATACTTTTTGGGACTTGAACAACTAGCTCACATGCTCAAATGATAAGTTTTAGAACCATATTGGATGGTGTTTGGGAGTGTTGATTCATATGCAGACTGATGACTCCACAAACCATCGAACAATCTAGGTGAGTGACAAACTTGAAGTATCTTCACTACTATCAATGTCTTCATCTGTGGTGACATACTCAAGTTTCCATGACCTTTCCACTCCTATAGCAACCTTACTAGTAACAACTTTCTTAGCACTTCCTAAAGAACCAGCCAATGAAAAGAGCATTAAATAGACCAATTTACATTTTTGTTGACAATTTGTATTTTTAAAATTTAGTTTGTATAACTCCATTCAATTTAAACTAATGAAATAAGATAAAATACAGTTTTTAGATATTCACGCTTACAATATACATACACATGTAATCTTAAATTATTTGCCTCCAAAATGTATATGAAACATTATGTTATACAATGAATGAAATACGTATAACTGCATAATGATTCATTTATGCATTTATTAAGCTCCTTTTGGTTCCTAGAACAAGTGTACACTGTGGCACCAAACTCGGCAAGTTCCTCCACTACAACGTGACCGATTCCACGAGTTCCACCGGTAACTAGAGCAGTGGTTCCCTTGAGGGACCATCTTATGCCTATGCCACTGCTCACTAAGTTCGTCATTGTTGTTTCTGTGACCCTGTCGAGCTAACACGACATTGTTTGTTTATATATGAAAAATTGTGCAGTGTACTGATTTGGGCATAAATATTTTAATGATCTACACTAGTTGTGTTGTGCCCATTGCGGATTGCGGGGTGTTTTCGGTTATCAAATAAAAGAATAATGAAGCATAAATTAACGGAAGAGACTAATGATCACTTGATTTGGCTCTCTATGTAGTAGTGGAGGTCATTAAAGTATTTATTCTTAAATTTGGCTCCTCTTGCTTGATAACTAGTACACCATTGTTGTTTAGTTATTCTGCTAATCGATGCGGTGCGGTGTTGATCGACTTGGACGTGAAAGTTATACATCCAAAACTATGAGAATTCAATTCATTTTTGTTGTTAAGGAAGTTCACCTCTTTTATCAACCAATTGCTTGTGAGAATACAAACTGTGATGTTTTCTTCAGCTGTAATCAATCAAGAGAAGTTTAGTGCAATTTATATAAGCTATAACAAAAGAGTTAATATCTTACAATATGCTGCAGGTAGATTGGAGGTGATTCAATCTTACAATATGAAGTGATTCAATTACTTTTTATCTATCCCTACAAGTCTCTTAAATATTTGTATTCATGCTGGAGTTATCTTCCTGGTACGAATGTATCCTTGGATTAGATGAAATAGAATATGTACATCGATCAGGTGAAAGCAATAACATGCACCTATGCCAAGGGCGGATTCGATAAGAATATGAAACCTGGTTGTCTGGAATATTTATTGGATATTTTTCATTCATGTTTATGCAGGTATGAAAATCGGCTCTCAGAACTGTATGCTCAAATCCAGGTTCGTAAATTCTTTTGATAGAATGAGTTTTTGTGAGGGAGAGAAAAGTGAAAAAATGATGACATTGTTTACTGTTAAATCTTTCTCAACCATATTTCTGGTTCTAATTATTATAGAATGCCCTTGGTATTTGCCATTGTACAGGGAAAGCATCGACAGACTCACAAATATTATTCTACCTACAATGCTCTGTTGGAAATAAAAGAATTGATGTTAAAGGAACCATCTTTTTTGCTCTTATAATTGATATGTATGTTAGATGTTCGATTAAATGCCTCAGAGAAAACCATCTTTTAATAGTGTCTTCACCAATAAGCTTGATGTTGAGGAGCTTGAGATGCTTTTGGAAGCATACTTTGTTCAAATTGATGGAACTCTCAACAAGCTTTCCACGGTATCCTTGCTATGTTCCAGTTCCTTGTTCTATACTTAGCTTTATCTCTTTGTTTTGTTAACAAAATAACAGATACAAATTCAATAGTTCAATTCAACAAGTTAAAACACAAATGCAAATGCAGTAGTTACATTTTTGTGCCTTTTGATCTAGTTGGGTAGAGTAGCTTAATGAATATGTCGTAAACACACAATATTGGGGCCAAATACTCCTTACCCTACCTTAGCCGAACAACCTAAAAATTATGCTAAAATACAGTTGTATAGCTAGGGGAACAGAAGGGGGGCCTATAAGGAGAAAGAACCAAGGAGCTAAACCTAAGTCATTCATTCAGATTTTACCCTAAACACTTGACCTTGAGCATGACACATTGTTGGCAGAGGTCCTAAATATTCCACACAGGAATAAATTAATATTATGGGATTTAAGATACCTAGTTTATATAAATGCTACTGATTTTCTATCTGATATGGTTATCATATATGTTTGTTTGAAAGAATATAGTTTACTTTAGATATAGAATTGACTTGTCTGTTGCTGACACCTTGTTATTTGTCGGTTGTTGTGTTGAAGCTGACGGAGTATGTCAATGACACAGAGGATTACATCAATATTATGCTGGATGACAAACAGAACCATCTCCTCCAAATGGGAGTCATGTTGACCATGGCAACTCTGGTAGTGAGTGCCTTTGTTGTTGTGGCTGGTGTTTTTGGCATCAATATTCATATTGAACTGTTTGATAGTGACAAGTACGGGACAAGAGAGTTTATGTGGACTGTTGGTGGTGGCACTGCTGGAACCATATTCTTGTATGTGGTTGCCATTGCTTGGTGCAAGTATAAACGCTTGCTAGAATAAGCAGCACTCTATTGTGTTCTAAACAATAATGTAATTTAATTGGAAACACATATTCTTGTATGTTTATTTCTTGGCCAATTAATGTACATCGTTGTCGTCGCACATAGCTTTCATTTACAAACAAATTCTCGATTCCCTGATATGCTCCATCATTCTGCAGGTGTTTGACAGTCCTAGATCTGGTGGCTTGATATTTATTGAATTCGTCGTCAACGGTAACAAACTGTCCTTAGCCGTAAATATGTCTCGACATCACTGAGCTTCATACGTCTCTGGTGAGCACAGGTACTACTGAAGGTTCTGGTTAAGCTGCAAATTCAACTTATAATGTACTCTAATGGTGTAAGATTGAACCATGCTTGCTCGTTATTACCGAGATCTTTCAAAGATTAAACTAATTTTCTTACTAATTTATTAGACGTGCAAGCCAAGTGAGAGTAATCAGGTTTGTGATTAATGGTTATATGTTTGTTTGTTCCCCTTCACATTAATGTTGCAGCCTGCTGTTGCACAACATTCAATGTGAAATAATCTCACCATATTCTCTGCTAACTTCAGTTCTCGTTTTGTTTTGACAATTACTTCAGTTCTAGTTGATAAATAATTATACTTGCAATTGAAGAATTGTTACGAGTTGATTCTGCTAGGTTGATTGTTAAGCATTCAAATTTATTGTGTATTTTTACTTGGAAAGCAGAGTAGACGTGCAGTTCTTTTGGAGTTCTTGTTGTTCCATTTCATGCAAGACAATGCTGTGGAGGCATATCAGCTTGCTCTATGGTATGTTATATTAAAATTTAATATATGTCTTTTATCTCTTTGTAGGTGATTTTGATCTCATTTTCAACCTGGCTTGCCTGGTTTTTAGCTGGAAAATATCATGCTTACCCGAAATCCTGGATACCGTCTTCCATGGACAGCTTTGAGCTAGCTCTGCAGTTTGGAATATCTGTGATGGTTATTGCTTGCCCTTGTGCTTTGGGTTTATCTACACCTACTGCTGTTATGGTTGGTACTGGAGTTGGCGCATCTCAGGGTGTTTTGATCAAAGGGGGACAAGCTCTGGAAAGTGCACATAAGGTCAGCATTTGTCTTTAGAAATAGATTATCTCCTTAAATTATTGAATTTCTTTGTCAATGTTTTTTGTGTCATTGTGTGTCAATTTGTCAATGTTGGTTGGCTTATAATTGAACAATGATTGCCAATGTTGCTAATTAGTGCATCTGTCAAATATGTTTATAGTTTATACAATGTTTGCTATGCTCCATGAAAGGATGGTGTCATTGGATATCGATATGTTCATTCTATCTTTTACAACTTTGTATAATATTAAAATGAAGAAAGTGTTCCAACCGTGGATTTGGATTTACATTTGAATATGCCTATGATTGTGTTGTTGTAGGTAAACTGCATTGTTTTTGACAAGACGGGTACTCTCACTATTGGGAAGCCAGTGATAGTAAATACAAAACTATTGATAAAAATGGTACTCCGGGAGTTGACTTGCAGTTAAGAAAATGTTTTAGTTCTTATGATTCCTACAATTTAATGGGTTAATTGCTCAAGTTATTTTACAATTCATGAATTATAGGTGCATATGCATGTCATAAATGATTCCAATTGATCGTTATGTGTGATACATTTAATTTATGATAGTTACCACTCATTCTAAATTAAAAACGTGAATATGAAAAAGGACACAAAAAATTAGAATATGAATGAATGGAGATGTTATATAAAAATATTATATGGAAATGTTCTATGAAAATATGAAGAAAAAAATTGTTTATTGTAAGAATATGAATGAAGTCAATATGAAGACAAATTTTTTTTTTAGAAAGTCAGAAAAGTTTATAAGGTGAATTTATTATAATTACTATAAGTGCTTATTTAATTATCCAAACATACACCTACAAGAAAAAGTAATACACTACATGAAAAGGAATAGAAGACAATGAATTAAAGAGATAGACATGAATATTTGAACAATAATGATGGTTTAATACTAATACATAGAAAGGGGCAATAAATTAAAGAGATAGATACCTGAGTAATAATGAAAGCTAAACTTTGCCGTTTGTGAGGAAGAAAATAGTACTGCTAGGTTTTAAAAGAAACACTATTTTATTGTGAGAAATTAAAAGATAGTATGGTATTTTTTATTTAATTGTACGTGGGACAAATTTTTGTTCGTTACTTTTTTTTTATAAGCAATAATTTATAAAAGAGAGAAAGAAAATCTCTGAACAACAAGAATACAAACAGGACCTAAAATAAGACAGTTATATAAAATTCAACGGAAATTTGAATCAATCGTACAAACTACAATTCTTACTATCCTGTTTACCTAATATCAACCAATTCCATGAGAAAACTTTAATATCGGAAACAATGTCCTCAACTTTGAAAGAAGCATTACTAAAGATAATGTTATTCCTAACCCTCCATAAACTCCAACAAGATATGAACCAAATAGAATTGATCTTGGATTCTTTACAACGACCTAGAAGTCTCGATTTCCACACCTTCGCATGAAGACTACAACAATCCTCCGAAATATACTTTATATCCACCCACTCGCAAATCCTATTCCACACCAACGAGGACTTAGAGCACGAGAAGAAAAGATGAGCTACGTCCTCAAAACTAGACGAACAGAACGCACAATCCGAATTTTGGGAATAATCAATCACTCTTATTATCATCAAATTGGATCTGGTAGGCAGTCTATCAAGCGCCAACCTCCAACTAAAAATTTGGACTTTTGCCGGTAACGCCGTTTTCCAAAGGATCTCCAGAAGAGCAGCACAATCATTTCCAATAATATTAACAGACGAAGATGAGGAAGAGGGTAAAGCAGCATAGAAAGATCTAACCTTATACGAAAGAGAATCATCAAGAAGCCATTTCCAATTGTCGCCGACATTGATGCTGGGAGCCATCCGATCCAACAGCCCACTACATTCTGCCCAATCTGTAGCAGAATTAGATTCGTCATCAATCAACGATTCTCTTACTTTCCAAACCCAGTGACCATCCTCCCAAGAACCCATCTCGTAGACAGACGAAATTTTCCTGGAACAGGCCTGAAACAGTCGCGGGAACCTGCTTTTAATCGGGAGATCTCCAATCCAAAAAGATTGCCTTAATGCCGTGTTGTGGCCTTCTCCAATAGAACAAGCCGTAAACTTGCAAAAGCCCACATTGAAGTCGCAGGTTGAACTTGACATAATATCCTTCATCCAAATAGAATCTATATCCAAGTTACCGACGTCAGCGAAAGTTTGCACCTACATGCTCAAGTTATCGTATCTGAGATTCAAAGAATTTCTCCAAATTTCATTTCCGCCACTTAGAAATCTCCACTTCCACTTTGATATAAGAGCGCAATTAAACCGGCCTATGTGATTAATGCCCAAACCTCCGCAATCCTTCGGCTTACAAATGGAGTTCCAAGAAATCCAAGAAATGAACTTTTTACTAGAGTTCCCAGCCCATAGAAATCGCCTTTGGATTGCGATGATATCGTTCACGATTTTCTTGGGTGCCTTGAAAAAAGCCAAGTAATGAATTAGCAAGTTAACTAAAACCGAGTTTATGAGGGAAACTCTACCTCCCATTGACAAGTTTCTCCCAGCCCAACTAGATAATTAACTCCTCAGACGAGATAAAACCAGGTTCCAAAAGGAATGACGACGATGATTTCCTCCAACTTGGAGACCGAGAAAACTGAACGGCAGTCTGTCAGATTTACAATGAAGAAATTCTTCTGCTGCAGCAAGGAAAGCAGGTTCTACTCCTATACCATAAAGTTAACTTTTAGAAAAATTAATTTTCAAACCAGAAATTAATTCGAACGCACGCAGAACAACCTTGAAAGCCCAAATATTCATAATCGATCCATCTCCTATAAGAAGAGTGTCATCCGCAAACTAAAGTATGCACTCAGTACTTTGATCATTGATCTTGAATGCTATTAACAGGTTACCGGTAGCTGCGGCCCTTACTAAGCAAGATAATCCCTCTGCAGCTATGGCAAACAGAAACGGAGCCAAAGGGTCCCCCTGCTTCAGACCCCTTCCAACCTTGAAATCCTTCGAAAGGCTACCGTTAATAAGAATCGAAACGTAACTCTTGAACACTGACCCTCTAATCCACTTTAACCAATTAGGACTGAAACCCATCTTGACAAGCATTCCATCAAGGTAACTCTAATCGACACAGTCGTAGGCTTTAGCGAAGTCGACTTTGAAGAACAGACAATCCTTTTTAAATCTCTTTGCATAATCTTCTATTTCATTGGCCAGCAGAACCCCATCATAAATTTGCCGGCCTGGGATAAAAGTTGTTTGGGAAGGAGAGATAATTTTATGAATAACCTTGCTCAATCTACCAGCAAACATCTTGGAAATTATCTTGGAGACACAACTAATTAGAGAAATTGGCCTGAAATCTTCAAACTATTGAGGATTTGATAACTTCGGAACCAACAAAATGAAAGAGGACGCAAACATCTTAGGGAGAAATCTTGTCTTGAAGAACTCCAAAATACAATTCGAGAAGTCCTGACCAACTATTTCCCAGCAAGATTTAATGAATTTAAAATTAAAACCGTCGACACCAGGGCATTTGTTGTTGTCACAACTAAAAACAGCCTTTGTTACATCAGAGGAGCTAAAATCGGTTACCAGAAATAGTTGATCATCCTCATCTAATAAGGCAGCCAAAACCAAATCACTTCTGAATAATGTCGACTTAGATTGAAAGAATTTATCCTTAAAGAATTTCACCGCTTCTTCTTTAATATTCTCAGGTTCTTCCACTGTCCTGCCTCCCACGACAATAGCTGAGAGATGATTCAACCTATGCCTGGATTTAAGGGAATCATGGAAAATTTTGGTATTGAGGTCCCCATTTTTGAGCCAACTAACCCGGGATTTCTGGGCTATCATACTTTCTTTGATCCGCATATTCTTCCACATTTCCTCCTGGTATCGCAATTTCCTACTGTCCAGATCAGAAGTGAGCTGATTATACTTATCTTCTGATTCCAGTTCCAGCTTATTGAGCTTATATATATTATCCTCAATGTTCAAATTCATCCAACCAAACACCTTGGCATTCCAAATCCCGAGGTATGATTTAAGGGCTTGTAATTTCCTAGAAAGGATGCTGCAGTAAGATCCTGTAAAATGGTAGGATCGCCACGACTTCGTTACGAACAGAATGAAATCCTTGTGGTAGAACCAACAGTTGAAAGTCCTAAAAGGTTTTGGTCCCCAATTGGTGTAGTTGGACTTCAACCACACCGGTCGATGATCCAATATGTCTCTATCCCCCACCACTTGATTCTTCAGATTAAACAAAGAAATAACCTTGTCATCAACCAATACTCTATCCAGCCTACTTTTGCTCTTACCGTTAGAATTGAACCAAGTGAAACGGCTCCCAAAAATCGGTAAATCCACCAAAATAATTTCCTCAATGAAATCACAGAATTCCTTCATATCCTTGTAATTACAACCACTTAGGCCCTTCCTTTCCTTCTTGTTTTTCACCGCATTAAAATCCCCTCCCACGATCCAACCTACTTCAGGGTAATTGTTCTTAATTAACATCAAATCTCTCCATAGCTTCCTCTTATTAGCTGAACCGCAAGGCGTGTAAACATTGATCACCATCAATCTATGGTTATTCCAAACAAAATTTATGCCTAAGCATTCTTTCCCACTGAAACTAAAACAAGCAGAGATTCTGACAGGATTCCATAAGGTTAGAATTCCACCAGAGTTCCCAATTGAGTTCTGTGCTGACCAATCCAAATCAGCATTCCTCCACATACTAAAAACTGTATTATCCTCCATCTTGATAACCTTGGTTTCCTGAATAAGGCAAATGTCGGCACTTTCTCTCTGAATAATCTAAGATAATCTCCTTCTCTTGATGGGACTACAACAACCTCTAATATTGAAAGAAATTAAATTCATGGATCAATAGTAGCTACATCCTTCTTACCTTGACCAGCTTCCTTATCTGCATTATCCAAATTCCTCAAAGTTCGCCCAATAACCTCTTCAGCTTCGCCCTGAATACCCAAAGTTTTAAGAAAATCACCCAATTTAGATGGGACATCAACTAATGCCCTTCTGCATCTCGAATTACCCCTTTCTACATCAGTGTCGGTGATCGATTCGCAACACCAAAGAACTGAACTTGAATCAGGATTTTCTCTAGACAACTTTTTCTTCATATTATCCTCCCTAATTTTTCCTTTCGAGACAGATTTAGGAATCTCCTTGGGATCCGTGAGAAGAAGAGTGGAAAAATAAGAAGGGGTGTAAGGTATATTAATGCCTTTATAAATCTCATGCAGAGGTTTCTTCTTTTTAGCTTTGCCTTTATCAGCAGGCCCAATAAACCCTCCTGAAGGCCCACTAATTGGATGAGGCAGGCCCAACTCTACCACCAATTCCACATCAAGATTGGGTACCTCGATAATTGCTTTGGATTGAGTGTGATTTAGGTCATATAGGACATTATCTGATTTAGTTCCTTCTGAACTATACAAATCAGCCGCAACCTTAAGGTTTTTCCTTCCTGTCCCATTACCTTCCAAATGTCCTAAGCTATCCCCAACAACTGATACACTGTCAGAAACTGAGAGGTCACCATCTGCTTTTTAGATGTCAGTATTGTGACCTCTAGCTTCTGTCTCTGAGAACAAGGATTAGAGATCTCCACTTTCTTCCTCTTCAGGTATCTCCCACGCGCCCTCTGAATCTTAAGGGATTGAGGAATCAAAATCGTCTGATTCTATTACCTCATCTTCTTCACCAAACAAAGGGTCTCCACTCCCACACGAAAAATCTTCTGAGATTGAGATTGAGAAGGTAATATTGTTCACTTCAATGTTAAGCAAGAAATTCAGAATATTTTTTAGTTTTGTTTTAATAAGGAGTCTTGCTATATCCAATTTCTCTTTGTTCCTTGTCTTCTCATCACTTTTAACAAACGATCCCAAGCTGGTTGAAATCTTCCTGAAATTAATCTCACTCCAGGCGACACAGGGTAGACCATAACAATATACCCACACCATCATATCCCTGTCGATTTCCTCCATTTTCCATTTACGGATGTCTCTGAACCAGATATCTAGCCATACTTTAGCTTCATTGATAAAAACTTCTAAGTCTCCATTTGATGTGTCTTCCAGCAAACATAAAGAAGCTCCCATTGGAGTTGCCTTAACGTTAAAATATCCTTCTTTGAAAATAATCTTCTGAATATTGAAAGCATTTCCATCCTCTAAGACTTCTCCCACTCTCATTCGATTCAGTCTCCTTGACCGTTCATCATCCAACTCAAGTTTTGTGCAATGGCCTCCTACCTTATATCTATCAACAAACTTAGGGAAATCTCCTCTAGCAACTTTAGCAAAGGACCTATCCTGAATAGACGGTTTCAAGATGTTTATGGTACAATCAGTTTGAATGTTATTCCTCAAAATATCACAAACAGGGAAGTGCTTATTGTTCTTCTCACTAGCAGAATGTTGCCTATTGTTCTCTTTACTAAACCTGGGTACATTGACATGGATTTTTTTGCCTTCCAATACAATGCTATCAAGGTTGCAAGCCAGGATTCTAGAATCATGAACTTTCTGAAATTTGGCGAAACCGAATCTATTACCTTGCTTATCTCTCTTAGCATAAATAAAAACTTCTGAGATAACACCATAGACTTTGAAAACCTCAAATAGATCTTTGACATTCATATTTTCAGGAAATTCTGTAACGAAAAATGAGCTTGTGGTTTCTCCAGAGGAAGCCCCTTTACCTTTATTCTCCTTCCACACTGAAAATCTTCATGTTCTCTCCTCTCTACCGGGAATCCTTTCCCAACTCATGGTGAACTCCACTCACTTGGACCAAATAAAAATCAGAAAATTACCAAGGCCCCTAAACTCGAAAGCTAGGAATTTAAGCCGAAGATAATCCCCTAATCTTCACTAAATCGAAGCAAGCAAAGTTTAATTGACAGAAATCTTGAGAAATAAGGAAGGGATTAGGTCTAGGGTTACAGAATTGGGGATTTCACTGTAGCTGTTCTTCATTGCTTGCCGTGATTATCCCCTAATCTTCACTGAATCGAAGCAAGCAAAGTTTAATTGACGGAAATCTTGAGAAATAAGGAAGGGATTAGGTTTAGGGTTACAGAATTGGGGATTTCACTGTAGTTGTTCTTCTTCATCCGTTGATCGCGTCGGATACGAAAGAAGAGTTTTGATGGAATGGTTTTGTTCCTGTAGTGTACTGTTTGATGCTTTGTTCGTTACTTAAGTGGGTAATAAAAAAAAAAGAATAGTTGTTTTGTCCCCCCACTCTTTTATTTGTGATGTTCTTTATTTATTTTTTAAATCGAACGTTAGATAAATAATTTTGTCCTATCCAGTCCCTCATTTTTTAACAAATCAAACATACCTTTCATGTATGTATAATAGTTATATAATATCTGTTAAATGTCATGTGCGTATAGCAGTTATATATTACGTGTTCTACAACGGTTATAGTCCTTTTTTAATAAAAAAAATTATGTATATTAAATAAGGGTAAAATTAGAATAGCAAAAGAGGCGGACTAAAAAGGTGTATCCCCTTTATCTATAGGTATAGATATAGATATAGATTTTGCATTCCATTTCGATAAAACATGCTTTTTTTGTAGCATTTTTATTCCAAATATACTATTTTCAGTTTTTATTTTAAACTTTAACTTCTCTTTCTAACAAATGATGATTATATGATGGTTTAATAATTTTTATACAATTAATTACACAATAATTTACATTGAACAATTATTATCATCTTTCACTTAACTTCTTATAACTTCCATTTAAATTAAAATTAAATAAAAGAATATCATTTACATTTTTACGTGTGTATATTAAAAAAATGGACAAACAGACCCACAAGTGTCAGTCTGAACGCTAAATGTCATAAAACAAAATTCAAAAAATAAAATTAAAAAATTGTTGATGACATTTAAATGGATAATTACAAACACTAAATACAAATTACTTACATTAAAGTCTAAAAAAAAGTATTTATTAATTTTACCAATTAAATATAAAGAATACATTGATTGTGATAGAACTGAAAAACAAATAAAAACAAATAAACAAACATTAAAGTTTTAAAAAAATTATTAATTTCACCAACCAAATACAGAAGGATACATTGATTTGGATAGAACTGAAAAAAAATCAAAACAAATAAATAATTCTATAAAAACAAAAGAGAAAAAAGTATTAATTGATAGCATATTGATTAGGATTGAACTGAAAACAAATCAAAATACATTAACAATTATAGTAAAAACAAAATGAGAAAAAAATATCTTACAATAGAATAGAATACCATATATGAAAAATAGAATCGAAAAAAAAAAAACTGAACATGAAGATATGATAAACATAAGGTGTTATGTTTTGTTTTGAATTTAAATTTCATTTTGCTTTTTGTTTTTTAAGTTTATTTATTTCTTATTTAGATTTGGGTTCAATAACAACATGATTTCTCACATCTTCTTTATTTTACTTCTATCCCCTTTTTATTTTATTCTCTCTATTTCTATTTTCACTTTCATTTTATTCTCAAATTTAAACATTTTAGTTAGTAAAGTTTATTTTATTTTATTTTATTTTATTTTAGTTGGTTAATTATGCTAATTAAATTTAATTAATTTTATTAATCAATTGAATCAATTTTTAATTAATTATTTTTGATAATTAACTCTAACTAGCCTGATTAATTGATTTAATCGATTAATATTTTTAATTAAAAGTCTTTTCTTGTGATTAATATAATTGATTTAATTAAGCAACTTGACTTTCTAAAATCAATTCTTTCAAGATAAATAAGTTCGATTCAATGTCGAGTAATTTTTTCAAATCAAATCATTCTCATTCTCACTGTCAATTTGATTTCATTCATGATCCTTTCATGTCCAAAGCATTTTCTTATTTAATTCCAAACACTTGATCCAATGTCAAGTTATCCGTTAAAATTTTTTTCACAATAAATTGCCGATTGAAAAGATTGGGGTGGAAGCAAATTTCCTTCCTTTTTCCGATGTTCATGTGACGGTCGCACTAACCTACCGTTTGAACATTCCTCAATCACTTTAAAACACTCTTAAATAAAAGATTTAAGTTGATTCTTTTATGGATGAAAAAGATGGTGGTGGAAACAATTTTCTTCTCCTTTCCCAAGTATTCTGTGATGGTCGCACATAGCCTACCATTCGAATACTTTTCGTCCGTTAAAGAAACATGACTTGATTCCCACACAAATTTCATAATTAATCGATTGAAAAAGATTAGGGTGTAAGCAATTTTCCTCTCTTTTCGTGAATGTTCATGTGATGGTCACACTTAGTATATCGTTTGAATATTCGTCAATCATTTAAAATACTTTAAACAAATCAAATCTAATTTTTCTCGGCCCAGTGCGATTGAAACCAATCAAACATAATTACTTGCCCTCTTGCGATCAACAACTAAAATTTTTTCATACAAGGATATTGTTTAGTCCGTTCTAATGCGCTTGCAGACTAGTGCTTAAGCCCCCCTCGAAAGTAAACAAGTCAATGTTCAACCATTAGAACGCGATCTAAATGCTTATCCATTAAAAAACACAAACAAACAAACCGTAGTCCCCGAACTACAAATACTCTGATTTCCTGATTGCACTATGAAGATACGTAGGCACGAGATTGCGAGATCTTGACGAGCACCCTAATAAAAAAACCTCCCCTTCTTCTCTTTTGAGGTTTCCGTTATTTCCATTTTCTAATCCTTTTAATCGAAGTTAACATTCAGATCACAAATCTAACTAAGAGGTTTCCGTTAAGTACAACGGACGTGAGGGGTGCTAATACGTTCTCCTTGCGTAATCGACTTCCGAACCCAAATATGTTTGTGACAACCATTATTCTATTTTAAAGGTTTTATTGATATTTTTCTATTCCTTTATTGGGATAAATAAAGTTCGAATGTGACTCTGTTCAACTATTTTTCCACGACTATCGTGAAGGATCATATTTTTTCTAGGTACGACACAAAGACCATATGAAAGTTCTTGTTCTTCCAGATCTTCAAAGCCTTCCTCACTGAGATATCCAACCGCTTCACAATCTTTCAATTGATGTGCAACTCTTCCACAAACAAAACAAAAAGTTGGCAATCTCTCATATTTTAGGTGCACTAGGATATTTTTATCCTTGAAACTCACAAATGTTCCCCTTTCCAAAAGGACCTGAAGTGAACGTTCAGCTCCTAAGGTTGTTCTTCGCCTGATACACAAGTTAGCACCAACAAGTTCCTCTTAAAGTTCCAAGGTTCGTTTTACAAAACACTCTCCAGGCCCCTCTTCGAAGCAAATCAGAGCAAAAAGAGGTCATTGTTCAACTCTTGAGTTTCAACTGGATTTTTGAGCTTCCAGGCACCTACCACTATGTTTGCAAAAGCTCTCGAATTAAAACTATTTTCCGTCCAGAATTTCCCAGTGAGAGTACGTTGGAAGATCTCTTTGTTGTAAACCTCTCTGACTTCTGCAGTAACCCTTTCTTCTTCCTTCGATAATGGAATGTTCTTCCACTTATCCATTGACGAACAATACCGCAAGGAAACAAGCCAGAAAACGGTAGAAAAAGCAAAATGTTACAAAGATTGTCACACTCCTAACAGAGGAGAGGAAAGAGAAACAAGGATGAAAGCCAAACTGGTTGGGGAAAGAAAACGGAGACGACCGCCACCAAGAACCCTAGAAAACAAATGGGAAAAGAAAACCCTAAAAACAAAGAGGAAAGGGAAGACACGATAAGTTATAATGTGTACAAGTTATAATGTTATACATTTAATAAAATTGATAAGTGTGCAGGTGTATATAATAATAAAAATAAAAATATATAAATAAATATTGTTGAGTATAAGTTGAGGTGGATATTAAAGTACTTGTATCCGCATCCACACCTAGTTATTTTAGTGTATATAATAATAAAAATAAAAATATATAAATAAAGATTGTTGAGTATAAGTTGAGGTGGATATTAAAATACTTGTATCCGCATCCACACCTAATTATTTTAGTAGATAATTATTTGTGCATATCCTCGTTATAAAAAAAGAGTATAGTGCGGAATGGATATTAAAGTACTTATAATCACCTCCATTGTCTAAGTCTAAAGAAAAGAAAACTATACAAAAATTAAACAGAAAATACACTTCTAGAATCATTTACTAGATTCATAATCACGTTATGTATAAGACTATTGTAAAATTCTATTAAACAATAAACATCATAAATTTTAAATCCACTCTTAAACAATCAATTGTTATATATATTATTCTGTCGGTCCCACAAAGTCACTTATTTAAAATAGTGATTCATAGATTATAACTAAACTTTGTTTCTTTTTGAACACTTAAATATCTTATGCGCATTCATCTTTTTTATCAAAAACTCGTTCATTTATTTTAGTGTGAATCATGGTTTTAAATTGAGGTTACAGTTGTTTCGATTTGCGCTGATGTAAATTGTGGTTGTTGAGGATGAATTTTAATTACGTTAAAAAACACTTAGATATTAAGATTTTTCATTGTTTAGAAAGTAAATTGAATTTTGAGGTTGAGAAATTGAATTTTGAACATATGATTTTAATTCACACCGCAATTAGGGTTTAATGCGGTTGCAAAAGCTACTGCATCAACAATATTACACTCTATTGTAGTTCAGGGTGTGAATATTTTTTTCATTGTGGAGTTACTGCAATAGAAGTGGCAAATGTCCATCATATTAGATCTATATTTCTTTTTTATTACAGGAGCAATAAGAAAACTCACACAAAGATACATATT
This sequence comes from Lathyrus sativus, assembly GCA_963859935.3. Taxonomy (NCBI): domain Eukaryota; kingdom Viridiplantae; phylum Streptophyta; class Magnoliopsida; order Fabales; family Fabaceae; genus Lathyrus; species Lathyrus sativus. The sequence goes on along the minus strand of OZ012735.1, from coordinate 738,422,365 downwards.
TTTCACTAATCAATAGGGTTTCCCATACATGTTTTCTTTAACTTTGTTAACTCTCTTCCAAATGTCTCATTTATCTTATGCACTGCCTCATCAATGCATCTAAAGTAAGCTTGCCTCCAACCCTTCTTCAACAACAAAGCTCCAATCACAACCCAAAAGCCACTACCAAATCCTAGTGCTATCACAAAGTAAAACAACCATTTCTCAGCCTTGTCTTGTTCTTCATCTTCATCTCCACTTTCATCTCTATCATTTTCATCATCACAATGATTGGACAATGGTGCACCGCAAAGAAATTTGTTGCCACCATAAATAGAAGGATCATTTAGTGTTAAAAACTGGTTTCCTTGTGGAATTGGTCCGGAAAGGTTGTTGTAGGACAAGTTTAGTACACTTAGAAAAGTTAGACTAGACATTGTTTGTGGAATTGAACTTGAAAGTTGATCATGAGAGAGGTCCAAAGATTCAAGTGACTTCATGTCTCCTATGGTTGTAGGAATTTCACCTGACAAATGATTGTGTGACAGGTTTAGGCCTTGCAACCCTGTAAGAAGAGTTATTCCTTTAGGAATAAGTCCACTCAAATTGTTGTTTGATAAATCCATGTTGGCCACAAGTTTCAAATTTCTTGTATAATGATCTTCTCTTCCTTTAATGATTTGGCTGACATCTTGGTCATACCATTCCAAATACCTAGGCTCTCCGGGAGCTAAGGAAACAGCCGTCGGTTTGTATCCTTGAAACATTGCTGTAAAATTTCCAATGCACTGAGGTATTGAACCTGTCAACTTGTTGTTGGAAAGGTCCAATATTTGCAAAGCTGGAAGTTTACAAAGTTGTGATGGAATGTTACCTTGAAACTTGTTTTTCTTCAACCTGAGAATTTGCATTAAGGAGAATACATCCCCAATCCATGAAGGTATATTCCCGCACATTTGATTTTCTCCCATATCTAAGATTAATAGTTGTTTTAAATTCCTCAAGAATGATGGAAACTCTCCTTCAAGACTATTATTGTTCAAATGTAACCACGCCAAAGTGGAAAGATCACCGAACGAGCTTGGAACAACACCTGATAATTTGTTAGATGATAGGTTTATCTCATTCAATCTTTTACTTTCACTCCAACAATTTGGAATGTTGCCAACTAAATTGTTGCCTGAAAGGTCAAGATTGTACAACGAGTTTATTTTGCACAATGAATTTGGTATGGAACCATTAATGAGGTTGTTTCCAAGAAGCAAGTGAGTAAGATTAGGAAATCTAAGAGCAATATTTTGGAGAAGTGATCCAGAGATATGGTTATTGGTGAGGTTCACATAGGCCAATGACTTAGGAAATTTTATTTCAGAAAAAACATTTTCCAAATTGTTGAGAGACAGGTCTAAATTTTGCAGGTTCACAAGTTTACCAAAAGTAAGAGGAATTTTCCCTTGCAAATTATTTTTACCAAGGTAGAGGGTGTGCAAATTTGAAAGTTGACCAATACTTGGTGGGATTGTACCATTCAGAAAATTTGCTGAAACATCAAGGTTTACTAGGCCAACCATGTTCTCAATATTCCTAGGAATAACACCATTAAAATGATTGAAAGAAATAATCAAGGTGTTTAGATTGACAAACTGTCCTATACAATCAGGAAGAGACCCAGACAAATTATTATTGTGGAGAAGCAAGTATTTAAGATTGACAAGTGTTGTTATACTACAAGGAAAACCTCCTAACAAGTTGTTATTAGAAATGTCTAAAATGGTTAGATTCTCCAGTTTCCCTAAAGAGTTTGGAATAGATCCATTAAAGTGATTGTTAGCAAGACTTAAGTATTGCAAACTTGACAATTTTCCCAAAATATGAGGAATAGGACCATGAAAAAAACTTGAATGAAGTGTGAGGATTTGCAGGTTTTCAAGTTGTCCTAACCATGTTGGCAGCTGATCATTGAAATTATTGTTGTTCAAATCAAGTTCCTCTAAATCAAATCCATTGCATCCTGAAGATTGTAAATTACCGGCAAGAGCATCTCCTTGAATTCTATTTTGAGACAAATCCAATGACAGAAGATGGCACATAGTCCCTAGAATTGATGTTAGAGAACCCTCAATATGGTTTACATGATTCGATGAAAGATTCAGATACAAAAGACTCTCTAACCCACCTAACCACAATGGAACAGATTCAAACTTGTTTTGAGAAAGGTCAAGCATTATCAGAGAAGACAGATTTTGAAGAGGGAGTGGAAGTGAGCCATTAAGAGCATTGTTTTCAAGATAAAGATAACTAAGTTTGGCACAATTACTCAACCAAAACGGAACTGAACTGAGACTGTTGTTAGAAAGGTCAATATACTCAATTGAAGCACTCATGTTTCTAAAAACATTCAAATCTGAACCATCGAGTCTATTATCCGCAAGATTAAGAGACTCGATGCTAGAAAAATTTGAGTAACTATCAATTTGATGATAATCACTTTGCATCTTGGTTAAGCTGCAGTTCATCAAGTCTAATTCTAACAAAGAAGGAATCATGTGAAGTACCTGGAATAAATTTTGAGCCCTTTCGAGAAAAACATCACTCATGTAAAGATACTGAAGCGATGAAAGGTTTGAAAGCCAATAGATGTCATCAGAGTGTAACCAAGAATTGAAACTGAGATCAAGAAAGGTCAACTTTGTGAGGTTTCCAAGATTGTTTGGAATCATGCCATTAAAATGGGAATCAGAGAGAGAAAGGTGTTGTAAATGGTTCATAGAATGGAACCACAATGGTATCGAACTTGAGTTAAAACTGTTTCCGCTAAGGTCCAAATAAGAAAGATATTTGAAATTTGAAAGAGAAGGATGGAGATATTGAGCTTCAAGCTTAGAGTTTGAGAAGGAACAGTTTGGTGGATAATCTTGTCCTCTTGGTGGGTAGCATGGATTTCTGAGATCAATGTTGACGACATGTCCGGTAATGTTGCTGCAAGTAATACCTTTCCATCTGCAACAATCATTTCCTTCCCAAGAGGAAAGTCTATATGAAGGATCATTGAAACTTCCTTTGAAATCAACAAGAGCTTCTCTCTCATGTTGCATGCAACCAAACGATGAATGAACACTGGAACACAATACAGCATATGTACAAAAATGTAAAATAATGACAAAAACAAAGGTTTGGTATCTACACATTTTGAGGGAAGTGGTGAGTGGAGGTGATTTCACATACGCTACATAAATAGGCATGGCATGCTATTTTTCAATGTTAGTTAAAGAAACAACTTTTTGGATAATGAGAACACTCTTTTTTCATTTCTTGACTAATAATGACAAAAGTAGCTTTAACTTTGAAAACAATTGCAAGACAGTGCCTTCATTGTCACGGTCAAAATTGTCGCCTTAGAATCCCATAATGTTTATGGTTTTATTTTATCATTTTGTCATGGACCATTGACTTCATTGTGTTCTACAAGCTGCAGAAGTTACAAGTTGTTATTATAATATGAATGGATAGCAATATTGTTGTACCGAATTGTTTACGGGTGATAGACTAATGAACAATTTAAGATATATATTTCAAACGTTGTTTTTTCTAGGTGGACTTTTAAAATTTATCTTTTCAAAAAATTAATTTTTGAAATTTGTTTAAAAAATAAATTTAATTATATGTATTGTTAATTCAATTTTTTCGGCATTGTCAATTATTACATATATTTAGCTTTTATTATAACTATTTTTAAAATCATATTTATATATGATTGTGATTTGATTACAGTATAAAACTTTAAAAAAATTTATCATTTTTTTTTAGTGAATCCGATTCTACATTTTTTTTTTTACAAAAGCAAATAAGTTTTTGATTTTAAATTTTATTTTATAAAATGAATGTTTTCTTAGTGAATCCAATTTTTTAAAATATTCAGAAAATTTTATTTATTTTACAATACTTTTGTTTCTTTTTATAAGAGTTATTGATTGTAAAATGTTGTTTTTTCTTTTAAAAAAATTAGACCTAGTTTATTTATTTTACTGATTTGGACATTAGAGTGCTAACCTGAAAATCCATCCACGCACTATCGTATTAGAGTTCCACGTTGTCGCATCAATACTCTACTTCATCATTTCACTAATCATTTATGGTTTTATAATGGAAGAGCGGCGTTGTATGTGGGAATCAATATATAATTCTTGGGAAATTCCACAATTAGATTCCTTTTGATCCAAAGTCACAAATAACAATAACGATTGCGCTCAAAAGAAGATGACTTCAGATCCAACTGTAGAAAACATCATAGCTCCTCTAGAATCCAAACCATCCCCTACATTTGTCGTTGATTCATTTGGTATCAAATCTTCTAGAAATTCATTCAAATCATTAACAGTAGTCCAAAAAAATAAGATAGACCTATTATACGGTTTTGAGACCACAAGAAGGTTGATGAAACTCTTAATACGATTCTCTCAGTAGTCGTAATCACCGTTGTAGCCAATCAATTTGTATTGGGGATCCTCAATGATGACGAAAGCTCATAGATATGATGTACCTCATAGTCTTTAAGAAATTAGGACTGCACATGAAAGATTTGAAACCATGTAAGAGTTGTGACCGTCTAACATTCAAAGACTCTTCAATTTGTCCATGTTAAACCCTAGATCTGCTAGTCACGTTTAGAGAAGGCGGGAACAAGAGAATTTTGAACGCATGCTTCCTTCTGATCCATTGGAAGCATATACAACTGTCGTCCATAGTGAAGAAAAGGTTTGTTAAGTGTCTCGTAGCTGTCGCTACTCAAAAAATGCATCGTGCAACGACGGGGAGGCGAAAAAAAAAGGACAGAAGAGTCGCCACCGAACTTTATTTATCCCATGAGGGGAAAGGAAAATATCGATAAAACCTTAAGGAAGAAATGGATAAGATGGTCTCGCAACCAAGAACGGGTTCGGAAGCCGGTTATGCGAAGGGAAGGTATTAACACCCCTCGCATCCATCGTGCTCAATGGGAACCATTTGTTTGTCGACATGTGAAGATATCTGCTTAAATATTACTGTTATGAAGAGTGTTCCAAAGGATAAAGAGAGGTTTAGAAACAGAGAAATGAGGGATAACGGGGAAGAAAGGACTCGGTAGGACTTCACGGTCCTAGGCCTACGTATTCTTAACAGATATGAGAAAGTCAGAGTCAACGTAGTTCGGGGAACTATAGATATAGGGGGGAAGTGTGCTCGGCAAGGATTGTGGCCTTTATGCCTACGTATCTTTACTTAAAATAAGTAAAGAATCAGAGCAGTCGTAGTTCGGCCTACGGTTTGCAGGGAGGTTCTGGTAGACGATGCTATCGTGCGCATTCTAGTAATTTAGGTGTATTGCTGCTCGCTCGTTCGGAGACTTAGGTGTTACCTGTTTGCGGTAGAACGGACGTAGTATGTCTTTCTAGGGAAAGGGTGGAAAAGAGGAAAGGGTGCTCGCTAGGATATCGCAATCCTATGCCTATGTATTCTCAACATGCAAGAGAAATCAGAGCAACGTAGTTCGTGCTACTACGGGTAACTGGTGTTTTTGTGGATAATGTTATCGTGCGTATTCTATCAGTTTAGGTGTTTTGCTGCTCGCTCGTTTGGAGACTTAGGCGTTACCTATTTGCGGTAGAACGTAACTTAATGAATAATTTTGAAAACTCTTTCGAATTGTATGTAAACATGATTAATGAAAGAGGTTAATGAAAAATATGAAGAAAAATGATATATATATATATATATATATATATATATATATATATATATATATATATATATATATATATATATATATATATATATATATATATATATATATATATATATATATATATATATATATATATATATATATATATATATATATATATATATATATATATATATATATATATATATATATATATATTCAATGATGTCTCTTGGAATAAACTTGAAATTTCCTTTTATGCAACTTGAATTTTAATCTTAACCTAACTAAGTTTATCATTGATGCTTTCATCTTACACTCATAGCTCCCACCAAACCCCCAACCATTCTTCTAGAGAAATTATAAAAGAAGTTGTTCAAACAACTCTCATATACCTTGATAATGCTATGAATCAAACCCAACATCAACTTGATGAAAGGTTTGATAAAGCTAATCATATTTGCATCAACAAGTTGGACAGATCCACACAAGGATGGACAATGAAAAACAGGTGGCATACTTACGATACAAATCAATCATGTCCATTCTAAGTAAGTTGGTTGCACAAAAGGGAGCAACAAAATTATGCAACTGTTCATACAATAGTTAGTTCATCAGGTACAACTTAAAACGCTAGCTCTACACTTATGAGTACAACCCCTATTTTCCATGTTATTGCTCATACCAACGCCCCACTAGAAACTCTATAATTTTTTCTCATACACCTAATATACCTACTATTCCTATAGTAATGAGACCAACTACTACACCACAACCATCACCTTACCCATCCTACATCCCACCCCAACGACTTTTCTAGCCACACAAAATGACTCCCTTCCTTTTCTCCACCAAACCCCATACCCTCCCATTCCACAAATTTCCTCATTACCCCTTTTCTGAACCCCAAAATTGGAACTTGCTTTGTTTGATGGTTCAAATCCATTAGAGTGGTTATTTCAAGCTAACCAATTTTTCACTTTTTATCAATTACCACCAGAAAATATATTACCTTTAATTTCATTTTATATGAAAGGTGATGCTTTGGGTTGGTTTAAATGGATGCACCAAAACCAGTTCTTAACAGATTGGGGTTCTTTCGCTAAAGCTTTAGAATTGTATTTTGGTCCATCAACTTATGATAATCAAGAAGTTGAGTTATTCAAATAAACCCAAGATGGGTCTGTTGTGGATTATCAAACTAAGTTTGAACAATTAGGAAATCAAGTTGTTGGCTTACCACAAGATGCTATTTTAATTTATTTATTTATTTCTGGTTTGCCTATCAAAATTCGTAATGAAATGGCAATTCATAAACCATCTTCGATATCACAAGTCATTGGCCTTGCATAATTGGTAGAATCAAAACTCAAAGATGTCAAGCACAAATTCACCAAACCCTATGTTAACACATACACTAAAACCTAACCAAATTATACCACTCAAAAACTAATTCTACCCCTACCCACCAAATTTCCATTCCTCCCAAAACTCAATACATCATCCCTACCACAAGACTGCCCGTTAAACGCCTATCCCAAGCCCAATTACAAGAGAGAAGGGCTCAAGGATTATGTTTTAATTATGATGAGAAATTTATCCCTGGTCATAAATGCTCCTCTAGTAGATTTTTACTACTTTTGGCTGAAGATGACTCTACAGAATCACACCTCTTTATTGAGGCCAACATTGAACAAGAAATTCTAACAGATCATGATGCTACTTATTTTCAACTATCCACTCAAGCATTTACAGGTCAATTTTCCCCTTAAACTCTCAAATTCAAGGGACTCATTGGCGGTTTATCCTTCATGGTGCTAGTTGACACTAGCAGCACACATAACATCATGCAACCTCGCATCGCACATCATCATTAACTTAAAGCCACTTACAATGTGACGACATATGCAACAATGTTAAAATTATTCTCGAAGACAAACCCTTTAACCTATCTTTCTACTTACTTCCTATTGAAGGGGTCGACGTTGTCCTCGGTATGGCGTGGTTACGCGCTTTAGGCCTCATTCAGGCTGATTTTTTTTCATTTCCTCTATCACATTTGCTCATAAGGACACATCATTGACCTTGCAGGGAGACCCTACATCTCAAAAAATGCATACTACTTTTCACCAACTCAAACAACTTATCCATACCAACTTCATTTCATCATTACACCTAATGATTTTTGAACCTGCCAATTTCACAACTAACACCAAGCAACACATTCCCTTGGATTTTGGAGATTTACCCCCCTAATTAACCCACAAATTTATAAACTCTTACATAATTACCCAACCATTTTTCATTCCCAAATTGGCCTTCCCCCTACTAGACCCTACAACCATCACATTAACCTTCTTCCTAACACCCCACCTATCAATGGCAAGCCTTACCATTACCCACATTCATAAAAAGATGCTATGACATCCATTATTGAGGACATGTTAAGAGAGGGAACAATTGTCCCTAGTAACAGTCATTTTTCCTCTCCGGTTTTACTAGTTAAAAAAAAATGAAACATGGTGATTTTGTGTGGATTACCGCGCTCTCAATGCAGTCACCATCAAAGAGAGATTCCCAATACCCATAATCGATGAATTATTAGATGAACTTGGCTGAGCCAAAGTTTTCACCAAATTAGACATACGCTCAGGTTATCACCAAATCCGAGTTGCATCTGAAAATACACATAAGACATCTTTTTGGACTCTCGATAGACATTATGAGTTTCTCATAATGCCTTTTGGGTTGACAAACGCCCCTTTGACTTTTCAGTCAACGATGAATGATCTTTTGAGACCTTACTTGCAATTGTTTTTTTAGTTTTTTCGATGACATTCTGATTTACATCTAATTTTAGTGACCATCTTACTCATTTGCAGGTTGTTTTTGAATTGTTACAGTCTAATGTTTATGTTGTGAAATTATCAAAATATGTTTTTGCAGTTGATAAGATTCATTATTTAAGACATGTGATTTCTATGGGTACTGTTGCGCTTGATCTAGACAAATTTAAGGCCATTTTGGACTAGCCTAACCACGTCCACTCATGGAACTCCACAAATTTTGGGGACTTACTTGATTTTATTGTCTTTTTGTTCGATAATACGCCTAACTCGCCGCGCCCCTCACCTATTTGTTGCACTCCACTAAATTTGTTTGGGGGTACAAATGAGGCCGCAACCTTTGCAGAATTATAAAGAAAAATGACTGACATGTCTGTATTAGCCTTGCCTAATTTTACAAAGGAATTCATTGTCGAAACCAATGCTTCAGAGGTAGCCATTGTTGCGGTCTTGTCCCAAGATGGTTTTCTCATCGCTTTCTTAAGCAGGAAGATGTGTCCTAAGATGCAAGTTGTCTTTGTCTATGTCTATGGTATGTTTGCTTTTACAAAAGCAGTAAAGAAATGGTATCAATATCTAATATAACAACAATTTCATATTTACACGGATCAGTAAAGCCTCCGCAATCTGTTGCTCCAGAAAATCCAAACACTAGAAAAAAAATGGGCATTCAAATTTCAAGGGTTCAATTTTGAAATTTTTACAAACCTGGCAAGTCTAATCAGGTAGCTAATGCACTGAGTTGTAAATATTTCTATGATGATCCATTATGTTTCGCCCTCTCCTCTCCGATTCCAGATCTCTTAACCACTTTGCGTGAGTTTTATGCTAAAGACATAGCATCATAAAAACTAGTTATTCAGCTCATTAACAACAGCACTGACCAAAAGTCTTACAAGTATTCAAATGAATTATTGTTTTACCAAGAGCGATTTTTCATACTTGATATTCAAGGTCTGCGCCAAAGTGTTCTCAATAAGTTTGTTGCCACACCAACGACATGTCATTCTGGGGTCAAAGCCACCCTTGCTAGAGTGTCTGCTTCTTTCTCTTGGCTAGGTATCTACAAAGAGGTAAAACACATGGTTAAACATTGTGATATCTGTAAACACAACAAGTACTTAACTCAAGAAAAAAAGGTTACTTTAACCTTTGCCTATTCTAAATCAGGTTTGGGAAGACATAACTATGGACTTTATTACGCACTTACCAAACATAAAGAGATTGGTTCTCCAGAAGTAATATATCCTCATAAATATTCTTCAACATTTTATGGATTATGATTTAATAAAATATCTTTCCAAAATAATTTGTATTAGTAAGCTTCTTTCAAAAGTAATATATTCATCTAAGAGAAAGAGAGTGGATTTCACCTTTAAACTAGGTGATTTGGTTCTCTTGAAGTACAGCCTTACCAACAACAATGGTTTATAAAGAGAATGGTTCAAAAAACATAAATTACGATAGTTCCAAAACTTCCATCTAAAACCAGAATACCTCAAATTTAACATAATGGATCAAAACAATGTAAATTGCGGTGGTTCCAAACTGCCATATAAAACCAGAATAAATTCAATTTTTAAATGCTTGGTTCAAACAAATGTGAATTGTGTCGGTTCCAAACTGCCACGATTTATGAAAAAATAAATAAATTTAAATTTAAATGGAAAGTGGATGTACGATCGATTGGATAAATAGTGCAATCAAGTGTACTCAAGTAAAACTTGATTTTGTTTTCTTTTTAAAAGACTTAGAATGAAATATTTTGATGCTTGAATGTTTTAGAAACTTTTTAGAAGAATCAATGAAGATTTTTGAGCACGTAAAACATACATATAATGAATTGAAATTGAATACTTTTCTTCGTGATCAAATCATTTTTTACTTCAACATCCAATGACTTTGGAAATCTTGATAATTGGTTTAGATAGACGTTAACCTTTTTCTTTTTTGATAATCTTCACCAATATTTGCCTTAATATTTTTGTCTTCATTAAAATTAAACCAAGATATATGATGAACATCTTCACTTTTCTGCCATTATATGTTGTGTTAAGAGTTGTTTTATGCAAGAAACACTTGATATTATCTATAAGTTCAACTAAGTTTTCGACTGAACAAACTATTCACATACAATAAAAAACAACTGAAAAATAAAATGTCTATACGGTGCTAGAATAAAACTTAAATATAAAAATTTATCTACCTTGCAACGACGTTAAAAACTCGATGCAAGCTGTAAGTGCACAGTAAGATTTGGCTTATTTTTATAGGAAAAATGGAAAGTAAGATGTTGTGGGAGTTCTGGAGCACGTCTTGGCTCACTTGGTTATATGTTTGATTCCAGAGGTTATTACAAGAGCTGGTTAAGGTTTGTTCAGTCCAAGTTTAGGCTAAAGTTGCTTTGAAATAAATATTTGGTTCTAAGTAACTTTTTTAGAAAGATGTTCTGAAGATGTTGTGTGACATCTTGGCGTGTAGACTACTCGAATTGTGTTAAATGATAACTTCAATATTTGGTTAGAAAACTTGTATTAATTCTGGTTTGATGAATATATTACTTTTGAAAGAAGCTTACTAATACAAATTATTTTGGAAAGATATTTTATTAAATCATAATCCATAAAATGTTGAAGAATATTTAATTAAATAATTTGAATTTGATTTGATTGGATTTGCATTGAATTTTTTTTTTTTATTTGAATATACTTTGAAGGAAGAATTGGTTCAGATTTATTTTTATCTAAGATTGTTATGAAATTGATACGAGAAGATATTTATTGAAAATTTAATTTAATATTCCATGAAGAGATCTTATTAGATATTTTTTTTATTATAAGGTTTAGATTTTTCACTTAATGAGAAAATTTCGAATGTCTATTAAAGATGACTTAAAGTGTGGTTCAGTTTTCAGAAGAGATTTATTCAGAATCCTTTACTTGTCTATTAAAGATGGTTTAAAGTGTGGTTCAGTTTTTGGAAGAGATTTATTCTAAATCCTTTATTTAGGATGCTGGAGTTACGATTTATATTAATTAAAGATTTTATTTGATTTCTTCAAGATTTATAATTTTGTTACATGCACAAATACCAAGCCAAATATTCCATGATTTGTGAAACATTTTGTCTCATATTGAATTCTTTGAGAGCAAGATAAATTGAAGTATATCTTGTCCTTTTAAGATTTGTTTCCTTTTATATACAATCAGAATCATAATTCTTTTGGAATGTATTTGTACTTTTTAGAATAAGGATTTGATTTGTTATGTGTTTGTTAAGGTGTTATTTCCTTATGTGTAGAATCTTGTGATTGTTGGAGTTTTACTTTTTGGACTTACAAAACTTTTTATCATAAAGATTATATTTGAATAGTTCTGATTTTGTTCAAGATAAATCAATCAAGCTTCTAAATCAACATTATGAAGATTGATTTTGTGCGCCTTTTACATTCCAACCGCTTTGATGACAAGAAAATCTTCTGGGTTTTTGTTTTTTTGGATCATTTTTGTTATTCAAGGAGTCTTTCTCCTTTGTGAAGACTCAGATTTCAAGAGAAAATATATACTTCTTAGGATAATTTTGTGTTAGTTAAGATTTTTTTTTGTTGTATTTTTTTATACACTATATTCATGCGCTTTAAATCTCAATCATGCGAATAGAGTTTTGAGTTATATTAGAGTTTATCTTTCATCATTATAATTGGATAAGCTCTTAGGAGTATGATCGAGTGAAAGTGAGAGGTGTCTCAAATTTAGTGGGAGCTCTGATCGAATCTTCACAAATAGTATTAGGAAAGTGGCATTGGAGGAAATGAGTTCAAATATGACCAATTGTACTTATGAATATTAAAAGTGGATTTCTTTCTATAGAGAGTCTTAAATGTAAATTCACTGGTAATATTAGGAAAAGAGACATTTAACCTGAAGGGTTCAACTAAGACACATTTGCACTTCTGACTATTAAGAGTGAATTTTCTTTTATTGGGTTAACGCCCTGCTGACATAAGTGATTTTGCATCGAATTGGGTTTTCGATATTTATGTTATTCATTTTTGCCTTAATCATGTCTGCTACATAATTATCTTGTCATACACATTATGTCAGACATTGTATCTTTCTGTAAGAGCAAGTGCCATGTTTTTTTATGGGTATGTTTAGGGTTTCTTATTCTGTTCAAGATGGAGAATGCCAAAGAAGGATCAGTTAATATACTAGTGATTCTTGATGGTACTAAGAATCCTGCAAAGGTTGTAGCCAAAAATTGTAACGACCAAGCAGAAAATGATGGTGAAATAGAAATGACAAACAATGTGCTTGCTTTCACTACGAGTGTAAGATCCAAGTCAAGTGTGCACGATGATGGGGAATCTAGTGATGAAGATATCACAAATGAATGTGTTGCTAAAACCTTCAAGGTGTTTTATATTAATTGGAGAGAAGAATGAATATTCAGTGAGAAACAAAGAGTTCAAAGCAATGTTTTTCTTTAAGACAAAGGAAATCTTGTTACAAATATCACATAGTTAAAGGAATAAGTTGACCACCTAAAATTCAAACTTGAAGGTATGACCAAATTTATTCATATGTTAAATTGTGGTTCTGAAACTCTTGATGAAAATTTAGAGGTTGGAAAGATGCTAGAGACGTGTAAGGAATTAGATTCGGCTCTTTGAGTTCTAAACCCATGTGTGTTCCTCCTCTCAAGAAGACCGAGTTTAATATGTCAAACATGTCAAAACATCCCGTTTGACATCATGCATAACGCAGAAGATCTTGGGTGTGTCATTACTGTGGCCAACAAAGTCACAAAAGACCTTTTTGTTACAAATGGTATGGTAGAACATACTAGCATTATAGACACCATTCCTTTAGGAAAACCTCAAAAATTAGTTGTCAACAAGTGTCAAAAGTCAAAGAAGGAACTACAAGTCATATTTATCTCACATCTCTAAGAGCTTCATCTAAATAAGATTGATATTTTGACAGTGGATGTTCCAGTCATATGTCTGGTGAAAATAAATATTTGAAAGAGTTAATACCTTACTCAAATAGCTATGTTACTTTTGATGACAGTGTTAAACCAAAGATTGTTGGAAATGGGAAAATAGATTATCCAAGCCTTCCTAGTATATATAATGTTCTTCTTGTTGAAGGTCTCCCTCCAATTCTTATCACTATCAGCCGACTATATGATCAAGAGCTCTACGTAAATTTTAATTGTTTCGAATGTGTTGTCATTAAAAAATATTTAAAGAAAATAGTGAAGGTTACCAAATCATTAGAGAAATGTTACACGTGGTCACCTTATGAGAGGAGCCAACCTCAGACTTGTCATATGTCTAAAAGTGTTGAGAAAAATAATAAGCATAACACTAAGAGAAATAAACTTGTAAAGAGAAAAATGGTTGCTACCACAATAAAGCAGAATATTGAAGATCATGTTTCAGACATCATGGATAACATTGTAGATACAAAAACTAATTTATGGCACAAAAAGCTTGGAAGTATGAGGAACCTTATTGCATAGAAAGCTATCATATGTATGTCTGATCTCAAAATAGAAGATGATAATACTTATGATGACTGTCAAGTTGGGAGGCAAACCAAGATGCCACATAAGATGTTCCAACATCTTACTCGTCTTCTTGAATCATATCATACGGATCTTATGGGAAATATGTAATATGAGTGTCTTGGAGAAAAAAGATATGTCTTTGTTTATGACGATGAGTATTACATATTCGATTGTATTCGTGAGAAGTCTAATATCTACACTATTTTTAAGCATGTTTCCATTACTTACAATGTGGGAAAAAAGCATAAGAAATCAGCAAGATCACTCATATTCAAATTAGTTTTGGCATAAATTTTGAGAGCTATAACTTCTTCTTGTTATGCACTATTAAAAGGGTTTCTCATGAGTTTTCTACTCCCTTCGCACCTTATCTAGTTGGAATTGTTGAAAGGAAGAATCATACCTTCTAAGAAATGCCTAAAGTAATGCAGTATGCCATAAAATTTCTTATTGGTTTTTCTTCTATGATTTATGGGTCGTTGATTGTTCAAAAACACAATATTGTGTTTTCTGAAGATGAAATTAGTATCCTCATAGTCCGTTGAATTTCACTTATAAACTGTTTGTTATGAAACATGTCCCAAACATTGTTGTCGCACCCTAATTTTTGCCCTTAAGATTCCCTCTCCCTGTGCACTTTCTGTCATTTTATTTTTCTATGTTCTATACATGTTTGTCGGGACTAACGAATGTGTGCAGGATTATTTTAAGACATCTTTGACAGGTTCTACGTCATTTTCCAGTACAAGATGATATGGACTCAAGAGTCAGGTTCACTCGTATGCACTTGCAACCTAACCAAGTGGTGTTATTTGGGGTGCGGTGACAAGGTTCAACCCGTATTGCTTTAAATTCATTTGGCACATTTCCATGTGGATTATTCCGAGTTGCAAGGCTTCCGTCCTCCGAATTTGGTTCATAACTAGTAGGATTCAGTTTGGAAGTTTGTTTATTTAAGTGGAGAGCCCTTATTTTTACGAGTTCAGTCATTGAAGGCACCTTTTTAAGAACTCAAGTTTCTAACTTATTGTTGTTTACTGTTCGGATACATCCAAACCCATGAAACCATACCGTATACTAGTTTCATCCCCGAAACGAACATATATTGAAAATTAGGGGTATACACGTTGGATTTGATACAAACTAATACTGTATCACAATACAAGAAGCCGTAGCATCCCCAAGTCAAAGCTAATATTTTGGGTAACGTGTTTATTTGGCAAGGCAGCCTTATTCATATTCATTGTTGTTCACCTACTACGTGTTACATGTTAGAATATCCACATCACGGTGATACTGCATTAATTTACATTTTTGAAGAGGAAGGACTAAAGTCTCATTTATCTCTGGAGGATTTAAAACCAGCAAGACACTACCCTCAAAGTCTCAAGCCACAGCCCCATTCAAGCGGACGCGCATCCCGACTTAGAAGCTGTCTTAGAACGTCATCTCCTCCGTCCGCTAAGCAATATCAAATGACCTGTAAAATTAAACAATACAGTCAGCAGTTATTGGTTCGACATTGTTAGAGAACGGAGCTTGAGTTAGTTAGAGAAGAATAACAACAGGTCCTAAATTACAATTTGTAAGTATTGCATTCAATCCTTGACAACAGCTTCGAAACTTCTACCCGCATGCCACGACCAAGTCAATGATGAATCTCATTGTAATTAACAAACCACGTCTTACGGGGTCATATTTGGTCGTTGGTTCTCCGTCATAAGCACCTACAAAACATGAGTATAACATATGTTTATGGACTTCGATAATTCAAGGAAGCTCGACAAGAATCTTAAAGGCAAGAGGGATCTGGTCACCAGTGATAAACACATAATTAGCTTCTATCACCGTCACGCACGAGCAATACCTTCGTCATCATGTGACGAACACGCCGACAGCCTGGAGCAATGAGAGAATTAACTCCAGCCCTCCCACCAGCACGTTGTGGATATGTTTGCGCAACCTGCACATAACGAGGAATCAGAATATCGTTAAAGACTCATGGTAAACCATCCACAAGCATGACCAGTCTTGGAAATATATACATTAAATGGAACAGGGTGGCTGCTGCTGCTTCACATCTTGAAGCCACACTAAGCGTAACTACGGGGTAATCTGCACTCACAACTGTTTTCGATCGAATCTTCATGCGCATACGGTCAAAGGATTTAAATGTCTTTGCGAATCAGAAGCGACCACTATTCTGTTGCCTCCTTGGTTATCTAGCCCAGCATTTTCTCGTTGAATACTCTGAGATTGAAGGATAGGTCATTGAATCTTCGAAGCTGCATATTTTATAGGGTCATTAAGGTCTCCAAAGTGGTTTTAAAGAAACAATAATACGACATAGAGCATCACTTACCCAGAATGTTCCCCGACCAAAGCCAAACGCACCCAAACAGATCGATCATGAGGGGCTTTCCACCTTATTTTTCAGCTTCCAAACGCCAAATTCACTTCTCTTCTGAACTTGGCAATAATGCTAATGATATCGTTTCAACCACGAACCAAGCGCACATGAAGGATATGTGTCGCTACTGCGAAAATCGGCGTCGGCTGAACAGAAGAGTCGCCACCGTGCGTTATTTATCCCACGGGAGGGAAAGGAAACGCTCAGAGTAAACCTCGCACAACACGGGAAAGGTATGGTCGTCGCAACCAAAACCTGGATTCGGGAGTCGGTTACGCAAAGGGAAGGTATTAGCACCCCTCACGTCCGTTGTACTCGACAGGATCCACGCTTGTTTTCTGGTATGGATTGTTATTCTATCTAAACTAAAGGTTAAGGGTTAAAAAGAAGAGAAAATGAAAATGACTCGGCAAAGTATCGCACTTTATGCCTACGTATTCCCGCCTGGAACGAGAAATCAGAGTCAACGTAGTTCGCCTACCTACGGGAAAGGAGGGGAAGGTTGCTCGCTAGGACATTGCATCCTATGCCTACGTACTTCCACACAGCGCGGAAGATCAGAGCAAACGTAGTTCGGGCCACGTACGACACAAGTCTGTCTTGGTTGATTTTATTCCTCCTGAAAAAGGTTTTTCTGATTAACCGTCCCAGCGGACAAAAATGACGTTTTGATGAGTTCACATTCTTTTACGGAAGAAGTGTCTTTTATTGTGTTTGAAATCTTTATTGTGTTTTTCTGTTTATTTTGAGAAAGAAGAGACAGAACTCTAACCTACGGTTGCGAAGGGAATTAGACTAACCTAATGTTATCATGCATGGGTTAAGACCTAATGTCTATCATGCTCCTCTCTTGCACAGAGAGAAACAGAGATCCTACGGGATAAGCGGAAACAGAAACAATATCATATATATACAGTAAAGCGGTAAAAATGCATGGATGCAACAATATAAGCGAGGCAAGGGAGTCCCACTCAACCTCGAACCTAGAAAACAATAGGCAAAAGTGAACAGCATTCACTTTCAACCCAACAGGGTAAACAACAAGCAATACAGTCCAGAAAACCAATCAATACATCAAGAATAAGATACAGCAGAAAAATAAACAGCATCAGCAGCTCTGAAACAACATCTGTCTTCAAGTCATCTCCAATCAGCTACAAGCTTCAGCAAGCATCAATCTCCATCTACACAGCCTTCCAGCAAGGTCTTTGGTCATCAGTCTTCCATCTGCAATGGCTTTTCTTCAAGTCTCAATCTCCAGGATGAACATCAGTCAACAAGATGAAGTGAATGAATGTTAGACAGTCAATTACCTACCAAGGGTGGTTCATTAACTGTTAACATTATACAGATAATTTTCCCTCAAAAGTTCTATCTTTCAAATACATTCACTGATCCTTCCAAAGGAAGGAGGTGGGTATTTGATAGAGACTTTGAATCATAAGGAAAGGATGGATGCAGACAAAGCATTCCATGTTTGAGAAACAAGCTTTCTAATCTAGAGCTCTGCCTAGCTCCTAAACCCTAATCTCCTCAACAGCTGCTAGCAGGAATCTCCTCATCATTTCTGGAAGTTGGTCTTCAAGCTCTGGATCTCCAATGGCTCCATCATCCCAAGTCTTCAGCTCTCCCAATCCCCAAGCAATCCCAATACCCAAACAGACAAACAATAATCCCCAGAGGGCACACCAAACCAATCAATCAAATACAGACAGTATTATACCAATAACAGTAGGGGAATCCTAGTGATTTCTAAGGGATCTAATAACTACCCATAGTACCTATAGTCCCATATCCAAAATATTCAATCTCTAAGTCCTAAGGGAAATGATTCAATTCTCCTAAGTCATCACTTAAACCCTAATTTTGTTCATGTTATTCACACCTAAACTAAACACCTAAAATTAAGTCCTAAAAATGGGAACTAAATGGTATATACAAGCTAATCTTATCTACTAATCAATCTAAAAAGAATGGGTGAAAAATATCAAAGCAACTATTAGAACAAAAATTAACAAATTCATGTATGAAATGAAACACCTAAAATAGGCATTTATTTGGAAAATATGGGGAAAATATCAAATAAAAAATAAAATGCAATTTTTATTTTTTATAATTTTCTAGACATCTTGAAGAAATTAATGCAAAAAGAATAATTAAAAAATATGAAGTTTATGATTTATTATGATTTTTAAAAGAATTGATATTTTTTGAAATAAAATGAAATGAATTAAATGGAAAGGGGGTGCAGCAAGTAGGAGAAATCATTTGAAATTAAGAGATGGGCCCAGACTGGGGGGCGCGCATAGCAAGCGCGTCTGGGCCCAACTCAACCAGAAAATATAATAAAAATTTAAAAAAAACTCTGAACGGTGTAAAAAGCAATTAAACTAGTTCATTTCACATTGGGCCAGATTGGGGAGGGTGCCATTAGCAATGGAATTCAAAGCCCATTCAGAAACTTAAATGAAACGGGGCGTTTTGGTGCCCAGGGTTTCCCTCCGTTTTCATCTTCAAACCACGGCCGTTGGATTAGATTCAGAGTCGTGGTCAAACAATAGATCCCACGGTTGTCCATCATCGTCCCCAATCATCCTCTAGGGTTTCAGAAAAACCAGCTCCATGCATGGATTTTCCAGACCTTCGTTCTCCCTTGATTCTCCATGAAATCCCACGCTTCCAAAACCAAAAATGTTCTACCTCTTCCCCTCTACACAGTCATGTCCATAATCCTTTCTAAAACTCAACCAATAATCAAATTCGATGAGTGTAACATTCTGAATCCATCAACATCACCTGTCATCAACCATCTCAATTCTCTCCAATCTTTACCCTAACCTACTCTACACCTTATGCTAAGTATTCTGAACCATTGAGCCAAGATTATCATGCATTATCCTATGAGTTACAAGTTCCAACAGTTTTGATGCACCATTAACAACCTTCATGAAAACTCTCCAAACCTTGTGGAATTCATCATCTAACCTAACTTAACCATTCTAAGATAACAAATCCCTAACATGCTAACTAAACCATGCAATTCGAGCAGAAATACCAACCTGGTTCAAAATGGAGAAACAGCTATGGAACTCCTTGATCCAATGCTTGCAGTGACTTGAAACTGATCCACACACTCCAACTTTGATTCTGTATGCAAAGATCTTGACTCAACCTTCTTGTATCATGTGATTCCAACTTCTTGCACCTTGGATGGTGGAACTTGTATGGCACGGTCCTTGCTCAATTCAGCCAAATTCTTGTGAGAATTATGATCTAGGGATGATGAGGATGAAGATCAGATCAAGAAATGTGGGAATTGGTGGAGATTTGAGAGAGTTTGAGATGCTTTTGCAAATTGGAGAAAGTGTGTGAAACTTGTGGCTTTGAGTAAATGAGATCACCAACCATGGCATGAACCCTCTCATATCAATATATACATGTCCTTAGAACCTCCTAGAAACTTGGAGAAACTTCCCATGTGTGATTTCCCTTGGATTTGGTTTATGTATCTTCCATTACAAGTAACCATGGATAACTCTCAAAATGTGAACTAAGCTCAAAATTCTACTTTAGCCAATGTCCTTAAAATGATCTTTCCATTCAAAATGACCTATAATTTCACCTCATTTGGCCAAAATATGAAAAATCTCATTTTTAAGTCCATTTTTATTCATTAAATCCAACAATTTTGAAACCTTGTGCTATGAATCTTTCCAATCTCTCATGGTCACTTTTCTAGACTCAAAATGTCATTTGGAACAAGTTTGATGTTGTAAAGTTTTCCATTTGAAGCTTCCTTGTATGAGTTTTAGGCATAGGCTTGAAATGACCTGTAATTTTCAAATGACCAAAATACCCTTTGCTTGCCAAGACCATAAGTAGAGTTCCCCAAATCATATGAAGGCATACCATACCATTATAGAAATCTAAGACAATGAGGAACAACTCTTATGTTGACCAGAAATTCATTTGAAATCTCCTTGAGGGGTAAAAATTGCTTGGAAGTCAAGTCACTTTCACAGACAAAATTTCAGATACCTCAGATGACCTGTAACTTGCAAGGACCATAACTTGAGTTATATAAATCTCCTTGATGTCTTCCACCACTCAAATTAAAGGTATTGAGATCCTCTACAAGTTTCATGTTGACCAAGGATCCATTTGAAGCTTTCATTTTGACTTATCTTACTTGGAAATTTGACCTAAACTAGGGGATTTTACACAGAAACCCTAATTTAGAAACTCCTATTCTCCTTGATTTCTCTTGATTTATTCTTAGCATAACAACATATCCTTCTCTGTATGTCAAATGATGAACCCCACATCTCTCCAATAGCCTTTAATGCCTTTCAATCAGTCAATTGACCTAGAGTTGACCCAGGGTTGACCCAGATGAAACCCTAGTTGACTGTCCTCAACTGCAATTCTTGTGATCATATCAACAACTTGTCTCCTTCTCCAAATGACTTTCCAAGTCTCCCATTATGTCCACATACTCTCCATGCTCAATTCACAGCCCACAACTTACTTTGTGATCCCCATATACCCTCAGTTAGGAGATAGACTCAATGCTTGATCCACTGACTTCTCCCACTTTCAAATTCTTTTCTGATGACTTGAATGAGATTGAATCAGGATAATAACCTCTTGATAGGCCTCTAGAGATGATAATAATGATTGGTCCCCTGTTGGATGACTTGCTATGCTTATGCTATGCAGATGATTAGACTATGTACATGACAGTATATGCAAATGCTAATGATATTGAAACATAAACCAGGTGAATAAGGTTGAGCAAATTTTAGGGTGCAACAGCTGCCCCTATTCAAGCGACTTGGACCCGATTGGGTGAAGAGCCCGGAGCCTTCAGACATTCGCGGTACGAGACGGTTGAATACTAAGAACCCAGAAATTTGCCAACCGCAGAAATAAACTGCGCCACTGCTTGGGGAACGACATTCGTCAGCTGAATCTGACTGTTACGGCAACCCACTGATCTCGTAGCGACTGTGCTGGGGATTACTCGTCTTCATTTCATCAAGAATAAATCGTCCACGTTAGGAGCAAATTCTTGTCCACGTTAGGAATAACATTGCCCATCGTCCACGTTAGGACTCACCTTTCCACGTAAGGAATAACCGTTCCACGTTAGGAAAAAACATCGTCCACGTTAGGACTCACCTTTCCGGGTAAGGAATAACTTCTTCTTCGTCAAACTCTTCCACGTAAGGAATACGTCTTCTTTTGAATATGTCCACGTCAGGACTAAACCCCTTCCACGTCAGGAACACACTCTTTCTTTCCACGTAAGGAATCGCATTCCGATTTGAATCTGTCTACGTAAGGACCCCAATATTTCCACGTAAGGAATATAATCTCAATCTGTCCACGTTAGGACTCCAACTTGATATGTCCACGTAAGGACTCAATCCTTCCACGTCAGGAATCAAACTTTGATCTGTCCACGTCAGGACTAAACTTTTCCACGTAAGGAAACAACTTCTCTTTCCACGTAAGGAATCAACTTCTTTTCCACGTAAGGAATTAACTTCTTTTCCACGTAAGGAATCAACTTCTTTTCCACGTAAGGAATCAATCTCTTTTCCACGTAAGGAATCAATCCTGATATGTCCGCGTAAGGACTCAATCTTTCCACGTAAGGAATAAACTCGTCTTTCCACGTAAGGAAACCATTTTTCTTCCACGTAAGGAATGCTCTTGATATGTCCATGTAAGGACTCTAATCTTTCCACGCGAGGAATAATATATCAATCTTTCTTTCCACGTTAGGAATGTCATCTTTCCACGTAAGGAACACCTCTTTTCCACGTTAGGAATGCAACTTTCTTTCCACGTAAGGAATACATCATCCACGTTAGGACCCGCCTTTCCACGTTAGGAACACAATCTCTTTTCCACGTAAGGAATCATTTTTCTTTTGATTTGTCCACGTAAGGACTCACATGTCGACTTGCTGAAAACTTGTCCACGTCAGGACTCATGCACCTTCGACCCGCTGGGGAAATAACTTGTCCACGTCAAGACTCATACTTTGCCAACAACACGAAGAAGGATAAATTTGTCCATGTCAGGACTCTCGTATCTTGTCATCACGAAACTATAACTTTGTCCGCGTCAGGACACACAGTTCACCATTAAGAAGAAAGACACTTGCTGGAAATAAATTGTCCACGTCAGGACACCAACACGAAGAGTAACCAGCTTTTGTCCCCGTCAGGACTCCACAATCAATCAATACCGAGACCTCGAATCTGTCCATGTTAGGACTAACACACATCGTCAACTTGAGGAAATGTCCACGTCAGGACTCCCACTTCTCTTAGCACAAAAAACCTGTCAATAAACCCGTCCACGTTAGGACTCATCCTTCCATTGGTCCGCAAACTTCTTATCACTGACGTTACAGCAGCTTTGAGGCTGACTCTACTGGGGATATTTGGGAATTAAACTACTGGACGCCTGCTCTGATAACCGGCGGTAGCCTCTGAAATTCTGATTCCTGAAACCCTTTGAATGCTGACGTAACAACAACTTTGAAGGAAACAATCCGCTGGTCGGACTAGAGAAACTTCAACAGGAAATCCTGGCGGGGAAACAAGTAACTCTGCTTGGGGACAAAGAGAAACTTATCCTGCTGACTTTGTGGGGAGTAGTTCCAAAGCTGACACTTCATTGAATGTCTCCTGCCGAGACTTTGAACGTTTGGTAATTCATTGGAGCAAGAACTCCTTTCACCTGCAAGAGAGCAATACTTGAAACAAACGGTTAGCCAACCTGGTTTATGTTTCAAAATGCATGTGTTTGATAACGATGCAATGCTCCATTTGACATGAAAACGCTACGTTTTTTTTATTTAATGGATGCAAGTATGACACTATATGCCAATACAAATGCGGACTCTAACTGCTGGGTACAGAAACTGCTTCAGCAAAATAAAGGCTGAAGATAATGCCAACTCCGCTGGGGATAGCCAGATGCTATAGAATCATTCCAGCAAAATAAATGCTGGAAGAGTGAAGCCGACTCAGCTAGGAAATTGGGAACTTGAACCACACACATCATTGAAGTAACACCCTGCTGGGAATACAACTCTGCTGGAGAGTAGCAGACGCGCCTGGTATGATCGAACTTCTGCTGGAGAGTGACTGGATGTCACACAAGGTATTCTGACAAAATAAATGCCAGGACTCACACCAACTCTGTCGGGGATAGTCTTAATCTTCGAGTTCCACTGGGAGGAATGAAAATACTGGCTGGAAAGAAAACTTCGCTGGGGATGGGATGATTCTCTTGGGGGAAATCATCTGATTCCGCTGGGAGAGAGTAAACGATCCTGCGGGGAAAGGTAAACTGCCTGAATACAGCTCACCGATATTAATCTTCTGAGGCTAAACCACTCTGCTTGAGATAAGGAATCCTTCTGGGGAACACCACACTGTCTGAACACATCCTACAATCACGGAATCGCCAACTCCGCTGAGAATAAATGGCTTTGTTGAAGCATGCCTTCGGGATAGGCCACGACTAGCTGGGGAACTCGATCTCTCTTCAGGAAGAACATGCACGACCTGCGTGGGGGGTCGAGTCTTTCGTTATTGCAATCTTTTGATCATCTTCTTCGTACGACTATGAAACCTGCAACAACACAAACAAGGCAAGACAAGCCTATGTAACCAAATCGATTCAGGTTAGTGACGATATTTTCAGTTAATTCAAAGCTTTAGCAATTGTTGGCAAGGGCCAGTGATGTTATACACATGCTAGTTTCAATAAACCTAGGCGTTTTATCATGCACAAAACAGTAAAGAACCAGCATTAAGTACTGAATAACATATTTTATTGATTGGGCCCCTGAATGGGCGGAGTTTTGTACACGGGATGTAACTCCTGAAAAGAGGAAGCTACGCAAAGCAAATATACAAGTATGCACAAAAAGCATAAATATTTTGACAAATTAAATTTTGTACACATGTCGGCAACGGGATGCAGACGAACACCACGAGCTGCTCCTCCTATGACTCGCCCGACTCTAATGCTTTTCCCGGTATCCACACTTCCGAAGAGATTGTATCTGATAATCGACCCCTCAGGTATATTCCCCCGCACCAACGCTCACTGTAGTATCAAATTCGGACCGCAGTCATTTGCTTTTCAAATCCCTAACTTTTGCATGAACCGCCCTTTACGGGTTTTCAGCTCACCGGGATACCCTTTTTTGCCGAAGCCGCCCAATGTAGGTTTTCAACTTCGCGGGTGTACATTTTTTCAATTTTATCCCTAACTTTTGCCCGAACCTTTCATTCTGTTTTTGGTTCGCCATGATGCCCCATTTTTGCCTGGACTCTCTCTCTTTTTTTTTTTGTCCAGCGGGTCAATTTTAAGCAAAGTATTTTTTAACTGCATCCGAATTCACAGGCGACGTAAAGTCTTCACCGTCCATGGTGGACAACAATAACGCTCCTCCTGAAAAGACTTTTCCGACAACGTATGGCCCTTCGTAGTTGGGGGTCCACTTGCCCCTGTGATCTGCTTGCGGCGGGAGAATCCTTTTCAGCACAAGGTCGCCCGTCTGAAAGCTTCACGGATGTATCTTCTTATCATATGCTTTCTTCATTCGGCTCTGGTACAAACGACCATATGCTAGAGAAGCTAGCCTCTTCTCATCCATCAAACTCAGTTGATTCAACCTGTCTTTCACCCATTCTGCCTCGTCCAGCTGAACATCTCGCAATACCCTCAGAGACGGGATCTCAACTTCCAATGGTAGTACCGCTTCCATTCCGTATACCAACGAGAACGGGGTTGCCCCGGTTGATGTGCGTACCGTCGTACGATAACCGTGCAAAGCGAAAGGTAGCATCTCATGCCAATCCTTATAGGTCACCACCATTTTCTGAACGATCTTCTTGATATTCTTATTGGCCGCCTCAACAGCGCCATTCATCTTGGGTCGGTAAGGGGAGGAGTTGTGATGTTCGATCTTGAAATTCTGACAGAGCTCCTTCATCATTTTGTTGTTCAGGTTTGATCCGTTGTCTGTGATTATCCGCTCGGGGATCCCATATCGGCAAATGATATCTCTCTTGATGAATCTGGCCACCACCTGCTTCGTTACATTTGCATAAGACGCCGCTTCTACCCACTTGGTGAAATAATCGATTGCTACTAGAATGAACCTGTGCCCATTAGAAGCTGTCGGCTCGATCTTTCCAATCATATCGATTCCCCACATCGAGAATGGCCAAGGTGATGACATCACATTTAGAGGACTCGGAGGCACATGGATCTTATCAGCATAGATTTGGCACTTGTGGCACTTCCTCGCAAACTTGAAACAATCAGTTTCCATAGTCAGCCAAAAATAACCTGCCCGCAGCAGCTTTCTCGTCATAGCATGCCCACCAGCGTGCGTACCAAAGGTACCTTCGTGTATTTCCTCCATGAGACGCTTTGCCTCTTTCTCGTCTACACAATGCAACAGCAACAAGTCGTGGTTTCTTCTGTATAAGACGCCATCCGGATTCAAATAGAAATTACCCGCTAATCTCCTGAGAGTCTTCTGATCTTGACTGGATGCCCCAGCCGGATACCCTTTGTTCTTCAAAAAATTAAGGATATCAAAATACCATGGTTTGTCGTCGGATGCTTCATCAGTAGCAAATACGTAAGCTGGTCTGTCAAGCCGAGAGATAATGATTCTGGGAGCCTCATTCCAGAAGTTGACCTTGTACATGGAAGACAAAGTGGCAAGGGCGTCAGCCATTTGATTCTCTGCTCTCGGTACGTGATGCAATTCAACCTTGTCAAAGAAAGGCAACAGTCTCCTTGCATAATTCATGTAATGTATCAAGTTGGGCTGACGTGTCTCCCATTCCCCTTTTATCTGATTCACCACCAGAGCTGAGTCTCCGTATACGCCCAGATTCTTGATTCGCAAATCAATGGCTTCTTCAAGCCCCATTATACAAGCTTCGTATTCGGCCTCATTGTTGGTAACGGTAAAGGTCAATCGAGCAGTAAACGGGATGTGCGACCCGTGTGGAGTAGTGATGATTGCCCCTATTCCGCTACCGTAAGCATTCACAGCTCCGTCAAATATCATCTTCCATTTGGAACCCAACTCTGGCCCTTCGTCTGGCAACGGCTCTTCGCAATCTTTCATCTTTAGGTACATGATATCCTCGTCAGGAAAATCAAACCTCATCAATTGGTAATCTTCAATAGGCTGCTCCGCCAGATACTCAGACAGCACACTCCCCTTTATAGCCTTTTGCGAGACGTATTGGATGTCATATTCAGTCAAGACCATCTGCCAACGGGCAATTCTCCCTGACAACGCCTGCTTTTCGAATACATATTTGATAGGATTCATCTTCGAGATGAGCATGGTTGTATGATTCAGCATGTACTGTCTCAAACGCTTGGCGGCCCAGGCTAGCGCGCAACAGGTTTTCTCAAGCATTGAATATCGAGATTCACAGTCTGTAAATTTCTTACTCAAGTAATAAATTGCATGCTCTTTTCTTCCTGTCTCGTCGTGCTGACCGAGAACACAACCCATGCTTCCCTCAAGAACCGTCAAATACATGATCAAGGGTCTCCCTGCCACTGGGGGTATCAAAATAGGAGGCTCCTGCAAATACTGCTTTATTTTATCGAACACCTTTTGACAATTTTCGTTCCATGTTACAGCTTGATCTTTCTTCAACAGCTTGAATAATGGTTCACACGTGGCCGTTAGATGAGATATGAACCGAGCGATGTAGTTCAACCTCCCTAAAAACCCGCGCACCTCTTTCTCTGTTTTAGGCGTCGGCATTTCTTGAATCGCTTTTATTTTAGCAGGATCGACCTCTATTCCTCTTTCGCTTACGATAAACCCCAACAGCTTACCCGATCTCACCCCGAAGGTGCATTTGTTAGGGTTCAGTCTCAGCCTGAACTTCCTAAGCCTTTTAAATAACTTCAGCAGATTCACCAGATGCTCTTCCTCTGTCTGGGATTTGGCAATCATATCGTCAACATAAACTTCGATCTCTTTATGCATCATATCATGGAAAAGAGTCGTCATCGCACGCTGATATGTTGCCCCAACATTTTTCAAACCAAAGGGCATCACTTTATAACAAAATGTTCCCCAGGGCGTTATGAAAGTAGTCTTATCCATATCCTCTGGCGCCATTTTAATCTGATTATAGCCTGAGAAGCCATCCATGAAGGAGAATACGGAGTATTGAGCAGTATTATCAACTAGCACATCGATATGAGGAAGTGGAAAATCGTCTTTTGGGCTTGCTTTATTCAAATCTCTATAATCCACGCACATTCGAACCTTGCCGTCTTTCTTTGGCACTGGTACGATATTAGCAACCCATGAGGGATATTTTGTCACAGCCAGGAAACCAACGTCCCACTGTTTTTGAACTTCCTCTTTGATCTTCACTGCCATATCTGGTCGAGTTCTGCGAAGCTTTTGCTTGACCGGCGGGCATTCTTCTTTCAGTGGCAGAAGGTGCACAACCATATCTGTATCGAGCCCTGGCATATCTTCATACGACCAAGCGAATACATCACTATACTCTCGGAGCATTTCAACCAGTCTTCGCTTGATATCGCTCTGCAATGCGGCTCCGATACGAATATTCTTCTCAACCCCTTCCGACCCCAAGTTGATAATTTCGATGACCTCATCGTGAGGCAGAATGGCTCTTTCCTCTTGCTTCACCAACCAAGACAGTTCTTCGGGAACGTCACTATCTTCGACAATCTCTTCCTCGGCCTGACATACCGGATGCTCAAAGTCGGGACGAGTCATAGGTGGTTCAAGGATGTCATATGAAAATGTTATCCTGCAAAAGGAATGGTTAAGTGCTTCAAAATGCGTATAAAGCGAATAACTACGTTGCCATTTTATTGAAAAATGCAAAACAAGAAAGACAGAGATTACAGTATTTGCACATGAAAAAACACCATTTATTTAATGATTAACACGCAATGTTCATAACAACACAACCCTAAGCAAATTCTGATGCCCTGGGCAGGACATCAGATTATTCAACAATTAATAAAGCAAAGCATTACTGTTTAAGAGTCACAGGAACAAGCTCCTGAATAGACCAGTTGCACAGTCCCTGTCCTGGCGTGCTTGGCTGAATCCAGGCATCCATATCACAGTCACTGTCTCCTTCGTCAGACTTCGAAGCAGCATTGATGGTTTCATGACATACTCCACTGGCAGAGATGGTTATTGGCCCTCTGAAGCGGGGTGGCCCCACAGCAGGTGTTGACGATGATGGTTGGTACCCTAGCCCGAATCGGTCCATCTTTACAGGAATGTCCAGCACTTTGCCCCAGCCCTTTGCTTCTCCTGCCTCCACCAGAGCTTGGGCTTCTTTATACGACGAGACGACTATCTCTGACACTTTGCTCGGCCCGGGACCTTTGTCCTTGATACGCAACCCTTCAAATGCCTGGCAGGGTGTTTCGTGGATCTCTCCATCGACCTCCACATATTTAAATGACGACAGATGGCTGACCAGGATGTCTTCTTCTCCGCATACGGTGACTACGCTATCTCCGACCATATATTTCAACTTTTGATGCAGGGTAGACGTGACTGCCCCAGCCCCATGAATCCAGGGTCGTCCGAGCAGGCAACTATACGCAGGCTGTATATCCATGATATAAAATTCAGTCGCAAATACCTCCGGCCCCACCTGTAGAGGCAATGTTATCGATCCAAAGACTGTTCTTCGCGTGCCATCAAACGCTCTGACTACCAAGTCACTGGGCGTGCACAGGATTCCTCTGACATCTAGCTTCATCATCGCCTTCTTGGGCATCACATTCAAAGACGATCCGGTGTCGACCAATACATGCGACATTACTGATCCTCTACATTCGACAGATATGTGCAACGCCATATTATGATCTCTCCCTTTCGGGGTCAAATCGAAGTCAGTAAAGCCTAAGCTGTGGCCTACATTTACATGTGCCAGCACTCCTTCTAGCTGATTCACGGAGACGTCTTGGGGTACGAAGGAAGTATCCAGGACTTTCAACAAAGCATTTCTGTGAGCTTCAGAACATAGTAGCAACGACAGGATAGATATTTTGGACGGCGTCTGTTGCAGATGCTCCACAATCTTATAATCACTTTTTCGAATCAAGCGCATGAACTCTTCTACCTCTTTCGATGCTGATGCCTTGTCGCTTGCTTGCACTGGGACATTCTCGACCATCTTCCCCTTTCCTTTCGCTAGTCTTTCGGCCTCCACCTCAGGCGATATGAAGATCCTACCACTCCTTGTCATACCTCCTGAACCAACAACGTTGTCTACAGTCTCGGCTGGCTGCTTGTTAACATCAATCTTTATCCCGTCACAATACACCTCCAACCCATATGACCATGGGAATGCTTTTGTGTTCTCGTACGGGATCGGTCCGGCCTTAGTTATGGTGATCGGTGGTCGCTGGACCGGTGCTGCAATAGTGATTGTCTTTCGAGGAATCGTTACAGTGGCCACATCACTCTGATCATCTGCTACCGCCCCTGCAGGCTCTTCAGTTGCTGCTCGGTCAAACTGCAATGTGCCTCCATCAATTAAAACCTGAATGCCTTTCTTCAAATCATCACACCCCCCAGCTAGGGTCCAGCATTCTAAGCAATACTCGTCACATCCTGGATAAACACCCCCTTGCAACAATCTGCTTTTTATCTCGTTCAGCGGCGTCTTTAAATCGTCGACATTCATAATCAGATTCAACCCTTCCTCAGTCAGAATGGCGTTTGCCCCATGATTAGGCATGGGTTTCTGCACTATATTCGGACCTGCCGTTCCGAAATTGATAGTCTTATTGTCCAAGAGATCCTGCACAACGTGCTTAAAAGCATGGCAACCCTCTACATCGTGGCCCGGAGCCCCAGAGTGGAACTCACAGTGCCTGCTCGCATCATAACCATACAGAGGAGTTCCCGTTATCGGTGCCAGAGTTCTCTTCTCTACCAGGTTCAAACCCAACAATGTCTGCAATAAATCTGCATAGGTTGAGGGAGGCTTCTCAAACACTCTTCTTGGTTTACCACCCTGGAATCTTCGCTGAGCCTGCTGTGCCCCCTGCTGAGGCTGCTGTTGCTGCTGTTGTTGTTGAAATGGTTGTTGCTGATACGGGATAGTAACACTCGCCACCTGCTGCGGCTGATGATATTGGTTCCGACCTCTGCCTCGGCCTCTGCCTCGGCCTCCAAACACTGCGCTTGCCTCGCCCTGACGGCGCCCACCAAAAGCTTTCCTATTACTGCCAGGTGCAGTTGATTCCTCGACTTGGAACTTTCCCTGCTTAATGTTACGTTCGATCTTTTCTCCCATCAGAATCAAATCTGAGAAACTGGCAAGAGATGTGTGAAACAACTTGTAATGGAACATGCCTGTGAAGGTGCCGACGAACATGTCATTCATTTCTTTGTCTTCTAAAGGAGGACGGACCCTGGCAGCCATGTCGCGCCACCTTTGCGCGTACTCTTTAAAGCTCTCATCCTTTTTCTGAGACAACCCTGCCAATTGGACCCGGTTGGGTGCCAAGTCGCTGTTATACTTGTAGTGAGCTACAAATGCCTCTGCCAATTGCTTCCATGTCTTGATATTGGTTGGCTCCAACCCCATGTACCACTCTAGGGAAGGGCCTGACAAACTATCTTGAAAGAAATGCATCAGCATTCTCTCATCAGTTGAGTACGCAGACATCTTTCTGTAATAAGCCCGCACGTGCACTTTCGGACAGGTGTCCCCTTTATACTTATCAAATGTAGGAGCTTTGAATTTGATTGGCACCCTCAAGCCAGGTACCAGACCCATCGTTGCCATGTCTAAGCCCACAACACTTTGGTTCAGGACTCCCCTCATCTGCTCTTCTAGCATTCTGATCTTCTGGGAGTTATCCATTGGCCCTTCGAAGCCTCCGCCGGAGAAAGCGTCCTCCTGCTGATCTTCTTGCCACATACCATTCCCAGCTCCATACCCATCATATTAATTATTGCGGCCAGCTCTAATTTGATTCATCACTGGGCCTCGGCCTCTGTTGCCGTATCTTTGAACACCTCCAGCAGGCCCAAAAGCCATTAACCCAGCGCCGTTTCCATTTCCGAAACCTCCGTAACCCTGATTGGCCACACCATAACCATCTTGCCTAAAGCCTTGAGCATTGAAACCATATTTCCCAGCATTATCGAATCCCTGATCATTGAACCCGAATCCAGCATTGCCAAAGCCGTTGCTTCCCATATTATCACCCAAGTTGACATCACCAAGCCCAACGTTATGGACAGCAGTCTCGTTTCCCACTCCGACGTTACCGTTCCCAACAGCGGTAGCGTTGTTGACATTAGCAGCAGGTATATTGACTACAGGTGGAGCCACTGGCGTGGGAGTGCCGTCTCCATGAACAGTATCGACTCGCACAGACTGATGATCCTCGTTACCGTGACCGGCGTTTCTGACCAACAGAGGCTGCACCATGGCTTGCAAATTCTCTTGACCTTTTGCAATAGCTTCCATGGTCTGCATAAAGAGAGCTAGCTTCTCGCGCACATCTTGCATCTCGTTCTGCATTTGATCCATGATTCTTCGACAATTGGTGCGAGTGGAGTATCTGTGCGGGCGTTGATCTGCAATCCTGAAAATACCTGGTACAGAGCGGAAAATAAGATGCCATCCAAAGATTACCTGTAATGCAATATGAATATGAATGCAATGCAACGTGTGTGTCTGTGCATTAGGGAAATTCATTCCCCGATTCTAGTGTGAAGGTGCCGGTGCAAGCAATACAAAGATCGGAGTTGAATCACAGAAAGCCTCATATATTGCAGAGAAACCAATAAGCTCTGAGTACAATATCACTGAGAGTACAATAAGAAGGCATGACCTCAACCAACAATCCTGGTGATGGTCAGCACTATGCAAATAAAGCATACAAGTCACTACATGAAATGATCAAACACTCCCATAAGTCTGGTATTCTTCCAGCAACTTCTTGGTCTCCGGATGGCTTGGTCTGGTAAGCAGCCCTTCAACAAGTTGGTTCCTTTTCTTAAGAACACGCCGCACGTCTTCAGCAGTTTCTTCCCATGCCCCCTCTCCGAAGCGATCCTCTAGTTTACGCTTCTGAGACACAGCTTCATCTCTGCCTTTGATGGCCTTGTTTAGTGCATTCTGGAGACTATACCGGGTCATCACTTCTTCTTCACACTTCTTGATGCTGGACTTCAACTGCTCTTCGAGGTCGGAAATTTGCTGCTTCAACTTATCTTCCCTCTTCTTATTGTTGGTGAGCGTGGCATTCCAGGTCTTATTGCAAGAAGAGATCTCTCGGTGAGCGATGTCAAGCGCTTTCTTCTTGGATTCCAGCATGTCATGGGAGCTTCTGAACTCTTGCCCCAGACGTTCGCGCTTCTTCATCTCCTCAGTCAACTCAGCCCCTAATCTGTTCATTATCTCAATCTGCTGTTGGAAAGCATGCACGGCCTTGTTTTTCTCACTGCGTATCTGGGCTAGCTCCTGCTCTAACCCTTCATTGATCTTCATCAAGGCTTCTTTTTCTTTCACAACTTGCTCGTAGGCCTCCCTAGAAACAGTAGTGGGCTCTGCTACCGGAATGGGAACAAGGATTGGTGCATCCGGAAATGGCATCCGCAATTGACTTGCTCTCTCCTGGATCCAAACCCTGTAAGGTGCATAGGCCTGACAGTCACTCTTCCCTAACAACGGCTTCCCTCTTCGGTTAATACGCGTCCAAGCATGCTGCAGCTTGGCTAGTAACTCCCCCTTCAAATCACCGGTAAAGTACAGAGATTCCTGTACTTCTTCCTCCTTGGGCGGGTTCTTCAGCGCATATCCGAATTGACGGACCAACAGCGATGGGTTGTAGTTGATACACCCTTTTCTTCCTATCAACGGCACATTAGGGTAACCAGAACAACTGAAGATAAGCTCGGATCCCAGCAGATCTCTATCAAACCATTCAACGTCTTCGGAAGATAGCCTCATCAGGCGCTTTGACCAGCTAGCGGTGGTTGCACTCTCCACAAAAGACCCCTTCATGGGAAGATGACTCTTGAACCACATACTCAATAGAGGAGCACAACAGTAAACAACCTTCCCCCTTCTGTTTTCATTCTTGTAGTGCAAAGAGTGGTAGAAGTCTCCGATCAATGTTGGCACTGGATTACCGGCAGCAAATAGATGGAAAGCGTCCAAGTCTACGAAATTGGGCAAGTTAGGGAATAGCACAATCCCGTAAATGCATAGAGCCAAAATAGCATTGAAAACCACCCAACATCCGCTCTTAGCATACTCCTGAGCCTTGCCAACCAGGAAGTCAAGAGAGAACCCTGAAACCCCAAGCCAAGAAGTCACTAACAGTTCTGCAGCGTCCATATGCAAGGCCTTGGCTAAGTCCTCCAACTTGGGCTCAGCAGCAGAGTGAATAAAGGGAACCTTGTTCTACATGGGTAGCTCAGTAAACTCCACATACTCCTCAATGGTAGGCCCTAGAATGAAGTCAGCAAACGTAAAACATCTCAATGCGGGGTCATAGAACTGCATCAAGGTGTACAGCCCATTCATCTCATCAGCGGTGGGCTTGCAGACTAATCTCAGTAATCTCCCATGACTCATTCTGAAGCTTCTCCTAACCTCCTCATCAGCAAGAGATATCAGACCAAGCAAAGGAGTAATATCAGGTGTCGGCAGCTTATACGCAACTGTTTTCCTCAAACCAGCCATAATCAATACTCAGAAGTCTGGGCACTAGAATCGGAGGACATGCAAATGCACCTGCAGCACAGACACACGTTAATGGGATGCAATGATAATGAGTATGCAAACAATGCAATGCAAGTAACATGCAACAGGGACCAAATGCTGTAGCTGAATAGCCTGAACCATATCAAGAAGTCTCAGATAGACTCTATAGAAGTCCTCAAACATTGGTCTCAGATAGACCTAAAACAAAGCTCCAACAATGGTCTCTGACAGACCTCAAACTATAACTCCAACTGGTCTCTGGTAGACCTCAAATCACATCTCCAACTGGTCTCTGACAGACC
Source organism: Lathyrus sativus (assembly GCA_963859935.3). NCBI lineage: Eukaryota > Viridiplantae > Streptophyta > Magnoliopsida > Fabales > Fabaceae > Lathyrus > Lathyrus sativus. The sequence continues at coordinate 738,387,731 of OZ012735.1, read as the reverse complement.
CCAGAACTGTCCAACTGGTCCCTGACAGACCTCATAACACATCTCCAAATGGTCTCTGACAGACCTCATAAATACCCAGGATCTCTGATCAAGAAATAACCGGTATCTGAAGGTCTAGTTACCTGCATAACCCCAAACCCTCTCACAGGTGGATGTCCTAGTAACTGACAAAGGTATGGCATCCTATGCGGTCGTCGGCGTCACAGACTTTCAGGGTTGATGATACGATTCCCAGAAGGAGTGGCATCATCAAATCCTGAAGAGGCCTCACTTAGCCAACTTCCAAATGATCGGTTCCCGGAGTCGACAATTCAGCTGACCAACAACCCCTTCGACCCAAAGGGTAGAAAAAGAAGCCAACTAGAAAAACCTCGTCCGAGTGTAGATTTCATGAGACACTAATGCAAGCAAAGCCGGCACGCGCCCACTACTTTCTACTCTAATTCTAGGTGCACTCAAGCCCAGGTCCGGCTTATCTCTCAATCATAGAACCACCCATCACACCCCAATACAGCAATAATAATCAATACATATAATGCTGAAAATAAAGGTCATAAATATAAATCCATACAAAATCCTCGACGGGAAAACAAGCGTTAGGATTGACTCTCTTAAGGGACGTTGGATCCCAAATGCATAAGAACTATCGCAGTCCTTAGCAGCCAGGGGACGTTGGATCCCCAGCAGAGTCGCCAGCTGTCGCTACTGCGAAAATCGGCGCCGGCTGAACAGAAGAGTCGCCACCGTGCGTTATTTATCCCACGGGAGGGAAAGGAAACGCTCAGAGTAAACCTCGCACAAGGTATGGTCGTCGCAACCAAAACCTGGATTCGGGAGTCGGTTACGCAAGGGGAAGGTATTAGCACCCCTCATGTCCGTCGTACTCGACGGGATCCACGCTTGTTTTCTGGTATGGATTGTTATTCTATCTAAACTAAAGGTTAAGGGTTAAAAAGAAGAGAAAATGAAAATGACTCGGCAAAGTATCGCACTTTATGCCTACGTATTCCCGCCTGGAACGAGAAATCAGAGTCAACGTAGTTCGCCTACCTACGGGAAAGGAGGGGAAGGTTGCTCGCTAGGACATTGCATCCTATGCCTACGTACTTCCACACAGCGCGGAAGATCAGAGCAAACGTAGTTCGGGCCACGTACGACACAAGTCTGTCTTGGTTGATTTTATTCCTCCTGAAAAAGGTTTTTCTGATTAACCGTCCCAGCGGACAAAAATGACGTTTTGATGAGTTCACATTCTTTTACGGAAGAAGTGTCTTTTATTGTGTTTGAAATCTTTATTGTGTTTTTCTGTTTATTTTGAGAAAGAAGAGACAGAACTCTAACCTACGGTTGCGAAGGGAATTAGACTAACCTAATGTTATCATGCATGGGTTAAGACCTAATGTCTATCATGCTCCTCTCTTGCACAGAGAGAAACAGAGATCCTACGGGATAAGCGGAAACAGAAACAATATCATATATATACAGTAAAGCGGTAAAAATGCATGGATGCAACAATATAAGCGAGGCAAGGGAGTCCCACTCAACCTCGAACCTAGAAAACAATAGGCAAAAGTGAACAGCATTCACTTTCAACCCAACAGGGTAAACAACAAGCAATACAGTCCAGAAAACCAATCAATACATCAAGAATAAGATACAGCAGAAAAATAAACAGCATCAGCAGCTCTGAAACAACATCTGTCTTCAAGTCATCTCCAATCAGCTACAAGCTTCAGCAAGCATCAATCTCCATCTACACAGCCTTCCAGCAAGGTCTTTGGTCATCAGTCTTCCATCTGCAATGGCTTTTCTTCAAGTCTCAATCTCCAGGATGAACATCAGTCAACAAGATGAAGTGAATGAATGTTAGACAGTCAATTACCTACCAAGGGTGGTTCATTAACTGTTAACATTATACAGATAATTTTCCCTCAAAAGTTCTATCTTTCAAATACATTCACTGATCCTTCCAAAGGAAGGAGGTGGGTATTTGATAGAGACTTTGAATCATAAGGAAAGGATGGATGCAGACAAAGCATTCCATGTTTGAGAAACAAGCTTTCTAATCTAGAGCTCTGCCTAGCTCCTAAACCCTAATCTCCTCAACAGCTGCTAGCAGGAATCTCCTCATCAACTCTGGAAGTTGGTCTTCAAGCTCTGGATCTCCAATGGCTCCATCATCCCAAGTCTTCAGCTCTCCCAATCCCCAAGCAATCCCAATACCCAAACAGACAAACAATAATCCCCAGAGGGCACACCAAACCAATCAATCAAATACAGACAGTATTATACCAATAGCAGTAGGGGAATCCTAGTGATTTCTAAGGGATCTAATAACTACCCATAGTACCTATAGTCCCATATCCAAAATATTCAATCTCTAAGTCCTAAGGGAAATGATTCAATTCTCCTAAGTCATCACTTAAACCCTAATTTTGTTCATGTTATTCACACCTAAACTAAACACCTAAAATTAAGTCCTAAAAATGGGAACTAAATGGTATATACAAGCTAATATTATCTACTAATCAATCTAAAAAGAATGGGTGAAAAATATCAAAGCAACTATTAGAACAAAAATTAACAAATTCATGTATGAAATGAAACACCTAAAATAGGCATTTATTTGGAAAATATGGGGAAAATATCAAATAAAAAATAAAATGCAAATTTTATTTTTTATAATTTTCTAGACATCTTGAAGAAATTAATGCAAAAAGAATCATTAAAAAATATGAAGTTTATGATTTATTATGATTTTTAAAAGAATTAATATTTTTTGAAATAAAATGAAATGAATTAAATGGAAAGGGGGTGCAGCAAGTAGGAGAAATCATTTGAAATTAAGAGATGGGCCCAGACTAGGGGGCGCGTATAGCAAGCGCGTCTGGGCCCAGTTCAACCAGAAAATATAATAAAAATTTAAAAAAACTCTGAACGGTGTAAAAAGCAATTAAACTAGTTCATTTCACATTGGGCCAGATTGGGGAGGGTGCCATTAGCAATGGAATTCAAAGCCCATTCAGAAACTTAAATGAAACGGGGCGTTTTGGTGCCCAGGGTTTCCCTCCGTTTTCATCTTCAAACCATGGCCGTTGGATTAGATTCAGAGTCGTGGTCAAACGATAGATCCCACGGTTGTCCATCATCGTCCCCAATCATCCTCTAGGGTTTCAGAAAAACCAGCTCCATGCATGGATTTTCCAGACCTTCGTTCTCCCTTGATTCTCCATGAAATCCCACGCTTCCAAAACCAAAAATGTTCTACCTCTTCCCCTCTACACAGTCATGTCCATAATCCTTTCTAAAACTCAACCAATAATCAAATTCGATGAGTGTAACATTCTGAATCCATCAACATCACCTGTCATCAACCATCTCAATTCTCTCCAATCTTTACCCTAACCTACTCTACACCTTATGCTAAGTATTCTGAACCATTGAGCCAAGATTATCATGCATTATCCTATGAGTTACAAGTTCCAACAGTTTTGATGCACCATTAACAACCTTCATGAAAACTCTCCAAACCTTGTGGAATTCATCATCTAACCTAACTTAACCATTCTAAGATAACAAATCCCTAACATGCTAACTAAACCATGCAATTCGAGCAGAAATACCAACCTGGTTCAAAATGGAGAAACAGCTATGGAACTCCTTGATCCAATGCTTGCAGTGACTTGAAACTGATCCACACACTCCAACTTTGATTCTGTATGCAAAGATCTTGACTCAGCCTTCTTGTATCATGTGATTCCAACTTCTTGCACCTTGGATGGTGGAACTTGTATGGCACGGTCCTTGCTTAATTCATCCAAATTCTTGTGAGAATTATGATCTAGGGATGATGAGGATGAAGATCAGATCAAGAAATGTGGGAATTGGTGGAGATTTGAGAGAGTTTGAGATGCTTTTGCAAATTGGAGAAAGTGTGTGAAACTTGTGGCTTTGAGTAAATGAGATCACCAACCATGGCATGAACCCTCTCATATCAATATATACATGTCCTTAGAACCTCCTAGAAACTTGGAGAAACTTCCCATGTGTGATTTCCCTTGGATTTGGTTTATGTATCTTCCATTACAAGTAACCATGGATAACTCTCAAAATGTGAACTAAGCTCAAAATTCTACTTTAGCCAATGTCCTTAAAATGATCTTTCCATTCAAAATGACCTATAATTTCACCTCATTTGGCCAAAATATGAAAAATCTCATTTTTAAGTCCATTTTTATTCATTAAATCCAACAATTTTGAAACCTTGTGCTATGAATCTTTCCAATCTCTCATGGTCACTTTTCTAGACTCAAAATGTCATTTGGAACAAGTTTGATGTTGTAAAGTGTTCCATTTGAAGCTTCCTTGTATGAGTTTTGGGCATAGGCTTGAAATGACCTGTAATTTTCAAATGACCAAAATACCCTTTGCTTGCCAAGACCATAAGTAGAGTTCCCCAAATCATATGAAGGCATACCATACCATTCTAGAAATCTAAGACAATGAGGAACAACTCTTATGTTGACCAGAAATTCATTTGAAATCTCCTTGAGGGGTAAAAATTGCTTGGAAGTCAAGTCACTTTCACAGACAAAATTTCAGATACCTCAGATGACCTGTAACTTGCAAGGACCATAACTTGAGTTATATAAATCTCCTTGATGTCTTCCACCACTCAAATTAAAGGTATTGAGATCCTCTACAAGTTTCATGTTGACCAAGGTTCCATTTGAAGCTTGTATTTTGACTTATCTTACTTGGAAATTTGACCTAAACTAGGGGATTTTACACAGAAACCCTAATTTAGAAACTCCTATTCTCCTTGATTTCTCTTGATTTCTTCTTAGCATAACAACATATCCTTCTCTGTATGTCAAATGATGAACCCCACATCTCTCCAATAGCCTTTAATGCCTTTCAATCAGTCAATTGACCTAGAGTTGACCCAGGGTTGACCCAGATGAAACCCTAGTTGACTGTCCTCAACTGCAATTCTTGTGATCATATCAACAACTTGTCTCCTTCTCCAAATGACTTTCCAAGTCTCCCATGATGTCCAAATACTCTCCATGCTCAATTCACAGCCCACAACTTACTTTGTGATCCCCATATACCCTCAGTTAGGAGATAGACTCAATGCTTGATCCACTGACTTCTCCCACTTTCAAATTCTTTTCTGATGACTTGAATGAGATTGAATCAGGATAATAACCTCTTGATAGGCCTCTAGAGATGATAATAATGATTGGTCCCCTGTTGGATGACTTGCTATGCTTATGCTATGCAGATGATTAGACTATGTACATGACTCTATATGCAAATGCTAATGATATTGAAACATAAACCAGGTGAATAAGGTTGAGCAAATTTTAGGGTGCAACAATATGCTCTTTACCTGTCAAAACCAACTGCTACGGTTAATCGACTTTCAGCATACAGGATGAATTAAAGAAACAACCCCTCAAGCTCGATACCTACATTCAAGTCAGCATATGCTTTAGGGTGATTTGAGGATTGTGGGTGATTGGAACTTGATTTACATTGAATACTTTTCAAGGATTAACACTAGTCTAGATTGTGTTAATGAGCAAGGAGTGGTTAGAACTTCACCTTATCATGACTTCAACAAACTCACACGATTGTGCTAATCCCGGCCCCAACTTGTTGCTTCATCAGACCTTGTTACAACAAGAGTTAATGGGTATGATAGTCAAAACAGAAGGCAGTTAAGAGGTCATAAGCACTACAATGTCATCACAACAGCATTTTGCATCTCAAAAGAGATAAATCACTATAAGGAGCATTGAGCACTTCGCATCAATTCCTGGACACACTTCTCAAGTGCCCTCTAGAAGTCCCCCAAAACTTTGCCTTTAGCCAACAACAAAAGGAGGTTTTCCTCTTTGCAGCCTGTCAAGAGAAAGGGATAAAGTCAATAAGTCTTTGAAACAAAACATCTACTCAACAGAGCATCCTACAACCAAGCCCACATACACAGTTAATCACCATGAATAGAAGGAGAAAATGAAACATCGGAGACTATAAGCAACAAGACTCATCCTGCATCACAAAGAAAACATCCAAGAGTCAATTTCAGTTCAGGACAAGGTTAACAGTGATAAATCATTCAAGGAGAAACTCACCAAGCAAATGAATCGTTGATCTCATACTGATGTTCAAGCTAAGGCGAAAGTCTTGGAAACCATCAAGTTTGTTTTCCCCCACCTACAATGTTAAGAGCATAAGGAGCGTTTGAGCCAAATGGGAGTGATACTGAAGCGGTGGTCCTAGGGCCAAACCTGAGTTGTGTTGAACTGACGTTTTTTTTCCGCATCCTTTTGCGCGGCATTAACTGCTAATGATATCCTTGAGTTACCTGAATAACCTGAACAAGCAATATTGGGACTTTAATTCAGATATTTCAAGAGCAAGTATTTCGATTCAAGTAACTTTGAGCAACTCAGAATGTATCCGGATCAGAATGAAAATAACATTATGATATGTTATGCCCTTCCAAAACAGAGGCCAGACATATCAAATTGGAAATGGAAAATGCATTTACTCCCGATAAATCAATGATGTTACTCCTAAAACCAGATTTGGAAAGAATCGTCCGTATTCAAATTCAACGATAATACGAGATTTTCAAACGCCTATAAAAGCAGCCACAATCAGATCCACAGGGGGACTGGAAAAAAAACAACAGAGTGAAAATCCCTATTTCCAACCCTAATTCCAAAAAAAAAATGATAAGAAACTTATCTCCTTAAAACCCTCAAGCCACCGCAACCATCGCAAACCACCGCAAATCCAACTGACGAAACTGCTATCTCATCACTCAGTTCCTCGTCGTCCCTAACTCTCGGTGAGCCATCCATCCATGTCGATATTATTGAACATTTGATGGTTTTTGTTTGTGTTTCAGGTTCAAAGCGAAGAAGATAGAATCAATAGAGAAGAAGAAAGGGGTTGGAGAATCATGAGAGAAGCGAGGATCATGAGAGAAGGAGGGAAGCCATCGCGATTTGGGGGGACCTAGGGTTACTTCGTTATTTGTTTTGTCTTATTTTGTAATCTGCTAACTACTGTTTCTGCACACACTTAATCACACACTCACCCTGCGTTTAACCCTTAATCAACCACCGTTAACCCCATTATCAACCCACTTAATCCACCGGTTTAATTACTTAATCACTAATCACCGTTAATCTACCCATTTAATATGTTTTTTTTCTTTCTTTTGACTTAGTTAACAAACTAATTTTTCTAAATAAACCAATAACATTTCATTAACCAGTTTTTTTTAATTATTTAGCTAAGTTAATCTTTTGATAATCCATCCTAGTTAATATTTATCTATTTCATCTTAAAATTCAATTTAATTAACCTTACTCTTTTTTTTTATCTCAATAACTAAAAAACAACCTTTTTTTTATCCCATTAATTCATATTACAAATTTTTCTTGCTATTTAATTAATTAAACTTTTCCAACTTAATGGCCCCTTTTAAAAATAAATAAATATGTATCCACTAATAAAAAAAACTTTTTATAAAAAAAAATTACACCTTTCTTTCAAATTTATTTAATCAATAACAAAATCATTAGTATTTAATTAACTTTTAGAAATAAATAATAAACACTTTTTGTAACCAATATTAATTTGAATTCAACATTTTAATAATAAAAATAATCACTTCACCCAAGTCTTTTATAGTAAATTAGGATCATTGTAGCATTTTTAACTTAGAACCTAATTTATATTTAATCTCATTTAAAATAACTCAAACTAAAATCAATCTCCCGCTTAAAAGTAATTAACTACTTAAAATCAACTCAACAGCGTAAAAACCCAATTCAACTGTGCACTTCACGACACATTCACAATTCACACACTTAGCGCTTTCATGCGTCCGTGTATAGTTTACTTTTCCTCAATTTACCTTACACGCAATTTACATTATTTATTCTCCGCATCGCATCCGTCCAAAGGAAAAACCTACACATAATTCAACGTTGTATGTAGTGCACCTCATTTGCATCATACTCCCCCATGATCCTTGATCCCATTCAAGTTGATCTTTAGGATAGATCATACCCTATAGGAAGGACTGTTCTTTATTTTACAACATAGAAATAAAACAACCAACAATTCAAAATTATTCAAACACAATAGAGAAAGATGTTAATCATCTTAAGCGGGATATAACTTCTCATGCCCCACAACACAAATACAATCAATATCTTCTTTTTTGCTTAAGAGAGATAGAGGCGTACTTGACGACCATCCGAGTACTTGAGCCCTTCTCTTAAGACGACACAAATACAATTTTCTACAAACCTGTGGTGGCTAAAGTCAAGTAATCTCTCTTAAAATGATGACTCACCTTTTCTCCTAAAATCAATCAATCAACTACCCTAAACCCGTAGGAACTTTGACCGCAGTCAAAGAATTCCTCTAACCCTTTAGGGGAACTACAGATACTCTGATTCCACTCCCGTAAGGATATGTAGGCATAAGATGCGATATCTTATCGAGTATACTTAGAAATAAAACACTAGGGTCTTTAACCTTAAGCAGATAAACGCTTAGAAATAAACAATAATAAAATAAGAGGTTCCTGTAGAGTACTACAGAAACTTAGGATGCTAGTACCTTCCCTAAGTTTAACCAACCCCCGAACCTAAACTCTCTAAGCTTGCATTCGCATTGCATTGTGGGTATTTCGATCTTTATCCCTTCCTTTGGACAAATCAAAGTTCGGTTGCAAATGAATTAATGATTCAAACTAATTAATAGTTTGGTATCCAAATTTCACCGCGACAATTGTTCTCCATAATATTTTACATATTGACGAATCTGATTTGGATGTATGTGGAAATGTGATTGATGTCTCACTCATGTATTGGCCTATAAGAAACCATCCTCTCAATCAAAATATTATTTCTGAGTAAACCCCAAAAACTAATCTGGGAGATCAAGATGTTAATAAGGATGTGTCAAACAACCAGTCTGGTATGTCAGAGACGTAGTCTCCAATTCATAAGGAGAATATGTTGTGATCCCAAGGAATAATGATGAAAATGATGTTGAGAACATTATTACCAAAAACATTGAAAACAATATTGGTAATTCTTTGAGGGATGATGATCGTGTCCATGAAGATATTGAGGTTGATATTGTTGTAGCCCTTATTGATGTTATTAATAACAATAGTAAGAAATTAATATATGCATCAAAAGGAAAGAAAGCTCATTCAGTAGAATATGTGAAGGAAGATGTTAATGACAACTTGAATGACATAGAGGTGCCTCTGATCAAGAAAATTAATGAGACTGTTAAGAGAAAGAAGTCACAACTTAAAGCATAAGACTACTCTAATATCGAAGGGGTTGACTTTGATGAAGCTTTTAAAGGTAAATCGCGATCCAAAATGAAATAGAAGTTAAAAATTTCCCTTTAGAGATCCTTATGAATGGGCGTGATGACTGATAGAAACATTTATCTCTTTTGGCGATAAAACCTTTGATGTTGAATCAAAGGAGTGATCACGAGCGTTAAATGATGAACAACGCCTCTATTCAATCCACATTAACAAATTTCTTTAGTCTTAATGCTAGCTGCTACGATTAAAGGCTTTGAGTGAGAGAGAGAGAGAAGGAAAATATGGTTAGGGTTTTACAAACCAAATTTTCATCAAGTGTGAATGCTTCTGCACAAGGGTTCTATTTCTAGAACCACTTGTGTGGGCTGCAAGCTAAAAATCCCACTTAAATGCATACGCGTCATATCTTATGATATACCGTATATCACCTAAGTGCATGGTACATTACCATATTTCGTGTTCTACTTAAGTGCATCGTACCTTACAGTATTCTACATTTACTTAAGTGGATCGTACCTTACAGTGTTCCTTATTTACTCTACCTATTATCAATCTGTCCTTATGTGTGTCTCCCTGTAGGTTTTCATGACGTTGAAAATTATATTAAAAATCACACATTTAACATAATAAACTGTGAACGGTGTCTAGCAACACATCATTGCTACTTAAGTCTCGAAAGTGTCCTGTGATCTGACTAAACCTTTTGTGATAACACTTGTGTGTACAATTACCTTTCCCCCCTATGTCTATATAGAACACAAGGCATATACTGTGTCATTCTTGTCCAATTAAATATTGGGCCCTTAGAGATTTATCCTGTTATGCAGGATGGGCAAATTCGATCTCGGTCACTCATGTCCCTCAACATGTTAAGTGGAGTGCCCATGAACTGTCTTTTTGGCCATCCAGTTACCAACAATGTTAGATCAGAAATAAAGTACTCGACTCTACATCTAGGGTCCATAGTGGCTTTAGGTCAAATGATGGTATACACCACTATCACCATGAGAGTAACTTATGACACTTTGCATAACATTATATGTAGTACTCTCATAACAGGTCAATCCAATATAGATATTACTCCAAATATTCATCCCTATGTTAAGACTTGATAACTTCTTATCCATGATCCATGAGATGTGATCATCAGTCTATCTACATAATAACCTTAATGCTTTAAGGTTATCCTACTTCATAGTAAAGCTCGACTACGGATACTTTAAGAATAGTGTCCTTATATTTAATGGGATCTCATGATTAAATTATACTTAATATTTTCATTAAACGGACTAGCTCTTCTAAGGACTTTGTTATTCTGGAAAAACAAATATAATAAAGAAAATCATTTTATTAATAAATAATTCGATACAAGTACCAAAAGTATTGACCTTTAGGGCTTACACTAAAAACTTTTACTCATATTTCTCATCTTGTGCCCATCAAAATGTTTCTAAGTTTGTCTTGTCTCCTAATGTTCACACTTTAACAGATTGATATAAAAAGTGCCTTACTTAAGAGGTACTTAAATGTTGATGTCAATCATGATGTTAGTAAATATGTCATTGACATGAATGGTGTCACTGAGAAGGATAATAATGTGGAAGTTTGTTAATATGCTAGTGTCGATGCCACCAACATTAAAAGTGTCATTGTGAAAGATAAGGGAGTTCTTATGATAATTCTAATTTTTATTGATGACAGTTTATTTCAAAAGATGTCAACTCAAATGGTAGATCATAATGTTCAAAAAAGGAAAACTAAACTCAAGATAATCACAGTAGGAGAACTTACCTACTTTCTTGGTTCTCATGTAAATCAAATAAAGGATGACATTTTTTTCTCCGATTTATGAATACTAGAAGTAAATGCGCTCAAATTTTATGAAGGAAACATATGCTCAAAAATGTGACATAGGATGTCTTGACTTTATAATGTGACAACAAGTCATTGTGCATAAATTTACAAAACAATCACATTTTTCTAGTTTTCTATTTTGTTCCTTAACTATTCTCTAAATCTGAAATTTCCTCTAAAAATTTATGGAGTCAATCTAATAGCATGATAGGAACAAGGAAACAGATTAATAATTATGGAATTCGAAAGAAGACATCAAGATAAGGCATGAAAAAGATGTTGGTGGTACAAAAGCTCATGAAGTATATATGAAAGGCATGGCGATTAGAGGAAAGGTCGATGGTAAGTTCAGAGGTGTTTCTTCTCTTATCAAGCAAAAGGAAACTCAAGGTACAATATTTGGAAATTTTATCTTGTGGGATATTATTGTTACAATTTACAACAATAAAGTTGTTATGAATGCAATAGATTCCTTTAATGTTTCTTGCTTTAAGAATGTGATTCACATATTATTCTGAAAGATAAGGTTCTCACCTCTGAATCGGTCCTGATAACCTCATGCATAATGTCCTCACTCACTTTGGATCTAAAGATATTAGAAATGTTAGTGAAAATGGTAAGGAAAACATCAACCAGAATCTGCCAGATAACATGTATGACAAGATGGCGGTTGAGATTCTAACTCATAAGAAGGATGAGCAAGTTGCCCATAATAATTATGAAGTGAATAATGTTGTGATGAACTTTCTAGTGAGGTTTTTAATATTAAGAAATTCCTCATAAAATAAAAGAAAATTTCTCCTAGCATTGGAGAGTAAGATGCCGAGGCACTTGTCACACACATATTACATGACATTGTTGACAATGTGAAGATTAATGAGCATGATATTATAAATTTTAAAATGAATATTTAAGTAAACAATCTTCCCAATAACTTTCTATCTATTCCTTTTTATTCTAAAGAAAGTTCATTCAAATGGAATTTTGCTTACAAAGAAAAATGGCTCTTGATATACTCTATGTTGAAGCATTATAGTATAATAGAATTGTGGAACTTTCTAGTGATGCTTATTTGTTAAAGATAGTATTGAATGCTAGACCTTGTTATCCTAAGTTGGTGATGAAATTCGTGGTTAAATTTCCAATTGGTTTCCCCTCTTTAAGTTATTGTGTAAAGAATAACAGTATTACTCATAGGTTACCGTGTTCCAGTTAAAATTTTTTTTATGGAAGACAGTCCTTGACATTAGTCTTTGTAAGTACAGAGTATGCCTAAGAGGGGGGGGGGGGGGGGGGGGGGTGAATTAGGATTTTAGGGACTTTTTCCGGTTTTTCGGTATTCTTGAAATTTTACTGGTTAGGTTCTTGGTGATTAATGCAGTAGAAAGTAAAAGGACAGTGGACACCAAGATTTATAGTGGTTCCCCTCACAATCCGAGAGTACTCCACTCCCCTTTCAACACGAAAGAGAGTTTTCACTATTGTTTAATAAAGTACAACCTATCACACCATCAACCGGTGAGGCCTACTATCAAACAATAAAAAACAACAAGTGTACAAGAACAATCCTCTTGTAAACACTCACCCTTGTGTCCAACAATCCTGGATCACAAGTCAAAATACAAGTAATCTAAATACTTTGATTTGAGAATAATAATGGTAATATCAATGCTGAGATTGATCTTCTCCTTCTGATCAAAATTCACTCATTTAATTTCAACACAAGTGTTCAATGCTATGCATATGAAAGATATGATCAATATGAACACTTTTGAAAAATTTGAAAAGTATTTGAAAGTGGTGAATTTGATTCAAGAATTGTTTTGAAATTGATTATTGGAGGATTGTTTTTCAATTTGAAAAACTCAGAATTTATATGTGTAAACACACCTTTTCCAACAGGTATATTTGAGTATAATTCAAAATATGAACTGGTATAATTTTCAAACCATTTTTGAACTTGAAACAAAGCCATTTTTCAAAATACGTTCAGTGTTAATCGGTTAACCTATATGGTTAATCGGTTAACACTTGAACGTTATACCAAAATATTCAAAATTTGAAATGGTTAACCGGTTAACCTATATGGTTAATCGGTTAACACTGCTACTTTTCAGAAAAATGCTTATAAAAATAGTGTTATACCAATTCTAATAGTTTAAAAAATATGTTAAATGATAAAGATATTGAACACTTGTATATCAATTAAATTAATGGATTTTGATATACCATAGCTTGTGTCCAAAACTTGAAAGTTGATCAGTCAAATGTTCATGAAGCTTTGAATGTTGATCACTTCCATTCCACTTGATCTTGGTCTTTTGAAAGCGTTTGCCTTTTTGCACAGATGAATTATTCTTGATCTTGATGTTGACCTCATCAAAACTTTGAGATGAAGCTTGCTTCTACAGTCTCCCCCTTTTTGATGATGACAACCAAAATGATCTTGTGCAATTTTTGACGATGATTAGCAGTGATCTTGTTTTCTCCCCCTATGTCCATGAACTCCCCCTATCGAATACATAGGCAAAAATTCTGCACACATAGATATAAGAAAGCCAAAGCTCTTCTCCCCCTTTGTCATAAGCAAAAAGGAAGGAGCTTTCAAGAAAGAAAACTAGATAGACCAATAATGTAAGCAATCACAAGAATATGGAAGCAAAGCATACTGAAATTAAAAGACAGCAATACTGCGAATATTTTACGAGTTACAATGCCAAATAAAAACAGAGTTCAAACATAAATGAAAGCATAAAGCATCAAAAACTAGAAAACAATGCAATAAAAGACATCAACAGCTACATATTATCTAAAGATCCTCATCAGGCATATCCACATCATCTTCTTCTTCTTCTTCACTATCATCCTCTTCTTCAATCTCTTCGTCCAGAACTCGGGTGTTGGAATGTGGAGGGTTAAGAATGAGGTTTCTGAGGGAGGCAATGACTCGGGAGGTTTCTCTATGCATATTCATTGACTCTCGATGCTGGTTCATCATGGTTGTATAGAGAAACTCACTTGTAAGACCCCCTTCAGGCATTGACTCTCATTGATCTCATTAGTTGTAGGTTTCATCTTGGAGGACGGTTCCCTGTTGAGGTCTAGTTCAGTTAATTCCAGGATTCTCGAAATCAACCGAGCATACGGTAACCGTGTGATGCACTGAAGTTGTTGCTGCAGATGATACATGATGGTTAGAATCCAATTGACCCTTATGCGATTCTTGATTGCGTACAAAAGCTACATCTCTAAGTCATTAATCTGAAAATGGTTGGAATCCTTTGGGATGAGGACATAGCAGATAATGTAATGAAGCATTTGATCAGATACCGTCAGATTCTTGGCATAGCACAACATACAAGCGGTGCGAGAATTTGCAATAACTGTTTCTTTTGGGAACCTGCAAATCTGATAGTAATACTCCGTTTTATCATAATTTGCCCAGGGTCCATCTACATGGTTTACACCTTTCCTCAGGAAGCAGCCTTTTGATGGAATCTTAAGGTGTCTAGCAAGGGTGGATAATTTCTTAACAAACTCATGGTCTCTAATGGTGGAACGGATCATGTGGTTCTCATCCATGTCCAGATATATAGCCATCTTACTCATAAAAGTTTTAACAAGATCAGGATAAATAATACCAGAGTCGGTGACGAACTTGTCGATGCGCTGATATTCCAATAGTGTAGGAAAGTCAAAAGAAATTGCAGGAAAAGCTCGAAGATTTACGTACTTTACCGGCAGAAGTTGACGAACACGAACTTTGAAATCCATGCGCCTCTTTTTGGTGGTTTCCATTGGAATGCTGTCGTCATCAGATTCTGATGCATACTCAGGAAGCTTTCCCTTTCCTTTGCGTGAGGATGCCATGGATGAAAGTTTGAGAGAACTGAAGTTGTGGGTTCTGAGGAAGTTAGGGTTTGAGAAGTTGTGGGGATGGTTATAAGGAGTTATCCAACTTTAGAGAGTGGGAGAGATAAGTTAGGGTTTGAAGAGGGAAGTTCCACAAAACTCTTTAAGAGGGGATAGGATTTTGGATATGGATTTCGACTCTTAAGAGAATATGGACCACATAAAAAAATGCATTTATCATATATAGTATTTTCAAAAATTTAATTAATTTTCGTTTCTGATTTTTATAAAATTTAACAGTGTTAATCGGTTAACCATATAGGTTAATCGGTTAACACATTAAAAAATTGAGTCAGAATTGAAAATTTAACAGTGTTAATCGGTTAACCCATATGGTTAATCGATTAACACACGCGAATTTTTGAAAAATACTTAAAAACAGAATGCATACACATAAAAACATAACACAAATAATGCATACACATATTAGAGAAAAGGTCAGATGTCACCTTCATCAAGAATCCCAAGTTCTCGCCGAATTTTGTAGAATGGTTCTTTCGCCAAAGGTTTGGTGAAGATGTCGGCAAGTTGATTGTGCGTGTCGACGAAAGTAACATCTACACCTCCATTCAATACGTGATCTCGAAGGAAGTGATGCCGGATATCTATATGTTTTGTTCTTGAATGCATGACCGGGTTCTTTATAATATTGATGGCACTTGTATTATCACATCTAAGAGGAATGCAGCCGAGATCTATACCGTAATCGAGGAGTTGTTGCTTGAGCCACAGAATTTGTGCACAACAACTTCCTGCTGCAATATATTCCGCTTCGGCTGTACTGAGTGCCACACACGCTTGCTTCTTGCAGGCCCATGACACTAATGCATTCCCGAGAATGTGACATGTACCGCTTGTGCTTTTTCTATCGGTCTTACATCCTGTATAGTCAATGTCAGAGTAACCAACTAAAGAACAAATACTACCTTTAGGATACCATAATCCGACGTTCATTGTCCCTTTGAGATACTTTATGATTCTCTTTACGGCTGTGAGATGCGATTCCTTCGGACTTGCTTGAAAGCGTGCGCACAAACAAACGCTAAACATAATGTCAGGACGGCTTGCCGTCAAATATAGTAATGAACCGATCATACCTCGATATTTTGTTATATCAACTGGAGTACCGAATTCATCTTGATCAACGTACGTTCCGGATCCCATAGGAGTAGACATCACCTTGCAACTGTCCATATCGAATTTCTTCAATAATTCCTTGGAATACTTGGATTGGTTGAGGAATATGCCATCCTTAGTTTGCTTGATTTGTAGTCCAAGAAAATAATTCAATTTTCCCATCATGGACATCTCGAACTCTCCTTGCATCATAAGTGAGAATTCTTCGCAAAGCTCTTTGTTTGTTGATCCGAAGATGATGTCGTCGACATAGACTTGAACCAATAAAGTGTTTCCTTTGATCTTCTTTATGAACAATGTCTTGTCAACCTTTCCTTTTGTAAATCCCTTCTCACATAAGAAATTGCTAAGGCGGTCATACCATGCTCTTGGTGCTTGTTTTAGTCCGTAGAGTGCCTTTTTCAGTTTGTAGACATGTGAGGGATTCTTGAAGTCTTCAAAACCCGGAGGTTGTTTGACGTAGACTTCCTCATTAATGTACCCATTCAGGAAAGCGCTTTTGACATCCATCTGGAACATCTGAAAATTCATAGAACAAGTGTAAGCAAGTAGTAATCTAATTGCTTCTAACCTTGCTACCGGAGCGAACGTTTCATCAAAATCAATTCCTTCCTCCTGGTTGTAGCCTTGTGCGACCAATCTTGCTTTGTTACGAACTATGATCCCATTCTCGTCAAGTTTGTTCTTGAACACCCATCTTGTTCCTATGATGTGCTTATGGTCTGGTCTTGGTACAAGACTCCAAACTTGATTCCTTTCGAATTGGTTGAGTTCTTCTTGCATCGCTATAATCCATTGGTCGTCGCCTAAGGCTTCATCAATCTTGGTTGGTTTAATTTGAGATACAAAAGCCATGTTGAGACAAGCTTCCTTAAGATTAAGTCGAGTTGCAACGCCTTGGCTAATATCACCAATAAATTTATCTATCGGGTGATCTCTATGCGTTCTCCATTCCTTCGGAAGATCTTGATGTTCTTCAATGATTTGAGTGACATCTTCTTGTGTTATTTCTTGATTCTTTGAAATCTCTTCTTGTTGTTGTGGAAAACCTACTATATCATCATCATCATCATTCATAATAATATTATCCTCTTTCGAGGGGTTAGTCTCATCAAACGAAACATGAATGGATTCTTCAATAGTAAGTGTTCTCTTATTAAAAATTCTAAATGCTTTACTATAAAGAGAGTAACCAAGAAACATACCTTCGTCGGATTTCTCATCAAACTTACCGAGATTATCTTTGTTGTTGTTGAGAACAAAGCATTTGCATCCGAATATGTGGAAAAATGCTATATTTGGTTTTCTACCCTTGAACAACTCATACGGAGTCTTTTTGAGGAGTGGTCGAATATTGACACGGTTGCTTACGAAGCATGTTGTACTAACTGCATCTGCCCAAAAATATTTAGGAAGATTTGCGTCGCTGAGCAATGTCCTTGCAAGCTCTACCAGTGATCTATTCTTCCGTTCTACGACACCGTTTTGTTGAGGCGTCCTTGGTGCTGAAAAATTATGAGAAATTCCATACTCTTCGCAAAATTCTTCAAAGTCTGAATTTTGGAATTCTCCACCGTGATCGCTTCTTATAGAGGCTATGGTGAGTGATTTCTCATTCTGAATTTGCTTTGCATATTTCTTGAATGCTTTAAAAGCATCACTTTTCTGCACTAAAAACAATGTCCAAGTGTATCGAGAGAAATCATCAACAATAACTAAGGCGTAGAAATTACCTCCGAAGCTTTTTGTTCTCGATGGACCGAAAAGATCCATATGCAACAATTGAAGTGGTCTTGATGTAGAAACCACTTGCTTGGATTTGAAAGTTGTCTTGGTCTGTTTTCCCTTTTGACATGCATCGCATAACTTATCCTTGATGAATTTTATCTTCGGAAGACCAACAACTACATCATGCTTTATCAACTTGTTTAAATGCTCCATGTGAATGTGAGCAAATCTTTTATGCCAAAGCCATGCCTCGTTGTTGTTTGCCATAAGACATTTTACCTTCAAGGAAGAGTCATCAAAAGAAATCATAAAATGTTATTATATCTTTTACCTTTTAACAAAATGTCATGAGTGACTTCATGTTCTATCAAGCATTCCTCCTTTGTGAAGTTGATTCGGAACCCTTTGTCACACAATTGACTTATACTTAGTAGGTTGTGTTTAAGGCCTTCCACATAAAGAACGTCTTCGATGATAGTACATGGAGGTGCACCAATGGTTCCAACTCCAAGAATTTTTCCCTTATTATCATCACCGTAAGTGACGTATCCTTTGGCCTTTAATGATAGACTTGAAAATTTGTTTATGTCTCTCGTCATATGCTTCGAGCAACCGCTATCAAGATACCATTGATTAGTGGTTGTCTTCAAGCATACCTACAACACAAAATCAGGTAGTGTTAGGTACCCAAATTGCTTTGGGTCCTTGATAGTTAGTACCTTTTTCAACCCACACATAATGCCCTTTAGCAACACCAATATTGCGCACATAGCAAGCATTAGGTGTATGGCCTTTAATTCCACAATAAGAACATGTAGGTTGAAAGTGACTTCTATATCTAGAAACATAATTCTTTTTCTTTGCAATGCTTTTCTTGTTATGATATTGATGCTGAACTTTAGAAGTGCTGGCCTTTTCTTTAACAATTTGTTCACTTGCTCTTACGAAAACGGTCTTATTGGTGCTTGGATTTGAAAATTTAGAATATCCTAATCCACTTTTATCATTAGGATATCTTTGATGTTTTAGAATTTCTTCCAAGCCAATTTGACCTTTTTCGTATCTTTCTAAAACTCTTTTGAGTTGAACAATTTGGAAAGATAAAGACTCACATTTCTTACATACAAGACTTTGTTTTTCATCCATCAGTTTCTATTTTTCATCTTCAATATTTTTCATAAAAATAGAGTTTTGTTCTTCTAAAGAGGAGATTCTTTTCTTTTGTGATGAGATGTTTTTATACAAAGTCTTGCACTCTTTTAGAAGTTCATCTATAATTTCTTGTGCATCATTATCATAAACAGAAAAATTACTACTAACCTCATTTTCTTCATCGGAGTGGTGAGAGGCCATTAACGCCATATTTGCACATTCATCGTTTTCCGATTCTGATGATGAACTTACTTCGTTGTCGTCCCATGCGACATAAGCCTTCTTCTTTTTGAAATCCTTCTTGCCTTTGAATTTTCCTTTATTTGCGAGTTTCGGGCAATCTGGCTTTATGTGACCTTGTTTCCCACATTCACAACATGTAATTTCTTGGTTTGATGTGGGTGCCTCCTTTTTCCTGAAATGTCTATTCTTTTTAGAAAAAGAAGAAATTTTATTATTATTAAAAAACTTACCAAGCTTCTTTACTAGAAGCATGTAATTTTCGTCTTCGGAAGATTCGTCATTTTTGTCATCCCTTGTGTCAATCTTCAAGGCAATTCCTTTGGACTTCTTGTCTTGACTTTCATGCTTCTCAAGCCTACCAAGTTCCAGTTCATGCTCTTGAAGTTTGCCAAATAATGAAGCGGATGTCATCGTTGAAAGACTCTTCATTTCGGAAATAGCGGTCACCTTTGGTTGCCATTCTCTTGTTAAGGATCTTAGGACTTTCAAGTTGAGATCATTATTGGTGAAGGTCTTCCCGAGGGCAATCAAATGATTAGTTAGATGAACGAATCTCTTTTGTAAGGCAACAATGGATTCACCAGGCTGCATACGGAACATTTCATATTCTTGACTTAAAGTATTAAGTCTTGATCTTTTTACTTCGGCTGTCCCCTCATGTGTTTCTACCAGGGTGTCCCAAATTTCCTTTGCTGATTTACACTGTGATATATGGAAGAATTCGTCCATACTGAGAGCGCTTTGAAGTATGTTGATTGCTTTCTTCTCATTCAAAATTCTCTTTTTGTCATCTTCATCATATGAGGATTTTATCTTTGGAGTTCCAACACCATTTACCACACTTGTAGGAACATGTGGACCAGTTTCTACGGTTTCCCATATACCATCTCCTTGAGCCTCAAGATGTGCCTTCATACGGATTTTCTAAAAGTCGAAGTATTCTCCAGAAAAGAGTGGTGGCTTGTTACTGCTTCCACCATCTTTGAAAACCGGGTTAGTACTAGCGGAAGCCATTACGATTGATAGGAACAGGTTACCTTAACCTGCTCTGATGTCAATTGTAAGTACAGAGTATGCCTAAGAGGGGGGGGGGGTGAATTAGGCTTTTAGGGACTTTTTCCGGTTTTTCGGTATTCTTGAAATTTTACTGGTTAGGTTCTTGGTGATTAATGCAGTAGAAAGTAAAAGGACAGTGGACACCAAAATTTATAGTGGTTCCCCTCATAATCCGAGAGTACTCCACTCCCCTTTCAACACGAAAGAGAGTTTTCACTATTGTTTAATAAAGTACAACCTATCACACCATCAACCGGTGAGGCCTACTATCAAACAATAAAAAACAACAAGTGTACAAGAACAATCCTCTTGTAAACACTCACCCTTGTGTCCAACAATCCTGGATCACAAGTCAAAATACAAGTAATCTGAATACTTTGATTTGAGAATAATAATGGTAATATCAATGCTGAGATTGATCTTCTCCTTCTGATCAAAATTCACTCATTTAATTTCAATACAAGTGTTCAATGCTATGCATATGAAAGATATGATCAATATGAACACTTTTGAAAAATTTGAAAAGTATTTGAAAGTGGTGAATTTGATTCAAGAATTGTTTTGAAATTGATTATTGGAGGATTGTTTTTCAATTTGAAAAACTCAGAATTTATATGTGTAAACACACTTTTTCCAACAGGTATATTTGAGTATAATTCAAAATATGAACTGGTATAATTTTCAAACCATTTTTGAACTTGAAACAAAGCCATTTTTCAAAATACGTTCAGTGTTAATTGGTTAACCTATATGGTTAATCGGTTAACACTTGAACGTTATACCAAAATATTCAAAATTTGAAATGGTTAACTTATATGGTTAATCGGTTAACACTGCTACTTTTCAGAAAAATGCTTATAAAAATAGTGTTATACCAATTCTAATAGTTTAAAAAATATGCTAATGCAATGTGATCAAATGATAAAGATATTGAACACTTGTATATCAATTAAATTAATGGATTTTGATATACCATAGCTTGTGTCCAAAACTTGAAAGTTGATCAGTCAAATGTTCATGAAGTTTTGAATGTTGATCACTTCCATTCCACTTGATCTTGGTCTTTTGAAAGCGTTTGCCTTTTTGCACAGATGAATTATTCTTGATCTTGATGTTGACCTCATCAAAACTTTGAGATGAAGCTTGCTTCTACAGTCTTTCTGATGTTCTTGTTATTGATGAATTTGGTTTTGTTAAAATTTCTAGTCTGCAATCAAAAGAGTTCTACTGCTGAATCGCCGGTTTTCCGTACCAGGCATGAACTCATACTTTCTTGGAATATGGAGAATGATGTCTTTGTCAATTTGTTAAACATGCTGAGTCTCATGGCATCCATCCACCTATTGGTTTTTCCTCTTTAATTTTTGGTATTTTGAGTGATCAAAAGAAAGAAATTGTTATTTATGATGATGAGATTGGTATTGCACCAAGTGTTATTTATGATGATGAAATTGTTATTTATGATTATGAGATTGGTATGTTTACCACTCATCAGAAGGATAAACGCTTGACAAATGAAGACAGTTCATGTATGAAGAACAAAGTAAACAATATAAAAGACACAATAACTTTCTACAAAAAATGTTTAAAATTTCTTAAACAAAAAGGTCTCACTGGGTGTACCAATTTGTTTACTGGTATTTTTAGTAAACAATCAATAGTTTGGTTCACTAAAGAGATTAAATTTCGAAAAAATCTCAAAGACAATCTGCGCAGAAAAGTGCAAGAAAAACTGTTTATGGATGATATTTAAATGCTTGAAAATTGATAATGGACTGTAAATGCATAATTGATTTGAAGAAATAAAATAAAGAAAAAGTATAATAGATGACATAAAATAAATGCTTTGACTTAAAGAACTTAAAAAAAGTTAAAATATGGATGTGGAATCATACATTTCTCACAAATTCTCTCTTTCTCTGACTTGGATACTTAGTTTTATAGATAATGAGCGAAAACTTGCAACCTCAATCACAAACACCGAGATTTACTTATATACTAATACAATATCAATCGTTGACAACGCATAGTTCCTAAGGATTTGACACGTATCCCACTACGTAGGCTTCTTCTTTCTAACTTGCTTTCATGCATCCTTAAAGATACAACTGTTGAAAACCAACCATCATATTGATAACTGCGTTAATAGCTGCTTTGAAGCCCTCAACTGCCTATATCGAGAGTCCTTGTTTGACTCCTATAGCGTTGTTAAGAAATCTTCACATTACAAAGTCTTTAGACTTGAGAGTATCTTAAGTCCCTAACTTCTGGTGGACATGTCGATCTCGATATTGTCGAAGAGCTGCCTTGCGCAAATCCTTTAGATATTTTGGACATGTTTTGAAAAGAAAGTGATCCTAATCATATGAATACGCTCCTGAGACTCTTCCAAACCAGTTTTTGCCTTGACTCTTTTGATAAGTTAGTCAAACCATCATAGTCGACATAGTTAATATGTCGAAGCATTTGATTGAAGCTCTTAACACTTAATAATTTCCAACGTGATTATCATCATTTTTCATTGACTTTGTTAGAATTTCCAAATTAACACAACCATAATGACAAGCTTAACAATTTTTTTAATAAATTAAATTTTCATACTCATAAGGTTTGATTTAATAATGAATAAAATTAAAAATAAAGTGAGGATATATAGCCTTCAATGTGATTCACAAGTTAAAATATTAAATAGATAATCAAATAAAATTACATTAATTTTTATTGGTTTGATTCGATTTTTAAACCAAACCAAATGACATTGATTTGGTCCGATTTTAATTATTAATTTAATTGATTATTTTTAATCCGGTTCCTTGGTCCTTCAAAGGGTTTGAACCATGGACCTTCCCATCTCATGAATAATTTTTAAATAAAATGTAAAACAAATATAATGACAAAAACAAAGGTTTGGTATATACAGATGGTGGCTTTACAAACCCAACATAAATATGCATTTACTTGGTATGTTATTTTCCAAAGTAAAGTAGTGATTTTCTAAGCACTTTTTTTATAGAATAATTGTTTTATGGTGTAATAACAAGACACTTTTTCTTTTTTGACTAATAATGACTTTATTGTCGGCATAATGCTCGCTTTAGAAACTAAACATAATTTTCCTTCAATGACTTTTGGGATGTTCACACTCTAAAGTTGCGACTACAAAAACCAGTAGTGCCTGAAACTAACAAACAGAAACAGAAAAGCTTGAAATATGTCTTTCATATGGATCCTAACTTTGTTCCTTACAATCATCACTCTCACAATTGCAAGTAATCCCAATGAACAGACACTGACTGGTCCCAACCAACAGCGACCTATACATAGAAAGCTCAGCCTGGGAGTCGGTTTCTCGTCCGCTGTTGTTGGCGTTCTAGGAGAACGACACATAAATCCTCCAACTTTAAGAAGGCCAGTTATAGCCTTTCAAAACAGAATAAACAGAAAAGGAGGGCCAGTTATACGACCTGAAGTTCCTGGAATTCATGTCCCAGCTAAAGACCACATAGGTAGTGGTAGAATCCCAAACTTTACAATTCGACCACCTCATGGATTGTAACAATGTATAACGCTTACGTAGCAGCAACTTATGGATTTAAGTTATCCATTTTTATCATGTAATCAGACACTTTTCTTTTTCTTGTTCTTAAATAAAATGGTAAGGACTTTTAGAATGGTGTATTAGGTTAACAAAATAATAAATTATGTCGTTGGTTAGATATGAGATCCTATTATATATTTTATATCAATTTTAATCGGTTATTTTTTGTTTTTTTCTCTCTCTATTTTTATAGAGATCAATTAACTATTTAAATCTTTTAAATTTTACTCACTAATAACCAGCGGTGGTTTATTTGGTTATCGGCCGGGTTGGATATGTATTTTTTAGAGAGTGGCTACTATTTGCAATGTCTTGCCTTTCTCCGCTTTTAATTAACAGGGTTATTACGTTGTATAATTAATTGGAGACTCCATTATGATAGTGTTATGAATTCAAATAACAGAATCTATAACACAGTAAAAAAAGTGATGAAAATTATACTAATAATCAGTGCAACAATACAATTATTCTTTGAAAGAAATGAAAAGATGAAATCTAAAGAATAGTATTAGAAAAACATAAGCTTCAGAGAGAAGAAAGTCATATTCTTCCACATTCAATTCCCCCCTCTATAGTAACCAATCATTGACCTATTTAACATAGTCAGTGACATATTTTCTGTTAGAGCTCCTTTCTCTCATTCCACGTCTTGGTTCCGGAAAAGCAGGATCATGTGCCAAGTGTCCATCATTCTCATTGAATTCAGTTGGTGTATTGACTATTCTGCCATCACTCATAACATTACCCCTCCATCAAAATTAACCTTATTCTCAAGGTTAAACTTGGGATAGTTGGTCTTGAACTGTACCAAATTTTCCCATGTAGCATCCTGATGTGGAAAATCAGCCCATTTAACTAAGACTTGTTGCATGTCTTGCCCTTTCATAATGAGCACATGTGAATCTAGAATAGCTTCAGGAACTAAGAGGGGACCAGTATCATTGGTGAGCAATGGTAGTGGAAAGTATTGAGTAGTGTGGTCACCTTTACACAACTTCAAGTTGACCACATGAAAAACAGGATGGATCTTAGCAGAGGGTGGAAGTAAAAGTTTGTATGCTACAGGCCCGACATTCTCAATGATAGGAAAAGGCCCGAAGTAACGCATGCTCAGCTTCTAGTTGCGATGCAAAGCCACTGAATGTTGGCGGTATGGTTGCAGCTTAACCAAAACCATATCTCCCAACTGGAATTCCACAAAGCGTCGTTTCAAATCAACATTACGCTTCATAACTTGTTGTGCCCTGTGTAAGTTGTTCTTCAACAATTGAATGGTATTGTCACGTTCAACTAGCATATCATGGAGAGAAAGAACTACTATAGTAGCGGTGTCATGCTTAATCAATGGAGGAGGTTCTCTACCGTAAACCGCCTTAAAAGGAGTCATGCCAATACTAGTTTGAAAGGAAGAATTATACCAAAATTCTACCCAGTAGATCAATTTGGCCCATTTCTGAGATACCTGCCCAGCAAAACAGCGTAAATACATTTCGAGACACTTATTGTCTGCCTCAGTTTGTCCATCGAACTGAGAGTGATAAGCCGAACTGATAGCCAAAGTGGTTTCACTCAGTTTGAACAAATGTTGCCAAAACGAGCTTGTGAATACTTTATCACGATCGGACACCAAACTCTTAGGAAAGCCATGTAGTTTCACCACATTGTGAAGGAAGGCTTCGGCTACCTTGAAGCTAGTAAAATCAGTCTTGAGGGGAACAAAATGGTTGTACTTAAATAAGCGGTCAACCACTACCATGATCACAGTGAAGTCATGCGAAGGAGGAAGGCCGATTATAAAGTCCATGGATAGGTCCTCCCAAATTTGGGTCGGAATCGGAAGTGGTTGGAGCAGCCCTGCAGGTGCAGCAGTGGAAGACTTTGCTTGTTGACACACCAAACAATTTGAAACAAACAAGCGAATATCTTTCGACATAGAGGGCCAAATGAATTGTGACGTAATGCGAGCTTTAGTTCGAGCTATACCAAAATGACCACCCAACATAGAATAATGAAATTCTTCCAAAATGGCTTGAGTTACATGGCTCGTAGGGGGTACCATTACTCTCTGCTTCCAATACAAAACACCATTGTGCACACTGAAAAATGGGTCCACACAAGTACCTAGCTCACATTGTTGTTTAATTGAGGAAAAATGTTGGTCAGCATGAATGACAGCTACAATCAATGGCAACAAAGGATTAATAGGTTCTGATATAGCAAAGAATGAACGGGACAAGGCATCCGCTGCAATATTGTTTTTGCCGGGTTTATACTCAATGGAAAAATCAAAGCCCAAAAACTTGTGTAACCACTTTTGTTGCTCTGGTGTCTGGATGGTTTGATCAGTCAAGGATTTTAAGCTTTTTTGATCCATGTGTATGATAAACTTGGTACCAAGAATGTAGTGTCGAAACTTGGCCATTGCCTCGGTGACTGCATACAATTCTCTTATATAAGCAGATTTGCGCTGCATGGTGGGGTTGAGTTTCTTGGAGAAGTATGCTATGGGGTGCTTGTCTTGGCTCAAAAGTTCCCCAATGATGGTGCCGGAAGCATCCGTTTCTAGTATAAATGGCTTATGAAAATCTGGTAGAGCTAGCACTAGTGCAGCTGTGATGGCATGTTTGAGATCCTCAAAGGCAGTAGTGGCTTGGAGGGTCCAAGTAAATGCATCTTTCTTTAATAGTTCAGTCAAAGGACCTGCAATGGTTGCATAATGACGCACAAAATGGCGATAGTAACCAGACAGTCCTAGGAACCTACGCAGTTGCTTCAAATTAGTAGGGGTAGGCCAATTCAAAACGGCTTGGATTTTGGATCGATCCATTTGAACTCCCTGGTGTGAAATGGTGTGCCCCAAGTAATCAACTTCGGTAAATCCAAAACAACATTTGGACAATTTGGCATATAGAGAATGTGAACGCATTAAGTGCAGTACCTCAGTCAAGTGAATCAAATGCGTCTCCCAAGAAGGAGAGTAAACCAAAATATCATCGAAAAATACCAAGACAAATTTCCGAAGATGCTGTTGGAAGACATGATTCATTAAAATCTGAAAGGTTGTCGGTGCATTTGATAAGCCAAAGGGCATTACCAGCCATTCGTAAAGGCCTTGGTGAGCCCGGGAGGTTGTTTTATGTCTGTCCTCTTCTTTGACAAGAATTTGGTGGTATCTGGACCTAAGGTCAAGCTTAGAAAAGTAATGGGAGCCATACAATTCATCGAGGAGCTCATCCACAGTGGGGATTGGAAAATTATATTTGATAGTGATTGCATTCAAGGCCCTATAATCGGTACAAGATCGCCAAGATCCATCTTTCTTCTTAACTAATAGCACTGGTGATGAAAAAGGGCTATTTCTAGGTTGTATAACGCCTTGGTCTAACATATCAACAACCATGGATTCAATTTGAGCTTTTTGACTATGCGGGTATCTATAAGGGTGTACCTTAACTGGGTTACTTCCTTTCACCAGAGGAATGGCATGGTCCTGAGACCGAGTTGGTGGTAAACCCTGTGGTTCCACAAAAATCTCAGGAAATTGGGATAAAGTGGATGCTACTGCAGGATGTGTAGGGGCTTGTTTGCTGCCTATTGATGGTCCCACTTCTTGAAATTGTAGTGTAAAGGAAGCCTCAATAGCATAAGTGTTGTGTAGTCTTTGGATGTGATGGAATTGTGCAGAGCTATGACCTTGTGCTTGTTCCCAAATAAAGTCACAAAAGTGTCCTTTAGATAAAACTTGATGGATAATGCATTGTAATCTGCAATGTGAGGACCTAAAGTTTTTAGCCAAGGAGCTCTAAGGACCAAATCTGCGCCGGTAATAGGGAGCAAATAGACAGGCAGCTGGAAAGTGTGACCCTGGATAATTACTGCTAATTCAGCAATATAGCCCATAGTTTCAAGAGAATTCCCATTACCTACCATAACCTTAAATTGTCCAGTGGACTCAATAGGGATGTTGAGGCAATGTGCAATTCAAGGTTGCAGAAAATTGTCAGAGCTCCCACTATCTAACAAAACACTGACATGAACAGCCTGTATTTGCCCATGAAAATGCAAGGTACCCGCACCATGTGACCCATTCAATGCATTCAAAGAGAGATGGTGTTCAAAGTATCCAACATGACTAGGTTGAGGTGTAGGTGAATTAGGGGTTTTACTAAAGTGGGGAATTGCATCTTCTTTATCAGCTTGAAGCAATAGAAAATGACGATTTGGACATTTGTGGGTAATTGAGAATTTGTCATCACAATAATAACAAAGGCCTTTATCTCTACGCATTTGCATCTCTACTCTTGTAATATTGCGAATGAGATTAGATTTGAGTGGTTGGTTTGGTGGTTTTTCTTGAGGCGGGGGGAGAATTGGTGGTGGTGGTTAATTTCGAGGGTTAAGGTACGGAGTGGGGTAGTGGTAGGATTTGTGGGTGGGCGCCGGTGACGGATTTGGGGGTGGAGGAAAATATTTGTCTTCATACAGTTTTGCAAGGGCAAAAGCACGTGATAGTGATGAAGGAGTCTGAGCAATGGCGTCACGTTTAATGTCGGTTTTAAGGCCACTGATAAAACAATCGAGGACAGCTTCTGGGCTTAAACCTTGGGTCATGTTGGCTAGCATAGTAAAAGCAGGATAGTAATCACAAACAGTGGTGGATTGGGTCAGTTTGAACAGTGCTGAACGTGGTGATTCATATGGAGAAGGCCCAAATTCCAGCTCCAAAGCATGAGTAAACATTCCCCAGGATTGAAAATGTTAATTTTGTGCAATCATCTGAAACCACGGGACAACGTCCTTCTCCATGTGCACGTCGATGATGGTGAGACGGTGGTTGTCCGGTGTCGCATAATAATCAAAAAATTGTTCAGCCTTAAAAATCCAGTTCATGACTTCAGATCCATCGAAACGAGGAAAGTCCAGCTTAATATTACGCACCTGAAATGGTTGTGATGGCGACGGAGTCGGCGTAACAGAGCCCTTTCCATCAGAGGTCTACGGTATCTAAAGCGAGCTCAACTGTTTCTTAACTCGTTCGAAGCGGCTTGATCCAGATGGCGATGTTGCATATACTTATTGTGACGGCGATCTGAATCCTCCAAAAATCTTTGTAAGTTTTTGGTCATTTTGGCAATGGAGTTTTCCATACTTTTGATGTGAGTATTCTCCGCCATCATGGAAGGTAATGAAAGCACCAGATGTTATGAATGCAAATAACATAATCTATAATACAATAGAAAAGTGATGAAAATTGTACTAATAATCAGTGCAACAGTACAATTATCCTTTGAAGGAAATGGAAAGATGAAATCTAAAGAATAGTACTAGAAAAGCATAAGCTTCAGAGAGAGAAGAGAGCCATATTCTTCCACATTTAATTCCCCCCCCCCCCCCCCCCTTCTATAGTAACCAATCATTGGCCTATTTAACATAGTCAGTGACATATTTTCTGTTAGAGCTCCTTTCTCTCATTCCACGTTTTGGCTCCGGAAAAGCAGGATAATGTGCCAAGTGTCCATCATTCTCATTGGATTCAATTGTTATATTGACTATTCTGCCCTTACTCATAACAGATAGATTTAAGGTATTTGAATGTGATTAAATGTGTTGTGGATTGTAGAAAGAATCTTTAAAAAAAATATAAATAACTAAGCAGATTTAGATTTAATGTGATAATTGTTTAGGTTGATGGATAATTAAGTTAATGAAGTTTTTAATTTGAATTTCCAAATAAAATTAAAATTTCTCTTTGCTTTTCATGGCTATTGAGATATAACTGTTGAGGAAAAGATATGACAGTTAAAATAAGATACTTATAAATAGACACCATTAAAAAAAAACAACAGTTCTCTTTCTTTCTGGTTATCCCTAAATAAAGAAATGAAAATATCTTAATCATCAAAGATTCAGAAAAGAAGAAGAAAGAGATAAAAAAAATCATTCAAATCAAAGATTAAGAACCGAACAATTGGAAACAAAATCAAGAGTCGAAAAAGAATCGATGTCAAAGATCTGGATACGTATTTACCGTTTTTTCATAGGCATTGAAACGGTATAAAATTATGATATCAAGATTCTAAATCATAAATTTTTTTAACATTTGATCATAAATTTTTTTAACATTTGATATAAGAGCATAGTTAATTGATATTATGATTTTTCGGTAATGATAATTTAATATGAAAGTATTTTTTTTTTATTATCAATCGTCTATATGATACTTAATGTAATTTGTTTCGTTTTGGAAAAATAGTTTTATCGAAAATGACTTTAAAATTTAGAAACAAATTATTTGATTTGAAAATACTATTAACATAAATGGATATTGAATGATGAAACTTTGAAAAGAAGTTTTGCTAAGTGGTAATACTTAAACAAATCCCTATATATATTAGCACGTAATCTTCTTCAATTTTAATTCTATACATTGTATAATGAAGTGGCTTCTTGAAAACTGACAAACATTTTAACAGTAATAGACTATTGTACAATAAATTTTTCTCGTTATTGCATTATAACTATAACACTTTTTTTCAAAATTTCATTTCCATATTCAATCCCACAACTTATATGTGAGATGTATATTAAGTTACTGCATAATATAATATATACAATCCCACAAATTTATAAAGTATTTTGTCATATATAAAGGTGGTTTTTATAAAATGATATTTTATTTTAATTCTCAGTTGAGTTATATAATTTTTATAAAGTATTTTGTCATACATAAAGGTGGTTTTTATAAAATGATATTTTATTTTTATTCTCAGTTGACTTATAAGATACAGTGTCCATTGGTTATGTATATCATAGGAGTGTTGTATGCTTAACAAATTTAATTAATTTATATATCTCAATTAATTCATATATGTTTTGTTAACATTTATTGTTATATAAGATAATTATGCAAGGCATTTTGAAGATTTTCACAATAAACTATTAAATGAATTTATATGTTTTGCCTTGTTATCACAAACGGGAAAATGTTATTCTCATTGAAGAATAACATATATAAACTTTATAAAGGATAATGTATAAAAGTATATATGCATGACTTTGAGTAACATTGTCACACATTATCAATGGTTTGATTGCAAAATTTCGTAACTTTTGTATATTTTCCAAAAATTAATTTATAGAAAGAACAATAATAGTGTAATCCTTAAAGGATAAATTAAAATAGAAAATTTGAAATTGTAAGTATGAATTTCTTGATTACTAAAGTAGTCAAATCTATCCAAAATAAATAAATAAATCAAAATAGTATATTTCAATTGTGTGATTTACTATTATAATTATATTGTTTAAAGGATTTAGAATTTGTTAATTACCGAAGTGGTCAAATTCATAAAAGATTTACATTTGAATTTTGATTATGAACTTCAATCTATTATTTAATTTTGAAGTGAATGTGTACAATATAATTTAGAATTATTTAAGTTATAAATTTGTTAATCACCAAAATGATCAAATTAATTAAAATTTTTTATTTCAAATTATGCAATTAATTTGATTCAGATGTTATAACATATTTGTGTTCAATAATATTTATTATAGATCATCCAAAGATGGATCATGACTTATAATTAATAAGATGAACCAGCTCATTCCATTAATGATATGAACCACCTCATCCAAAGATGGTTCACTAAAGAGATTAAACTCGAAAAAATATCAAACACAATCTGTGTTTATGGTTGATACTTAAATGTTTGGAAATTGATGAACTGCATTTAAATGCATAATTGATTTGAAGAAATAAAATCAAGAAAAATTATGGTTGGAAATTGATGAAATGCATTTAATTGCATAATAGATTTGAAGAAATAAAATCAAGAAAAATTAAATGCATAATTGATTTGAAGAAATAAAATCAAGAAAAATTATGGTTGGAAATTGATGAACTGCATTTAAATGCATAATTGATTTGAAGAAATAAAATCAAGAAAAATTATAATAAATGACATACACTAAATGCTTCATTTAAAGAACTTAAAGAAAGTTAAAATATGCACGCGAAATTATACATTTCTCACAAATTGTTTCTCTTTGCGACTTAGATATTTAGTTTTATAAATAATGAGTGAAAACTTGTAACCTCAATCCCAAACACTGAGATTGACTTATATACTACTACAATATTAATCATCAACGCATATATCCTAAGGATTTGGCATGTACCTCACTATGTAGGCTTATTCATTCTAACTTGCTTCCATGTGTCCTTAATGTAAGTCATGTGGTTTTTGGATTGGCTACATTTTGGTAATACAACATACTGTTAGCAAGATGTTGAACCAAATATTTTGCCATGTTAGTGAGATATCATGTTCTACATGATGTTGGGACATGTTCCAGAACATGTTATATCAGATAGCTAGGGCATTACTATTTTGGTAATTTTAATGTGAATTTTGAGTGTGTTCTGATGTAAATGTGGGCGACTATTATGGGAATATATTATGGGAATTTCTGTTATTGCAGATTCTGTTACTTTTCATAAAAAATGATCCTTGAACCTTTTTAGGAAAGCTTGTATTTTTCTCCTATTATTGTTCAGGTTGATTTGCAGCCAATTTATACTGATTACTTCTATTTGTGCGCCTCAAGAACCCCAAGTCCAGCAGGTCTGAAGGCTATTTAATGAGAAGAAAATCCCTATTTGGAGAAGAGAGCATATCATGAGAATTTAGAAAATAAGGATTAGTCGTTATTTTGGTTGATCCCTAGAGTTTTTGTTTGTTAATTGTATATCACTCATGTATCTTCTGATGCATTGAGTTTGACTGATTGTTCATTGTTCACTCTAAGCTTTTAAGTAAAGAGTGTATTGTCTTTGGTTAAAGCTTTTAAGCAAAATCGAGTATTGTTTTGGAAGTGTGATATTTTATTGTTACTTTATTTACAGTCATGGGGATTGTGATTGTTTGATATCACTGAGGTGATTAGGAAGTGAAAGGGGATTCTCATATCTAGATGGTGATTTCTAGGTAGAAGTTGCACTGGATAGGGATTAAGTGAGGAGTTGTAAACTGGGATTGTTTAACTTCGAATTAATAGTACTAATAGTAAATTTCCTTCCTGGCTTGGTAGCTCCTGGATATAGGTGAGTTGCACCGAACTGGATTAACAACTTTGTGCTATTTATTTTTTGCAATTTACAATTTTTAATTGTGTGTGTTCAAGTTGTGTTTTGATCCCAATGTTATGACATATGTCTCAACATCTGGTATCCATGTTCTAGAATTTCAATTTGCACCAAAGCAGGTCACCCTGTTCTGTTTTTGGGTGAGCTCAAGGAGTTTGTATTCTGGTACTATAGACAAGGAAGGAGGATAAAATTTTAATATGCCTTCAGTCTTAGATGGCACAAATTATGACTATTGGAAGGCACGTATAGTGGCTTTCTATGGATAGTAGAACCTGGAAGACTATCATCAAGGGTTGGGAGCACCCTATGGTTAAGGATAAGGATGGTAAAGAATCCTTGAAACCTAAAGAGAATTTTACTAAGGAGGAAGATGAAACAACTCTTGGAAACTCCAAAGCCTTGAATAATTTATTCAATGGAGTTGACAAGAATATGTTTAAGCTGATTAATACTTGTACTGTGGCTAACGATGCTTGGAAAATTCTCAAGACAACTCATGAAGAAACCCCAGCTTAAGATGTCAAGACTTCAGCTTCTCACTACCAAATTTGAGAACTTGAAGATGAGGGAGGATGAGAGCATTCATGACTTTCACATGAATATACTTGAAATATAAAATTCCTTCAGTTCCTTGAGAGGGAAGATATCAGATGAGAAGTTGGTAAGGAAAATTCTTAGCTCTCTTCCTAAGAAATTTGACATGAAGGTCACCACTGCCATAGAGGAAACCCATAACATTAGTAGTATGAGGGTTGATGAGTTAGTTGGATCACTTCAAACATTTGAATTGACATTGAATGATAGGATTAAAAGGAAGAACAAAAACATTGCTTTTGTATCCAATACTGAAGACAAAGAGGGGCAAGCTAATCTGGACACTGAGGAGGGGCTGTCAAATACTATTGTTCGACTTGGGAAGCAGTTTAATAGAATTCTAATGAGAATGAATAAAAGAGGAAGACCTGATGTTAAGGACATGACCTCTGACATCAGAAATAATTCTGATTCTCAAAATAATTCCAGAATTGAAGAGAAGTCAGATCAAAGTAAAGGGATTCAATGTTATGAATGTGAAGGATTTGGGCATATAAGGCTAGAGTGTCCCAACTATCTCAAGAAGAAGAAAAAAGGATTGTTTGTTCTTGGTCTGATGATAAGTCTGAAGATGAATCCAACTCAGAATCTGGTGAACCTACTACTGTTCTCTCTTGCAGATGGGCTGACGAAGTGGAAGCATGTGATGAAAATGATTTCTATGAAGATCTTGAAGTTGAATACAAGGAATTTTGCAACAATTGTAAGGAATATCAGAAGACTAAAGAAAATCAGAAAAAGGTCATAGCTGAACTGGGAAGTGAGAAGAAGTTACTGCTAAATGTTATTTCTCATCTTTAAAATGAGACAACTCTTTTGAATTCCAAGCTCTGTAGTGCAACATACTCTGTGAGAAGGATGAAGAAGGGTGAAGATACATGAGTGTATTAATAATCTGTTAACAATCAAAGAAAAATGTCTATATGGAAGTTCTTTCCCCAAGAAAGGAAGAAGATGGTCAGAATGTCTAACCACATGTTACAACTTCCTGACATACATGGTGAACATCAAAGTAATTACCAATCTTCTTGGATATGTCATCACTATGGTGAGTATGGGCATATAAAACCTTTTTGCTATAAATTGTATGGAAATCAAAGACCTATTATTCTTGTCAAGGTTAATCAAGTTAGTAAAAAGAGAAGTTTTAGAGATTGAGAGGTGAATTTTGTAGCTCAAACTTCTTTGAGAGCTTCAACTTGAGATGATTGTTACTTCGATAGTGGGTGTTTCAGACATATGACAGGGGCTCGGGAGTTTCTAGTAGATGTAACATCTCACTCCACAGGTTCTATAAGATTTGGTAGTGGTGTGAAAGGAGAAATAAAAGGAGTATTAGTAGGTGTTGGGTACCAAGCCTAGATGATGTGCTCTTTGTGAAAGGGCTAACTGTCAATCTCATCAGCATTAGTCAGCTGTGTGATCAAGGTCTGTTAGTAAATTTCTCTAGGTTAGAATGCCTAGTCAAAGATGGAAGAAACATTGTTCAAATGAAAGGTGTGAGGTCCAAAGACAACTGATATCTTTGGGAACCCCAATCAACAACTTACTCTACATCCTGCTCTATTCCTAAAGAGGAAGGAGTAAATTTATGGCACCAGAGACTTGTACATCTTTCTCTCAAAAGGATGTATGAGATCATTACAGTAAGAGTCATTATAGGAATACCGAACTCAAGGATATAAACTGGGAAGTCTGTGGTGGATGTAACGTTGAAGAGCAACCCATGATGTTACCATCAATGTTGCAATATCAGACTACTTCCAAAGTTCTGGAACTTTTTCACATATCCTTAATGGGGCTAATGCAAGAAGAAACCTTGGGTGGAAAAAGGTACATTGTTATGGGTATAAATGATTTCTATGAGTTTACATGGGTAGGCTTCATTAGAGAAAAGTCAGATATCTTTGAAACCTTTAAAGATATATGTTAGGATGTTCAAAGGGAACAGAATATGAGGATTGTAAAGATCAGGAGCTATCATGATAAAGAGTTTGAGAATGCAAGACTTTCATAATTTTGTGCTTTTAGAGGCATAGTTATGAGTTTTTCTCTTTCATCTCTTCTCAACGTGATGAAATTGCAAAGCAAAAAATGAGGATTATATTAGAATCCGCAAGAGTAATGCTTCATGCTAATAACTTTCCATATCTCTTTTGGACTGAAGCTATGAATACTGCTTGTTATGTTCATAATAGGACTACATTGAGGGCAGACACTACAACCACTCTTTATGAGTTAGGGAAAGGAAGGAGATTTACAGTCAAATACTTTTGCATCTTTGGAAGTACATGCTATATCTCAGCTAGCAAAGAGCAAAATGGTAGAATGCATTATGAAAGTGATGAAGGAATATTTATGGGATACTCTTCAAGAAACAGTGCTTATCGAGTCTTCAACTCTAGGACTGGAATGACTATGGAATCTATAAATTTTGAAATTAACTATTCTATCACTGAATAAATGACATATGTTGAAGACAATGTTGGGACATCATCTTGTCATACTGTTGAGATTGAAATAGAGGAAAGTTGTAGTGTCACAACCATTGTTCCAAATTACTCTCAAGTAAGTTCGAATCTATCTATGAAGGGAGATATAGGACATTCAAAAGCTCTTAGTGTAAGACACTCAATTGAAAAAGACATCACTGAAGCTACAAAGGGAATAACAAGCACACGTCTTGGCTCCAGGCTTGGAACAATGATGAGTTCTAGTATTCAAGAAAAGAAAACCTTGAGTTATGTGTTTAGAAGAAGGGATGATGCCTAGGTTAATAAGAAGTGAGTATATGTTTCTTGGTGTACTAATGAAACTAAAGGAGATTTCCCTCGCTTAGTATGGATAAAGTAGATGGTGAAAAATCATTCTGTAATGATAAATGTTATAACATTACATTGTGAGGATCTGAATGGCTGGGATAAGAACCCTGACATGGATCATTATCTAGTCAAGAACTTTGTTGAAGTAAAAAGTGTTACTTTAAACACTAATGAACATCTGATTGGTATGTTTACTAAAGCTTTATATACAGGATATGCTTAAAACATGGGATATGAGGAAGGAACTTGCACTATTGAGGAATTATAGCAATTACAGATGTGGAGGAACTCAAATCTTAGTGTATCTTTCCTCTACTCCTTGATACTTGGTAGGCTTGAGCTTGTGAAGACTGTTAAGGAGTGGAGTAAACAGTTGATGCAATATATAAGGGCCAGTTTGAAGAAGATGTACTTGAAGACTGATGTAAGGAAGTTTATGATCAACACTCCTAATACAAGTGATACTTCAAGGAGCGCAGAAGGATCTTCGATAGAGGCAAGAGTTGGAGGATCATCTAAAAGTGATTTTTTTCTGTTTCCATTTATGAGGTTGCTTTATGGTTGTATGTTTCCATCTGAACTTATGTTGTATGCATTTTTTTTGTGTGCTTCCATTATGTGTGATTCCATTTATGTTTACACTTACTTATTTCATTTTGTCAATTTTTGAATAAAAATGGGGAGTAAAGTGTTGGTTTTATTTACTGTCTCTGATGTTAGATCAAATGTCATGACTTTATGTCATGTGTGAACTACTGCTTAGGAAGAGTAGTTGTGTTTTTATTGCTGAATTTGTGCAACTATTTAAGAGGAGCATGATACTCCGTCATGCTAGCTTGCTGCTGTTGAGAAATGGTGGAATTCTTTGTTGTGTTTGGGAGAAGTTATTATTCTCTGTAGTAGGTTGTAATCTTCAGGGGGAGTGATCCTAAGGTGGCTGTTACTGCTCTTTATAGGAACTTGAATTGTTCAAGTTTTTTTTTTTGTGTTTTTGGTTTTCTCCTTTAGAGGGAGAACTGATTATGTGTGACAGGGGGAGTGTGTACCTGTTTGTTTTGTTGCGGAAAGGTTGCAATCTGTACAGAGCTTACATGTTCTCATGTAGCTTGTGTTATTTTGTGATGTCAGACCTAATGTCTTGACATTGCATTGCCTTGTGTTCTTTATTGGTTTGACAACATTGTAGATCTTGAGTTTCTGTGTTTTTGTGATTTTGTTTCCGTTGTGTACCTCTGGTATGCGCTAAGGTTAATTTAACCAAAATTTTCCAAAGAGGGAGATTGTAAGTTCTATGTGTTTTAGATTGGCTACATTTTGGTAAAACAACATGTTGTTAGTAAGATATTGAACTAGATATTCTTTCATGTCAATCAGACATCATACTCTACATGATTTTGGAACATGTTACATGACATGTTATACTAGATAGTTAGGGCATGAGTATTTTTGTAATTTTATTGTGACTTTTGAGTGTGTTATGATGCACACGTGGGCGACTATTATGGGAGTATATTGTGGGAATTTCTGTTATTGCATATTTTGTTACTTTTAATAAAAACAATCATTGAGCCTTTTTAGGAAATTTTATATATTTCTCCTATTACTGTGCAGGTCGATTTGCAGCCAGTGTATACTGATTGGTGCTATTTGTGCACCTCAAGAAGCCCAAGTCCAGTAGGTCTGAAGGCTATTTAAAGAGAAGAAAATTCGTATTTGAAGAAGAGAGCATATAGTGAGAATTTAGAGAATAAGGATTAGTCATCGTTTTGATTGGTCCCTATGGTTTTCGTTTGTTAATTGTATGTCACTCATGTATCTTCTGATGCATTGAGTTGGACTGATTGTTCATTTTTCACTCTAAGCTTTTAAGTAAATGATGTATTGTCCTTGGTTAAAGCTTTTAAGAAAAAACGAGTATTATTTTGTAAGTGTGATCTTCTATTGTTGTTTTGTTTACAATCACTGGGAACGTGATTGTTTGATATCACTGAGGTGACTAGAAAGTGAGAGGGGATTATCATATCTAGATGGTGATTTCCATGTAAAAGTTACACTGGATATGGATTAAGTGAGGAGTTGTAAACTGAGATTATTTAGCTTCGAATTAATACTACTAATAGTAGATTTCCTTCCTAACTTGTTAGGCCTCAGATGTAGGTGAGTTGCACTAAACTGGGTTAACAACTTTGGTGTTATTTATTTTTTGCAATTTATAGTTTTTGATTGTGCGTGTTCAAGCTGTGTTTTGATCCCAGTGTTGTGACATCTGTCTCAACATCTGGTATCTGCGCACCAGAATTTCACTTAAAAATAAAACTGCTGAAAACCAACCATCATATTGATAACTGCTTTGATACATGTTTTGAAGCCCTCAACTGCCTATATCGAGAGTCCTTGTTCGACTCCTATAGCGTTGTTAAGAAATCTCAACATTACAATGTCTTTAGACTTGAGAGTATCCTAAGTCCCTAACTTCTGGTGGATATGTTGATCTCGATTTTGACGAAGAGCTGACTTGCTTCAATGAGATTTTGGACATGTTTCAATGAGAGAGTGATCCTAATCATATGAATATGCTCTTGAGACTATTTCAAACTAGTCTTTGCCTCGACTATCTTGATAGGTTATTCAAACCATCATAGTCGACATAATTAATATGTCAAAACCTTTTATTGAAGCCCTTGACACTTGACAATTTCTAACGTGATTATTATCATTCTTTATTGACTTTGTTAGAATTTCCAAAGTAACACAACCTTAATGACAAACATAACAATTTTCTTAATAAATTAAATTTTTATAATCATAAGATTTGGTTAAATAATAGATAGAATTAAAAATAAAGCGGGTATCTATAGCCTTCAATTCGATTCTCTGGTTTGACAGTTCTTAAAATATTAAATAGATAATCGAATAAAATCACATTAGTTTTTATTGGTTCGATTTGGTTTTTAAATTAAACCAAAAGACATTAATTTTGTTTTAATTTGGTCTGATTTTAATTATTAATTTAATTGGTTTGAACTATGAACCTGTTGGGAAACAAGTGCGAGTTGTGTGGAAAAGTAACGGTGAGTTCTAAGTCCCACATTGTTTAGAAAAGTGGATGTTAAGCATTTTATAAGTAAGAGGACCCAAACACCTATCATCATAAGATTTTGGGTGAATATGTAATGTCTCTCCGGTTTTGAGTGAATATGTGATTTCTGTCTCATTTGTTTGAGTAGGTTTTTAATCTTTAAATGAGTGTTTGATCCAATATAAATATTTTTCTTTCCGGATGATCAATCAAATCCTTCATGAATAATTTTTAAATTAAACGAAGACAATTAGAGTTATGTTATTCCGTTCTTTGTTTTTAACAAATCAAATGCACCTTAATCTTACACTTTGAAACTGTTTCAATGTACCATGATGAGTAGCACGTAGAAAATCTTGATGGGTCTCACACAAATAGATAACGTTGCAGAGTTTTAGGATGAATTTTAATTATAAGCCTGATCACAGTGAACTGTCGAGCCTGATAATTTGAAAAAGCGTTTTACAAAATGGTTTTGCATATACTATTAAGGCTGAATTGAAATTGATGAATTTTGCACAACACATAAGAGCGAGCCTCCATAAGCCACAATTCCAAAATCAATTTCACCAACCAATGATAAATGGTCATGGGATCATAGTATGGCATATATACTAAAATGTAAAACAAAAATAATGACAAAAACAGAGGTTTGTTATATACAGATTGTGACTTTACAAACACAACATAAATATGCATTCACTTGGTATGTTATTTTCCAAAGTTAACTAGTGATTTTCTAAGCACGTTCTTATAGAATAATTGTATTATGGTATAATGATATCACACTTTTTCTTTTTCTTGACTAATAATGACTTTGTTGTCGGCATAATGCTCGCTTTAGAAACTTAACAAAATGACTTTCGGGATGTTGACACTCTAACTCAAAAAAAGTTGTTTCTGAAGCGCATTTCTGAAGCGGTTTCGGTTTCAATCCACAGTGATGAGTAGCACTTATAAAATCTTGTGAGTGTCACACAAAAAGATACCGTCGTAGAGTTTTGGGATGAGTAGCACTTATAAAATCTTGATGAGTCTCACACGAAATCTCTGAAGTGTGGAGCCTGATAATTTGAAAAACGTTTGGCAGATACTATTATGTCAGAATTGAAATTACATCCCGTTCATTCTTCATTGAAATTGATGAGTTTTGCACAACACATGAGAGCGAGCGTCCATAAGCCACTAAATTCCACAAAATCAATTCCACTAACCAAATGATGAATGGTCACGCAATTTCCAAAGTTAAATAATTGTTTTATGGTGTAGTGATAACACACTTTTTCTTTTTTGACTAACAATGAGAAAACACGGTAATAGACTTTATTGTCTGCATAATCGTCGCTTTATAAACTC
Source organism: Lathyrus sativus (assembly GCA_963859935.3). Taxonomy (NCBI): domain Eukaryota; kingdom Viridiplantae; phylum Streptophyta; class Magnoliopsida; order Fabales; family Fabaceae; genus Lathyrus; species Lathyrus sativus. The sequence goes on along the minus strand of OZ012735.1, from coordinate 738,346,664 downwards.
AACTTTAAGAAAGTTGTGAGTAGAAAAACCAGTAGTGCCTGAAACCAATTATTTGTGTAATACAAACAGAAACACTTACAATGAGAAAACACGGTAATAGACTTTATTGTCTGCATAATCGTCGCTTTATAAACAGAAACTAACAAACAGAAACAGAAAAGCTTGAAATATGTCTTTCATATGGATCCTAACTTTGTTCCTTACAATCATCACTCTCACAATTGCAAGTAATCCCAATGAACATATGATGACTGGTCCGAACCAACAAGGACCTATACATAGAAAGCTCAGCCTGGGACTCGGTTTCTTCTCCCCTGCTGTTGGCATTCTAGGAGAACGACACTCAAATCCTCCAACTTTAAGAAGGCCAGTTATACGACTTGGAGTTCCTGGAATTCATGTCCCAGCTGAAGACCACATAGGTAGTGGTAGAATCCCAAACTTTACAATTCGACCACCTCATGGATTGTAACAATGTATAATCTCATGCTGTTTACGTAGCACCAACTTATGCTTTTACTTTATCAGGCTCTGGGCTTAAGAATGAATAACTTGTATCAAATTATTTCATTGGGATATATTATCATGTAATGATACAATTTTCATTTTATTGTCCTTAAATAAAATGGTAATAACTTTCAGAAACTCGAACAGGTTAACAATATTAATAGATTATGTGGTTGTTGGATGCTGAGATTCAATTATATATTTTATATAAATTTTATTCTCGTTTATATTTTTAATTTTACTCACTATTCACTAATAACAAACTAAGGTTTATTTGGTTATGTGGTTGGATGGTAATTTTTTTAAAGAGGATGGCTACTATTTGCAACATTTTACATTTCTTCTCTGTTCGTTCATATAGTTTTTTTTTATGTTGTTATGATTAATTGAGAGGGTATTTTTTTAGAGGGTGGCTATTATTTGTAACATCTTTGGTATTGGAGCTTGATTGTCGATATTGTAATATTCCAGTATTATGTGTTAGAGTATAGTACCTTAAAATTAAATTAAAATACTGCATATGTATTTTGGTGACGGTTTACATTGGTTTAGAATTGTATTACTAATATTATATATTTATTTCATGTTAGTATTCATTTTGGTTTACCGCAAACGTCGTAGAAAAAGAAACGTGTATGTGGTATGCAATGGTACTATTAAAGAATGTGATGCAATGCAGTAACATGAATAATTGAATACTATGACATTGCATCATATTCATATATGTTGAAAGTCTGAAAAATATTTGGTATGTATGTATTGGTGATTAAATCCTAATACATCACATCTAATTTCTGACTCTATTTAATATTATTAAAAAAATAATTATTTACTTTTAACATATCCAACATCACACTCTGGGGTGTTAGCTCGCAGGCGAAACTCAAGTCTTTGAACTGTTCAACAAATTCCAACTCTGTAACCATCAAAACAAATATATGCAAAGACTTTCGACTTAGAGCATCTGCGACGACATTAGTCTTACATGAGTGATAATTCAAGGCAAAATCATAATTCTTTAGAAATTCTAACCATCTTCAGTGCCTCATATTTAATTTCTTCTGATCGAACATGTATTTTAAACTCTCGTGACCACTAAATACCTCAAATTTGGAACCATAGAGATAATGCAGCCAAATCTTTAACACAAACACCACTCAACCAACTCTAAATCATGAGTAGGATAGTTTCTCTCATGAACCCTCAGTTGTCGTGAAGCATAAGCCACTGCATTGTTGTCTTGCATTAGCACACCGCCTAAACTCATCATAGACGCATCACAATACACTACAAACGATTCATCATAGACGCATTTCAACAACCCAGGCTTGTGCCACCATCACAATCTCTTCTTTAGCTCTATGAAACTTTCTTCACAATGGATGTCCCACAAAAACGCTTTACCATTACAAGTCGGTTAATGGAAGTGCTAACTTAGAAAAACCTTCAATAAACTTGCGGTAGTAACCAATCAAGCCCAAAAAGCTTTTAATCTCAGTAATTGACTTAGGAGCCTTCCATTGTAGTACTGCATCTACTTTGGACGGATCCAGAGCGATACCATCACCTGAAATAACATGCCCATGAAAACTAACCTCTTGTAACCAGAACTCACACTTTGACAACTTTGCATATAACTTATTCTCTTTCAACACTTGCAACACAATTTGCAAATGCTCAACATGTTCTTCATTCGACTTGGATTAGATCAAAATATCATACATGAAAACCACCACGAACCGATCCAGATAAGTATGAAATATATGATTCATATATTCCATAAATATTCCATGTGAATCGGAAACGCCAAACAATATCCCCAAATATTCATAGTGCTCATACCGCATTTTAAAAGCCGTCTTCTGAATATCCTCATCCTTCACTCGAATCTGATGGTAACCCGACCTCAAGTCAATTTTGTTGAAAACACGCACACCTACCAGTTGGTCCATCAAGTCATCTATTCTCGGAAGTGGATACTTGTTTTTAATCGTTACTTTATTTAGTTGTCGGTAATCCGCACAAACTCATACTACCATCTTTCTTCTTTATTAACAACATCGGAGCTCCCCAAGGCGACACACTTGGTCTTACAAATTTCTTTTCCAACATATTCTCTAATTGCTTTTTCAATTTTGTTAATTCTGACGCTAACATCATGTATGGTGCCATAGAAACAGTTTTGGCACCAGGGACAAGATCAATAGAGAACTCCATCTCTTTCTCTGGCGACACATCCGAAATATTATCCAGAAACACATCTTGAAAGTCATGCATTATCGACAATTTTTCAATTGCAGCTTGACTTTTAATAGATAAAGATGCGAAAAACACAAGAACCTGAGCTTCGTCTTGCAAAAGCTCTTCCTCAATAAGAGCAAGTCAACCGTACTGATTTGTTACAATAATTTATATGAAAATGATTGAACTACAACCAGTTCATTCCAAAGATTACATCAAGACCCCTCAGCGGCAAGCAAATAAGATCAACACGAAAATCTCTATCAAAAATTGACAGAGGAAAGTTCAAACAAACTAAAGAAGTAGTCACCGATCCCTTAGTAAGAGTGTTGATAACAATATCTTTATTCATGGTGGACACTATAAGGCCCAACCTTTTCACACAATCAGTAGCAATAAATGAGTGAGTAACACCAGTATCAATAATAGCAATCAAAGAAGTACTATTAATGTAACATATACCTCTAATCAACTTGCCACCACTATTAATGTGTATTGATGTGTTATGGTTCACCACAGTTGTAGCATGTCACCATATTATTGTTGCAATTAGCAACCTGATGTCTTGTCTTCCCACACTAGAAAGCCTTTTTCACATCACCCTTGCGCTCATTGGTGCAACGACCCAGCTCACCACACCTAAAACATTTAACAGAAGCAGGAACACCCCCACTTGGCCTTTTATCATCAGCAACCTTTTGTTTACCTTTCTCAGCTGAACTATAAGGTTTCCCACGGTTCAGATGTTGTTTCCCTATCTTCTCGCTTAGACTCTTATAGTGAGCTGACTGAGCCTTATTATCATCCTCGTAGATCCTACAGCTATTCACCAACTCTGGAAACCTCTGGATTTGTTGATACCCAATCACATGCTTAATCTCAGACGCAAAACATTCTTAAACTTAACACATTTTAAGAACTCAACAATTGCCTCACTCTAATGAGGATAGAGCTTTGCAAGTTCCACAAACCTGACAGCATACTCGATAACAGATGAACTCCCTTACTTCAGCTCTAGGAATTACATCACCTTCTTCTCGCGAACGTCTTCAAGAAAATACTTCCTCAGAAACTCTCTATTGAACATCACCCAAGTGACATCTTCACCTGCAGTTTCTAGCACCCAGCGGGTGTTGACCCTCCAATCATCATCCTCCTCAGCCAGCATATGTGTTCCACACCGTACCTTTGGTGCTTCTGAACAGCCTATCACAGGGAAGATTTTCTCAATATTTTTAAGTCAAGCATGCACTTTATCAGGATCATACCTACCCTTAAAATTAGGTGGATTGTTCCTCTGAAACTTTCCCAGATGACGAAACTCATCGTTCCCCCCAACATTAGGTTGATTCTGCACAACCTGAGCCATAACCTATAAAGCAGCAACAATTGCAACATCATTTCTTCTAGCCATTTTATGTTTCACAATAATAACAGCAACAATGCTTAGAAGACTACCACGACAATATTCAACTGTCACACTCCACCGACTCGACAACTTGGTCGGACAAACTGACCTGCTCTGATACCACTATGTAACACCCTAATTTTCCTCGCATAATTTATAAATAAAACCAGAGTAATTTAAAACAATCAATCAATTAGGATGTTACATTCAACTTCTACCAGCTCATGCATTAGGATATGTAACACATATGTAATTTAAAACAAAAAATAAGAATCAACGTGCAGTCTGAATTTCAACATTTTATTAGCAGAGGAAACATTTAACAACTGATTAGTTTAACTATTCAAAATAAAATCATAACTTAATGTAATTAAAATTAGTTATCAAACATAAAAGATTCACTTAATAATCTCCACCAAATATGAATTAAAGAAACCAAGCATTCTCCCCCCAGTGTTACAAATTAGAGCAAACGCTGATTCAACAAAAGCAATAAGAAGAGTAATCGCTTCCACTCACATCCATGCTCCTACTACGAATTATCTACACGATACCCATGTAAAGGAAAAATTTAAATATAAGGGGTGAGAAATCATAATCATACAATGAAACTGCATAATAATATGTAAGCATATGATTATCACATACATAATCACCACATCAATAATTCACACTTTACACAATCTAATAATAATAATAATATAACCTGTATGTAATGCAATGAGACTCCACCCCATGACTCAATGCATGTGGTACCAATTGTGAACTCTCAAGTTCACTCGCTCCAGATCCCCACCATGGATCAGAGGACACCAAAAATCATTATCATCTCCATATATAACTCTTCACCGATTTCCAACTGAAACCATCTACTCACACACAATCCCCATCATAGGATTGAGGCTCACCAAAATCGGACCACCGTCCAAACACCATGATGCATGATTCATAAATGACATGCAAAAATAACAACATGTACAATGATATTCACCTTAACTAATGTACCACACCAAAATTGATCGCCAAACACCAAACATTTACTACAAGCATTTAACATTAGCATTATAGTAACATAACAGGTAACAACATACCATCCACACACATTACCACACCACAACATATACACCACATATCATACAACACCATCACGCAAATTATTTCTAAGTGCTGAAACTATTTTTAAATTAAAGTACACTGCGTCAGCTTTCCAACACTTCGAATGACACCTCAAACGGACACTCAAAACTCAAGTTATGAATTATTTAAGTTTGACATAGTAGACGTAACCGGTTACACAAAATAGGTAATCAGTTACAACTTGATCAAAAACAGTGAGTCAACCTTCCTATTGTAACCGTTTACATAAAAACTGGTAGCCGGTTACACCCCCAAAAAATGCCCAGATTAAGCTTTTCTTTTACAATGTAACCGGTTATACAAAAACTTGTAACTAGTTACACCCTTAAAAAAACTAGTTTTTCTGCAGTCTGAGTTACAAAAAATCAGTTCTAAAAACTCCCATAAACCTCAAATTTTCATGAGAAGTGAATTACTTAAGTTTCATGTTCTAATTCCCCAAAACATACAACAGAACATTCATTCACCCATCCATAATCCACCCAAACACACAGCATAGTAGCATTATCATACATTTGCATGTTTCATAGCATAGAAAAGAAAATTCAACCAAAGAGAGACCAATTCACCCACCCACATGTTATCATACAATCCCTTATACAAGAGGAAGTCCCACCCTTACCTTAGATAAAGAATTCCCAAACTTCTCTAATAGAGGTTTTTCTTCTCTTATGCCCTATCTCTCCCTTCTCTTTCTCTTCCTTTTCACGTTCTTACAGTTCTGTTCCTATTTTTCCATATTCCCTTATTTCCTTATATATTATTATTTCTAATTAAAATCTTAATCCAACTAATTAAAATAAATATTATTTCTACTAAATATTTATTTTAATAATTCTAAATCAAATATTTATTTTATCATGTCATTATAACCTTAATAATTAAAATAATTATTTAGTTATTACTATCACTATTATTTATATAAAGAATTCTAATTCAAATAATAGCAACATCTGATACTTCTCCCACCACTCTCGTATTTCTACATTTTACTCACACATCCCTAACACCTTAAATCCTAATCTCTAAGACTACCATCCTTAATTCAAGAGTTCATCTAACACCTCAAATCGTCAAGCAACACATACAATCACATAATTTATTTATGAAAGTTAATTAAATAAATACGGATGTTACACTAGTACATAAATAACATTAAAATGATTGGTATAACACCTATTTTATTTAAAAAAATATATAAATTTTATATAAAATAGTTATTTTGTAATTAAAATAAGAATTCCAAATTTAATGATAATCATTAATACCCTTATTATGGGTTTGTGGTTATTATATAATGAAAAATATGGTTGACATTATCTAGACGAGTATATTTTAAGGATTGCATGAGGTAATAATAAAAGATTTCAATCACTAGTGGAAAAAATGCTTGTTAAGTCGGTTAAAAATGACTTCTTAAGACGATTCCGAACCTGACCTAAGAATTGCTGACATAAGAAGTTTCGACTTCTTAAGTCGGATTTAGACCTGACTTAAGAAAATGTTTTTAAGTCAATTAAACAACGCTCGACTTAAGTCTTGGCTTTCAGATATATTTAACTGACCTAACAAGTCGATTTTTTTTGTAATAACAATTTTTTTAATATATATATATATATATATATATATATATATATATATATATATATATATATATATATATATATATATATATATATATATATATATATATATATATATATATATATATATATATATATATATATATATATATATATATATATATATATATATATATATATTAAAGAATCGGTTAACAATCAAAATATTTTAAAGATTGGAAGGTTGGAAGTTCATAACAATGTAAAGCCAGTATTGCTAAATTTGGTTTATTAACCAAATTCACAGTTTTTACAATCTCAAATTCATTATATTATACATTATGGTCATATACTCAGTAACAATAATTAAGGATGAACTCACTGAATATAAGAAATAATGGCATAATTGTCGCGGTGAAATTTGGATACCAAACTATTGGTTAGTTTGAATCTTATTCATTTGCAACCGAACTTTGATTTGTCCAAAGGAAGGGATAAAGATCGGAATTCCCACAATGCAATGCATATGCAAGCTAGAGAGTTTTAGGTTCGGGGGTTGGTTAAACTTAGGGAAGGTGCTAGCATCCTAAGTTTCTGTAGTACTCTACAGGAACCTCTTGTTTTATGTTTGTTTATTGCTATGTGTTATCTGCTTAAGGGATAAAAGACCTAGGGGTTTATTTCTAAGTATACTCGATAAGATATCGCATCTTATGCCTACATATCCTTATGGAAGTAGAATCAGAGTATCTGTAGTTCCCCTAAAGGGTTGAATAGGAACTTTTTGGCTGTTGGTCAAAGTTCCAAAGGGAAATAAGCGTTCATATGGAAACGCTTACTTGGAGTGCGAAGACTCCTATCTACGTTAAAAGTTAAATTGAAAAGGATGAAGGTATGTCCACGACGGGACGCCTAAAAAGGTGAGTACGGGGACTCAAATTCTAAGGCTAGGGTGAGGGTAAAGGCATTGACACGGGGGTCAAGCATGTGAACCTTTCCTTTGGAGGGGAATATCGGTAATGGAGAATAACGAATGGATAAAAGCGATGATGTGATTGATAAGCACGAGGTAATGAAATGTAGGTAATGTGTACGACGAAAAGTGATTAGAGATTAAATGTAAAGGGATAAAACTGAGAAATGAAGTTAGATAGTGAATTATGGTTAAGTGGATTTAGAGATTAGCAATGGTGAAATTATTGATTTAAAAATTAGGAGTTTAATTATTTTTGTGATTTTTGAGAGTATTTCATAATTAAATTTAAAATACATTTAGAGATTAAATTAAATTGCAAAGATGAATTAAATTAATCAAAAATTAAAAAGAGTTTATTTATTTATTAAGGCAAGCAATTAGTTAAAAAAAACCAATAACTTAATTTCTAAAACTAAAATAAATTAAATTAAACTAAGTATATTTTTTATGGATTTTTTAAGAAAAGAAATTCTAGTTTTAAGAGAAAGACTAACCTAATTCTATGATCCTAAAGATTAAGATCAAGGGGGAGATTATGCTAATATTATTGTGCAATGAAATACCTTAACGATTACGGTCGATGGCGATCATGAATGATCGACTTACAAGATATGAAAATTGCTTGATTAAATCAAGAATTAGTTTTAAAACAATTTAAGTATGAACAAGAATAAAGTATATACACAATATTAACATCATACATCAAATAACTCAAAATAAGTTGAAACGAAAAGTGCACGGATTAAAATCAAGAGGCAAATACGCAATTCCAAGTCACGTATACGAAGACGTGCAAAGACTATCACAAGAAATTAGATCCAATAATAACGATAGCGACGTTGAATTATTAAAAAATAATATGAATTAAAATAGAAAATCGCTACCGCATTAGCGGTCATCGCAAGTCAGATCAAGAAACAAAGAGATAATAAAATTAGATAAAATCATAATTTGCGAATCAAAACGCGGGTAAGCGCAAAAAATGGAGTATTGCTTTGCTAAACCATCGAACGCGTATAAAATTGAAACACAACAATAGATCTGCACATAAACCAATAGAATATACTACTAACTTGCTACACTCAACGTGATCATCGCAATAGAAATCAAAATTATGCGGATCTGAATTTATGAAAAAAAGAAGAAAAAAAAATAATTTTAAGTATTAAAAAAACGACAATGTTGCTAATGCAAAAAATGCGATCATCGCAACCGGATCAAATTAACGTAAATGTCACGCATCGTGCACATAAACATGTGAATAGCGTATCAACATAATTCGATCCGAACAATATAATCAAAACCAAAATAAAATAGTGACTCAATATATATATATATATATATATATATATATATATATATATATATATATATATATATATATATATATATAATATAATTAATTAATTAACCTTATATATATTGAACACAGTAAGACATATATATTAGTAACTAAAGGAATGTTGAAAACAAGACATTCCCAAAAAAAATTACATGCACAGTAGCCTCTATTCCCAATTGAACGACGACATATATATGTTTTTTTAGCAACAATCCGGCAGACATGTATATGTTAGAAACGCATGAGATGGCAGCCACAGGTCTTTATATATATACATATATTAATGAACAATGACAACATGTAATGGCGAATCACTATATATGCTTATCTTAATATTAATTGAAAAATAGACAGGAATTCCAAAAAATTTCTACGCACTTATTAAAACAGTGTCGGCGGATATGTGTTAGAAAACAGTAGCCGTATCACCAATGATGCGCAGCTTTTTTATATTTTTTTCCGGATCCTTTTCAACAATGTGACATAGATATATATAGGGGTCAAATTAGGGTTAATTATCAATGGTCAATAATATCCCTAAAGCCCATTTTAAAGCCCAAATTAAATAATTAGTTAAACTAAATAAAATTTAAATAACTTAAAATAAACTTTAAATTCTATTTATTTATACTAAACATTTAAAAGATTATAAAAAGAACAAATTTTTTTTTAATTTTATGATTTTTTTGGATGTTTTTATGAATAAGATGGAAAAAGTGAAAAAATAATATTTTTAAAAATGATTTAATTAAAATACGAAAATAATAATTAAATAATAATAAAAAACTATTTTTGCTATTTTTTAATGAAGAAATAGAAAAAATTAGAGTAAAAATAATAAAAAACAAAAAGTGACAAAGGTGAGTTTCGAACTCTCAACCTCTCACACTCACAACTCCTTACACATGCCCTCTTGCCAATTATGCTATTTTATTCATTTGAAATAAAGTGGCACTAGAAATCATATAAAGGTAGGACAAATTTGGGGTATTCCTTGAACAATAATGGTTTCAATAGCAAGGAGGTGGGATCTTAAGGTTAAAAATTAGGGTGCAACAATAATACCATAATAGTGTTATGAATAGGCAAATTGTCAGACAAGCACCACCTTGTTTAACAAATACTGCTACTTATTCTACATTACCCTAAAATCAAAGCCAAAATCCACTTTCTACTAATAAATTCTAAGGCAAAGTAAATCAACCTTCAAACTCCCTCACATTAACACAAACTTGATGGGGACTTAGTTTTGCATGGGAGATCCATTTTTCAAATATATAGTGGTCAAAACCGCAACAACAAATACTTTCGCATGAGTCTTCTTGTTTTAGTTTGATCTGGATAGAAAGCTCTCCTCCGACAGGAGCATACCATAACCGAACAGCACGAACAACGCATATGTCTATTCCATGGTAATCCTCAAAGCCATAAAGGCTTGCATTTGCTAGGTTAGATAAGTCAGCAAGAGACCCTGCATTCACAGTCGATGAAGCTGTCTCACCAGATATGTGCCACAATACCAGTTGCTTTCTCCATCATCATTTTGTATCGTCCTACAAACGTGATAGCTACCGAAGCTGTGACCTTATGAAAAACTGACCAAAAGAACCACAAGCTGAACTCCATACTGTTGCACTGTCACCATTCTCAGCCAAGAACACCACCTCCATCGACGAAGCTCCCACGCTCAAAACAATGTATGTTAGTGCCTAAGAAAGAGAACATAAAAATATTTCAATCTTTCTAATGCCATCTGCATGCTGAAATACATCTTAAAATATAAAGAGGACTAATTATGGAACCTGGTCGAGGAAGAAGAAAGTCCAAGCACGAGATATAGTAGGGCGGGGGACAACACTGGTTAGCAACAGGAGAAATGCAATTAAATATGTGAACCTGTTTGAACAAATATTATAATCACAAAGAACCATAACATATAAAAGGAGTGAATTTTACAATCTTAGCATAACTCTAATGTTATACACAACACCGCACTCGGGTTTTCAAATCCTATGCATAATTTCTTTTACAGAGCAGAGCATTATAAATAAATTCATAAACATGGAGAAATATACGCTATAATGCAAAATAAATAGTAGAACAAAGCTGACAGTTACCAGGATAAAACATAGCAGGCCAGTGCCACCGTCCAACTGGCATCAGGGATTCAAAAATTTCTTCTACAACAAATGCATCCAGTTGAAAGATTTACGAGAATTTGAGAAATCATAAGAGACAGCGCCGCAGTTAAACCAAGCGGTAGAGCTGGACTTCGAGGATACATGCACTGATTTGGCGAGATAAACTGAATTTGATAACCATGAAGAAGTTATACAGTATTAGCAGTAGCTACCATAACAGTTCCATTCATGGAAAATTTTGGCACATCATAAGTTAAAATTTTAAAAGCTAGTATAAGCTATTTTTCTAACAACATATTACTATAAATTGATAAAAAAACCTTACATCTAACTCCATGTTCTGGTGTAAAACCCTATCTATTCCAAAATTGGGAAAAAGAAAAGGACATTCAAGAAATTACATAAAATTAAAGACAAGATTTAACAAGTGAAATAAAAAACTTAATGAACAACACAAAGAATGTACTAAACACTATAGGTAAATTAAAATCTTCAAGAAAACAATGAAATCAACCAAAAGAAAAAGTGGTGGATCAATGCAAGAGATTAAAAGTGAATTTTTCGAGTAAACGAAAGTAAGAAGAAAAAAAGAAAAACCCTGATCCTTGTTGCTCCAGCAGCAAAGGCAGTTGCAGCTGATAAGATCCCTAAGAAGCCCACAACGCAGCACACAACCACAACTTTTTTCTCCATTTTCTCTTCTCTCTCTCAATTTGCTTTTGTGCTTTGATGGTCTCTTTCAGTGAGAATAAATGTTGGTAAAAAGTGGCAGATATTTGGATTATGCTCCAAAATAGCCAAAAAAATAAAAAATCATAATTAGTCCTCTTTATAAAAAAATCATAATTATGCTCTCAATTTTGTTACCGAAATACTCACATGTAAAATGTTTTCAGTAGAATATTTATATACCTGAAAGCTCCAAGGTCAGCATAGGAGACAGAGCTGTTATCATTTTCTTCGGAGTTTTTAAGCACTAGGACAAGAGCTGTAACGCAAAGGCCAATGGGAAGTAGACGCAAGAAAGTCTCGGCAGTGCGTAGGAAGGTAGTTGTGTTACCTTCCAGCTCCTGATCACCAGTTTCAAATAAAATAAACCAGCAACTTATAAACACAATTACGTATATTAATAATACTAATACACAAACAAACACGTGCATGTTAATTCTATGCGCAATTCAAGTATTTGTAAAAGTAACAAGTTTGCAATGGGAAATCCATTCTTAGACTTGCATTCACCCTGTCAATATTTTCATCACAAAATTCATTATGCTTTCTTAAGCTACGGATTGTCATAACACCAGAAAGGGTCTCTGAAAAGTGATGAATCACCGGAGCTTTTGTGATTGAATCAAGACGAGTCAATTCCCTAGATGTTGCAAGATTATATTTCTGCAAACCAGAACAATGTAATAATCAAAATAGGACCAAGTTGCAAGATAACATTACTCTATAGGAGTAGGTATATCATACCATATGCTAGTTGTAGAGCCAGACCAGTGGAATTACGAGAAAGACAGTCTCCCAAGAGTTCTGGCATGTGACAATGAGGATACTGAATAATGATAAGTATGATATCATTACAAAGTTTGTAAACATTGGAATTGTTATATCCACCCAAAGTATATCAGTAGATACCTAAATAATTCATAACAAGAGTAGATAGAGTTTGTAAATTCAAACATTAATAAAGCATAAACCAAACATTAAAGGGTTGTTGAATGAAACTCACATGACTCAAGATTCTGCCAGAAGGAGTGGTATCAAAGAATGACATTGGTGCATGAAGGATACTTTGAAGCATTCCAACGAAGAAGCTTTGAGATGTCTTCAAACCCAAATACGTATACATGAAAGCTCTTCCTATAAGAACTATGCATGCAATAACAGCTATATCAGCATAGACGAAAATGAAAGTAAAAGAAGGAATTCCAAAACCATCAGAAGTTGCAATTGCTAACCAATAGTCACCAGCTAAAAATGACAACACCCAACCAGCTGACATTGCTACTACAAGTGTTATTCCCCACCATCCGAATGCTTCTGTGAAATATTGTTTGTATACTTTAAGACTCACATGTCCAGTTTCTCTTCCCTCGTCTTCAATGAGCTTTGCTGCAGTTTTATCATCAAACTTAGATTGATCTTGAGAGGACTGCTTTTCAACCCCGCTTTCTTTTTCTTTTGATACAATACGGGCGAGTTTTGGAGACTGAGAAGAATCATCATTGGAATTATCACTTGTTTCTAATATCTCCATAGAGGATTCATGAGCTGCCACAAGTGCACCAAAATCTAGGTCTACTTTGAGAAGTTCATCATACTTTCCACTTTGCACTACTCTTCCTTCACGCATCACCTTTAAAGTTGATGTCAAAATATAAGCTAAAATATAATATCTAATACTATTGGTAAGATTAAGATAAGTCGGGACAAATTGAATTTAACTTCCATTTACAAAAAAACTCAATATTTTAGGGACTTGTGAGTATATACATACCATGATAGAGTCAACATTATGCAAGAAATCAACTTGATGAGTTACAAGTAAAACAGTCTTATCTTTGAGAGTTCCCATGATACATTCCTGCAAAAAGATGGAGAATCAGTTGTGATTTGTATTAGAAATTTAAAACGACAATTCATTTATAATGGAAACTAGTATCATCTTGATTGATACTATAATGTATTGTTTATAATCTAAAAAACCAGAACAATGTAATAATCAAAATAGCAGAACAATGTAATATTTCCAAACAACATCGAAGCAGGATAATCTGAAAAAGGAAAATCTCACCAACAACGTTTTGACTCGTCTTGAATCGCAGAATATTACCAAACATTTGTTCGTTAATTGTGAAAACAATTCTAATGGACATGGGAGATTCGGAACCGATACGATCGACATTATGGGAGATTCTAATGTTTCAAAAACAAAACAGAAAGGTTTCACAGTAACACTCATTGATAGGTTCAATATAGAGAGTGTATTATAATGATTTAGAAAAGTTACCTTCTTTTCTGCTGTGTCAATCTTGTCATCCATAACGAGTTAAGGAATAGTTGTCGAACAAATCCTGATTAGTATACAAGTGAAGCGGTTAATATGAGTGAGTACACGCAGCAACAGGGATGCAACATTAGAGGTGAAGTAAACCCCGAAAGAAGAAGAAAATGAAAATATTGAATGAATTTATCACTATTTCTAGCGGCCGACGACCAAATTCTGCGGCGTTTTCCGGTTGGGTTCAATTGCAGGGAGCGGGAACGGCTGCGATGAATGTTGAGGGTTAGTAGTTTAGAGTTTGAGGTGATTATTAAAATACGTTTAAAATTAAAAGGATAAATAAATAAATAACTATAAAATTAAATAAAACATCTTAGGTCAGGTGGGCAATACCTGACTTAATAAATATGTTTTTTAAGTCAATTATTGAACACATGCAACTTAAGAAATTTAATACGAATTATATTTTTTTTCTTTAATTTTTTTTTAAGTCAGTTCTAAATGTAATTGACCTAACAATGTTACAAATATTTACAAAATTGCCACCGCATCACTTCTTAAGTCAGGTGGCAGGTGAATTGACTTAACAACCTCTACTATAAAACATTTTTTCTACTAGTGAATGCTTAATATGTAAATCACATCACTTCATGTTTTAACATGTTCTCATTTAATTTATTGTATTTTTTGCACTTGTAGATATATGATGATCCATCATCATATGACAAGGATGTTATTGATAATATTCGTCAACTTTGGGCTACATTCTTTTTGCAAATAGTTAAAGTACAACATTAACTTGAAGAGAAAGAAACAAGGAATTCGATAAAAGACAGTGTTTTATAAGAATTAGTATTAAAGTATTAATTAACATTATTTTTTAATATAATTATTTTTGAATTTGAATTTACACTCTTTGGTATAATTTGTTAAATTTAAACCAAATTTTTTGAGTTTAAATTTGACCAGTTGAAACAATAATAAAAGATTTGTAGGTGTCATATGTGACCTCAACTTTATTTAAGTTTAACATCTGTGTTATGAATTTTTTGTCGTCTATTTTAGAGAATAATATTTGTCGATAGTTCATTTACAATCAAATCACACTCGATGTCATTTTTAACACTAACTTTAGTAAAGAATATGTGTGACACATAAGCTATACAAATATTATAAGAAAAGTTTATACACCTAATTTAAAAAAAAAGTAGGTGTCAAGTTTCTGACCAGATAACTCATTGGTATGATATATACGTTCTACATGTTTTTTAGGTAACACCAAGTCTCATAAGTTGGTTTCTAATCAAACTACTCTCCTTAAACTTTAACACCGGTTTTTGGAAAAAGTAGGTACGATTAATAAGTTTTTATATCTCTTTTAAGTAGAAAAATGTGTCGAATGTTAGTTTTAACACCAATATGTAGCACTTATAACACCACTTTATCACCAGTGTTAAATTGATTTACCGTACCTTTTTTTAAAACTGGTGTCAAAATTATACTTACAATACTGGTAGCAACAACACCGAAAAAATTAGGTATTAAATATCTAAAAAATTGGTGTCAAATCCATTATCTACACTATTGTTACATCATTCGGAATTGATTTTTATACATATCTTGTAGAAAATGAACCTCAAACATATTATGAAACAATTTCTTCTCCTGATGCAAAATTTTGGAAAAAAGCTATTAAAATTGAAATGGATTCAATTTTAAAAAATCATACTTGGATTTTGGTTGGTTTACCGAAAGGAACAAAACCAATTGGTTGTAAATGAATTTTTAAGAAAAAATATTTTCTTAATGATTCTATTGAAAAATATAAAGCTAGATTAATTGTAAAAGGTTTTACTCAAAAACAAAATATTGATTATTTTGATACTTTTGCTCTAGTAACATGAATTTCATCAATTCGTGTTTTAATATATCTTACTTTTATTTATAAATTGGTTATTCATCAAATGGCTGTAAAAGCAACATTTTTTAAATGGAGATTTAGAAGAAGAAATTTAAATGTCACAACCCGAAGGATGTGTAGTTTATGGTCAAGAAAATAAAGTTTGCAAACTTCTTAAATCATTATATAGTTTAAAACGAGCACCAAAACAATGACATGAAAATTTTAATCAAGTTTTGATTAGTGATGGATTTTCACCAATTGTAATTGATATATGTGTGTACGCAAAATATTTGAATAATGAGTGTGTGATTATATGTTTGTATGTTGACAACATGCTCATCTTTGGTACTTGTATTGACATTGTAATTAGAACTAAAAAATTTCTTGCTTCTAAATTTGAAATGAAAGATATGGATGAACAAAGTGTAATATTGAGAGTTAAAATCATAAAGATGAATGATAGTATAATATCATCTCAAGAATATTATGTTGAGAAACTTCTAAGAAAGTTTGGTAATTATGATTCAAAATTGGTGAGTACCCCTTATGATGCTAACTCTAAATTAAAGAAGAATAAATATGATCATATTGATCAAACTCAATATGCTCAAGTTATTGGGAGCTTACTCCATCTAATGAACTTTTCTAAACCTGATAATGCATATAGAGTAGGTAGATTGAGCGGATATACACATAACCCTTATTATGATCATTATGAGGTTCTTTCTAGAGTTTTCAAATATTTGAGAGGTACCATGAATTTTGGTATTGAGTATAGTGGATTTCCCATTGTATTAAAAGGATATTGCGATGCTAATTAGATATCTGACTCAGATGAGAAAAAATCCACTAATGGTTATGTTTTTACACTTGGTGGAGGTGAAGTTATGAAGCTGGTAGTGAAGCTGACTCGGAGTTCATAGATCTAGAATTGGTCGGTAGTGAAGCTGAGTGGTTAAGAAACCTTTTAGCTAATATTCCTTTAAGAATAAAACCAACTTCATCAGCGTTGTTGCATTGTAATTGTCAATTGGCAATAGTCGTGGAAAAGAACAAGTCATTTAGTCGTAAAAATAAACATATTAATTTAAGACATAATGTAGTAAAGCAGTGTTAAAAGATGGAACGATATCGATCAATTATGTGAAGTCAAAAGTCAATTTAGTTGATCCTCTGACAAAGCCCTAGTGGAGGAAAGTATTTGGGAACCCAAACCTTGTGATTGGAGATCCCATGAAGAAGGTTCATATGGGTAATAAAAAGTTACTTGTTAGTTCTGCTAGTGTAACACCCTTCTAAACCCCACGGAAAATATAAGCATAATCAAAGTAAAATCAACATGCATTCACAAAGGGCGTTACACATACACTTCTGAATTACTAAAAACCATATGTCATGCTCAATAACACTGAAATAAATAATCATACTTTACAAAATTTCATTTGCATGTAGCAGCAGATTCATTTATATCACACTTTTTCATAAAAGAAATATTTGCATTTATCACATAAATTAACATCACTTAGGCACTGAGGCCAACAACACAATATACGTCTGAAACGTAACCCAAACGATCCCAGTGTTACATGAACAGAGCACGACTCGACCCAATACAATTAAATCACTAAACAGCTACACCAATAGCGACCTCGCAACTACGAGCAGTACAACACCTTGATACCTGCACAATGTCATGAAGGACATCATTTCAGCAGAAGGGTGATAAATATTATCATAATTACAATGCATATAATCATATACAAATGCACAAATACAGAATACGTATATTCCACATTTTCTCACCACAATTCATTATAAACGTCATATATGTCACAATATATGTTTACCCAATTAAGCACATTCATCAATCATACTTTATAAGTCATGTCCTTTCCAAATAAACATTTACAAAGATAATTACCTCACCAATTCACATAAACACACACAACATGTTTATTTCACCAATTCACATAAACATCTATATTCATGTTTATTTTATCACCAATGCATCATATAAAGATGATAATGCAACTCATAGAGACCGACTCACGACTCTATGCAGATGCAAATGCGGTACCGACTCATTCAGCAGGTTCAATTGAAGAACCAAAAGGAACCATCGCTCGTTACCAAAGTAACTCCCCGTCGGGCCTACGATGTTTACCCATCGCTCACACCCCACATGGGCACACGATATTTCAGGATTGCTCACACCCCACAAGAGCACACAATCATTCTGTAGATTCTCCACGGAATCAAGAATAAACCATCACTCACACCCCACAAGGGCACACAAGGTTTCTGCAGATCCTCCACGGGATCAAGAATAAACCATCGCTCACACCCCACAAGGGTACACGAGGTTTCTGCAGATCCTCCACGAGATCAAGACACCAGAATGCAATCATGATGCTTCACATGAAAAACGACTCCACACACTCTTGAAATGCATACATATTCAAAAATATATATAATTATGCATTACATCTCATACAAGTACATACAACTTTACACATGATTGCCAAACGGCCACATCTCACACTTTCATACAACAATCACATATACATACCATATGACTCATATAAACTCATCAACTCTCACAAATCCGCATTTGGGATTATGGGTACATCGCTTATACCCCACCAAGAACAACATCACAGTTATTCTACCCCGGTGATTACTACACTAGGAACGAAACCTTGTCATTCTACCCTAGTGAGTAAGAATCTCGCACGTTTACATATTCTCAACATCATTATCACATTACCAAGAAATGCACATATAGATACATATATATTCTCATGCATTCTTCACACATTATCACATAAAATCAATACGCGCTCAAAAGGTCGTGCCAACTGCAACAAACTCAATCACACTCATCATGCGTTCATGTTTAATTCAAACAATGCATTCAATTGCCAAAAGGCCATAATTCACAATCTAGGATTCACGCCATAAGGCTACCCATAACACGTCTCATCTCAACAATACACAAACTATTCATGTTATATAAGGATTAACACAATTGAACCAAACAATTAACCATTGGATGGAAAACACAAGAAAATAACATGCTGACACGCTCGCTACCTTGCTCGCCTAGCAAGCCCCTAGCGAGTACTCGCTCCTGTTCGCCTAGCAAACAAGCTCGCGAAGGCAAACAGAAGCCACTGACTTGATTCGCTACCTCACTCGCTCAGCGAAGGCCTAGCGAACGCTCGCTACCCCCTTCGCTACCAACGAGGAACACCAAAACCATATTGTCCAAGTCTGGGACCGTTCGCTACCGGCTCGCCACAGTGAATGCCCAACGAATGCTCGTGACCTGCTCGCCTAGCGAACTAGCTAGCGAGGGTCTGCGAACTCAGAATTTTCCACTGTTCAAAACTCCAAAACTCCTCAAGATCTACCCGATTCAATTCCAATTCGTTCTAGTAGGCTTAGCCCAACATTCCTCGACTAAACTCTACCACTTATCCTCATTTTTAACAGTTAAAACTTGGTTTCTACCGATTAAACTCATTTATGCCCTAGAATGGAAAATAAGGAAAATAACCAAACAATCCATACATAATCACATACATTGGTAATATAACAATATTTCACACTCTTACCTCGATTAATCGGAAGCTAGAAATCGTTCTTGAGCTTTCCAAGTTTTCCCCTCTTTTTCCTTCTCCTTTCTCTTCTTCCTCTTTCTTTCTCTTCTCTTTCTCTTATGTTTTCTATCTTTTCCTTTTCCTTCCACTTTTCCTTATATAACTTTCCCTTCTATTTCTCTCCAATATATTTCTTCTCTCAAAATATCTACCAATTCATTTTCTCATAAAATATCCCATTTCATCCTTAATTATAGAATATCTAGTGAATCCACATTATTCTACCAAATAGAATAAATCAGTTAAATCCAATAATTCAATTAAATCAGATAAATCATACAAACCAATTAACCAATACCATTAATCAGTTATTGAAAATTGGGCTGTTACAACTCTCCCCCATTTTTAGAATTTTCGTCCTCGAAAATGTTATGCGACTTGAATAACTCTGGATACGACTCTCGCATCCCAATCTCCCAACTACTTCTGCCAAAGGAATCCCTTTACCTCGAAGTTGCTTCTCGTTCACCCACCTGAACTTAGCAATGTCTCCACAATCGGATTGTCTCTCACTTGCACACCATCCTTATGAATCAGTGTACCTCCCCAACTTAGACACATGAACACATCATGCAATTTCCACATGTGACGGCGGCAAAATAGTCTAACATGCTATTTTCTCCATGCTTCCGATGCAACACTCTGATACAGCTCAATAAAGTACAGTGGGTACTTCTGAAACCTCAAACTCGACCCACACCAGTTACTATCGTAACTCTCAAAACACATCCTTTATTGGGTCCTTCTGGTTGCCTGTTGCACAATCTCAGGTCCGAGAACAACACTCTCGCCGGACACACATCAACTCAAAGGAGTCTTACACCCCTTACCAAACAAAGCCTCATACAATGTCATTCCGATATTAGAATGATAGCGATTATCATAGGTAAACTCAATCCACAATGATTAACTATCCCATGATCCACCTTGGTCCAACACACAAGCTTTCCAACAAATTCTCTACATACTAGATAATCCTCTTTGTCTGTCCATTCCTTCCACGGACGCTAGTCGGGGTTCAACTACCACATGGCACCCAGAAGTGCCTACAAACCTTTCCAAAATCTCAATGAAAAACTCAGATTCTCATCTAACAAAATAATTCATCCTTACTGGTAAGTAACGAGTTACTCTTGTTAATCCATTCTTAATCATCCAAATCTAATCATATCCCATCAAATTCTTCGGAAAACCCGTCACAAGATCCATGGGGATACTATCCCATGCCACCCAGAAATATTCAACAGTTGTATCAGGTCCAACAGTTTCTGATGTTCACACTTCGACTTTCAACAAGTCTAATCGACATATACAACTTCAACCACTTGTCTCTCCATCTATGGTCACCAAGACAATTTCCCAAATTCGGTCACATCCTCACAGTACCTGGATGGATACTCAATTTATTTCAACGTCCTTCTCCCAGGGCACTTTTATCCAACTCCCACCATTGAAAACACAAACTTTATCATGACAACTCATGGTACCATTTCCATCAATCCGAAGATCAACTCTTCGACTTTTATCCATTAAATTCAATCATTCTCTTAACTCAAATGAATTTCGATCCCTCGGATCTCATCGGGAATACCAATAGTCAGTCTCAACATACAATGCTCAACTCCAGAAGAAGTCTCTTCACATACCAAACTCGTATCCCAAATTTTCTTCCTCAGTTCCAGCTCAATACCATCATCATCAGTATATACAGAAATTTCCCATTTGATATCTCGGCTACCACGTCATCTCACCCGAATGATAATTCAACCAAACCATATTCCTTCAGAGGTCCCAATTATTTCCTCTGCCTCATATACAACTTTTCCAACTCAAACAAACACCTTAAGCTCTTAAGGTCAGCAATCATTTCAAATCTCAACTAAACAATTGAGGCCTCCAACCTCCGGCACAGACACCCAACAACCAATTCCAAATTACTTGTCAGATAATTCCCTTATGTACTTTGAGTTGCCTTAAAGCATAACCAAAACTCGTTGGTGTTGTACTTAACATACCTCCCAATCATATCAACCAAACATCACGGAACACAACAAATAGTCTTGTCGGATTTGGCCAAACCAATACACGAGGTATTGACAGCATCTCCCCAAAACTCTTTAAACTCCTTCCCAGTGGCATATCACTACTCTTTCTCAAACACTGATAACTCAAGTCTCCGACGTTCAACATGATCCTCTATACTCTTTGAATATCCAAATATCATCGGTTACACAACTATTAACTCACTCAATTAAGTATGGAAAATTCCAGGCCAAACGGACACTCAATTTGTGAGTTATGGCGGAAACACAAACCACACTTCCTGTACTTACTACAACATTCAAACGTACTTGATCAGTGCATATTTATGCACATTCTCCTACATTTTTACTTAGGCATTTCTTTATGTTATTTTGCTTATTATTATATTTTATCATGTTTTCTTATTTTATTTTATTTTTGATTTAATTTAATTTTCGCAACTATTTTTCAGCTTTAGCAGTCTGCACGGAAACGATCATAACTGGAGTTCCGGGAATCCGATTGAGGCGTTCTAAATATCGCCGGAAAGCTAAGAGAGAGAGCTACAACTTTCGTGTTGGAGTCGAAGTCAGATTCGGAGCTCAAAATTCCAGATTTCCGTTTCAAGTTACAGCATTAGAATTTTATTTTAGTTTTGATGTTTTGGGCCTGGGTTATATTTTTGACCCAGTTGGGTTTTGATCCATTATTTTCCTTTTTAAAGAGAAATCGTGTTACTGTTCACATTACCTACTATTCACGAGAAAAAAACCTTGAAGCTTTTACGAATCCTATGGAGAACTAATCCCTCTGAGTCGGTCTACCGTAATTCAGGTTCCAACACTTGAGATTATTATAATATTATTACTATTTGTTAATTCCGTTCAATAATTTTATGTTCTTGTATGCTTAATTCGATTGCATGATATTATTGATTTAATTTGGTTGATTGTATGGTCCTAGGCATAGACACGTTTACGTTTGCTTAATTCGTTTGTGTGTCTGAACAATCATGTTTGCTTAATTCATGAAGTTTTATCCCGTTTGCTTAATTCGGACATTAGGATCATAAATCTTACAAACATTTTTGCGCTTGCCATTGAGTTTGCATCCAGATAGGAATGACACTTAGAAGATCAACATTATAATAATCAATGATAGTAGGAACCAAATCGGTAGATTGACTTATTTCATAATCAATTTTCTTCATAACAACTTATTTCGAAAATTACTCTTGTTAATTACTCTTCCCTAATCGAACCAAAAACCCCCCTTTTTATTTCATTACTGTAATTGGTTAATCACTACAAGAATCCTTGTGAGAACGATATTCCGAGTCACTGTCGCTGTACTGCATTTTTATAAAAATTACTTGTTTTTGATCCGCGAGCGACCGCGGATCAAATTGGCGCCGTTGCCGGGGACTCTTGTCGTTATTAATCAATTATAGAGTCATAGGGTTAGTTAGTATCCTCGAGTCTAGACCTTAGTTTCCTCGTGGTTTCGTCCAATTCGCGTCTTATAGTCCAAATCGTAAAAAAAAAATCTGTTTTTGGAAAAATTGTGTCCGATCGTAAAACTGTTTTGCCTACGAGAAGCAAAACAATCGTCCGGTCATTAGTCCATGTATTCCAAAGGAATACCTGGAATCCACCCTCAGAATCGCCAAAAAATCCTTTTTTCTATTTTTAATGAATTTTTTACTATTTTCATAGAGTCGAAAAAAATCGAAAAAATTCTCATAATTATATTTTTAAGCCATTAGACCAATTCTGGTGTTAGTTAATTTTTCTGGATTTATTTTGATCGATTTGCTTCTTTGTGTTTGTTTTTTTGACTTTTAGGGACATTGTTGGCATTTTGAGTATTGTCCCTGCATTGCTGTGCATTAGTCCTGGCAACTAGGTCATCTTGTTCTGATATTGTTGCTTTTGATCCTGAAGTAGAGAGAACTTTGCACACACAACGTAGAGCAGTCCAGGCTACCACTAGTTCACCACACATATCTGAGTCTGAACTTGATATCAATATGGCTGATAATAGAACTCTAAGACAATTAGCTGCACCTGATGTGAATTACAACGGTTTGTGTATTGAATATGCTGCTGATGTTGTTCCTTTTGAGTTAAAATCAGGTTTAATCCATTTGTTGCCCAAGTTTAGTGGTCTTGCAGGTGAAGATCCTCACAAACATCTGAAAGAATTTCAAGTGGTGTGTTCTACGCCATTGAAGCCTGAAGGGATCACTGAAGATCATATCAAACTTCGAGCTTTTCCTTTTTCATTGCAGGGTGCAGCAAAGGATTGGATATATTCCCTCGAGCCAAATTCAATTGCAAACTGGAATGCTCTGAAAAAAGTGTTCCTTGAGAGATACTTTCCCGCATCCAGAGTTGCCTCGATAAGAAAAGAGATTTGTGGTATTAGACAGGGTAATGAGTCACTTGCAGAGTATTGGGAGAGATTCAAGCATTTGGTATCCAGCTGTCCTCAGCACCAGATCACCGAGCAACTTCTCATCCTGTACTTTTATGAAGGTTTGTTACCGATGGATAGGAACATTCTTGATGCTGCCAGCGGTGGAGCTCTTGTTGATAAGACTCCAGCTGCTGCCAAGGCTCTAATTGAGAACATGTCACTAAATTCCCAACAGTTCACAACAAGAAATAATTCTGTCCAAGTAAAGGGTGTGAACGAAATTCATGTTTCCTCTCATGTGTCTCACTCCGACAAAGCCTTCGAAAATAGAATGAATGAGCTGAGGGATTTAGTGCAGCAGATGATAGTCGTAGGTAAGGCTCAAGCCACCCAACAACTTCAAACACCACCAAGTTTATGTGGTATTTGTACCTCTTCTGATCATCCTACTGATACATGTCCTATTTTGCAAGACGATAAGCCTACTGAATTACCTCCAGCTTATGCTGCAGCCCTTTACAACCAAAGTAACAACCAGAACCGGTACAACATTCCTGACCTGTCCACTAATAAGTACCACCCGAATTGGAGGAACCATCCCAACCTCCGATATGGAAACCCACAAACCAGCCAACAACCTAACCCACCTCAAGCGGTTGCTGCCCCTGCACCTCCCGGACCTTCTTTAGAGGAACTTGTTAAACAAATGGCCGTCAACAACCTTCAGTTCCAACAAAGAACCGATGCTAGCATCCAGAACTTGAACACGCAGATGGGACAACCTGCTACTCAAATGAATAACATGCAAGCCCAAGGGTCGAACCAACTTCCAGCCCAAACAATTGTCAACCCAAAGAGTCCTAATGCCAATGTGAGTGCCATCGTTTTAAGATCCGGAAAAGTTACAGAACCAGCCCCGGAAAAAAATAAAAAAATCATTGAGGTAACTTCTGAACCGTCTGTTGAACCTCCTTCTCCTTCTGCTGTTGTGGTCGAAACTGGAAAAATTAAAGAAAAGGAGTATGTACCACCAGTCCCCTTCCCACATAGAGTTCTGAAAAATAAGAGAATTGAGGATGAAAACAAAGAAAGAGAGATATTAGATGTTTTTCGAAAAGTTGCGGTAAACATTCCGTTACTTGATGTGATTAAGCAGGTTCCTAAGTATGCTAAGTTTCTGAAGGATTTGTGCACCAACAAGAGGAGAATGAAGGGAAGTGAGAGAGTCAATTTAGGAAGAAATATTTCTTCCTTTATTCAGCCCGAGCCTTCATCTGAAAAATTTACAGGCGAAGTTTCAGCCCTCCTCACTACTCCGGTCCTGCCACAAAAGTGCAAAGACCCGGGAACTTTTGCTATTCCTTGTACCATCGGGAATAGTAAATTCGATGATTGCATGCTTGATTTAGGAGCGAGCATTAATGTTATGCCTACTTCTGTTTATAATAACCTTTGTCTTGGTCCTTTGCAGCCTACAGGTTTAATCATTCAGTTGGCGAACAGGAGCAACACTCGCCCTGCCGGCATAATCGAAGATGTCCTTGTTCAAGTTAACGATTTGATTTTTCCTGCAGATTTTTACATTCTTGATATGGAAGGAGAAACAAAGTCCAGCAAAGCTCCCATCATTTTAGGAAGACCGTTCATGAAAACGGCAAAAACGAAAATTGATGTTGATGATGGGAGCATGTCCATGGAGTTTGGTGACATCGTCGCAAAATTCAACATTTTTGATGCCATGAAACATCCATTGGAGGAACATTCCGTTTTTCATATTGGACTGATATCTGAGCTGGTTGAGGACACTTGTTCTGAATTATTTTCACTCGATTTTCCGTCTCTTTCTGATTTTGATGATGTTTATTCATGTTCTGATTGTACTGACACTAACCTTTGTGTTGTGTGCGCTGAGATTGATGCTGCCCTGCAGGCTGATATATTTCCTACAGGTGAAGCTATAACCAACGAAGCTATTTTTACAGCTGATGCTCTTGATGTTCCTGCTGCCCCGACCATCCCATCTACCGAGCAGCCCCCGTCCTTAGAGCTAAAAGAGCTCCCTAAGAACCTGAAATATGCTTACTTAGAGAGTAACGAAAAACTCCCTGTTATTATTTCTTCTAACCTTGATTTCGATCAAGAAAACAAGCTTTTGCAGGTTTTGAAGAAGCACAAGAAGGCAATCGGATGGACATTAGCCGACCTTCCAGGAATTAGTCCTTCCATGTGTATGCACAGAATTTTACTCGAGGATGGTGCGAAAACAGTAAGGCAGCCCCAAAGGAGGCTTAATCCCTTGATTCTTGATGTCGTGAAGAAAGAGGTAACCAAACTCTTGCAAGCAGGTATCATTTATCCTATCTCTGACAGTAAATGGGTAAGCCCAGTGCAGGTTGTACCTAAGAAATCCGGACTTACGGTTGTCAAAAATGAAAAGAATGAACTTGTTCCCACTAGAGTGCAGAATAGCTGGAGAGTTTGTATCGATTACAGGAGACTAAACCAAGCTACTAGAAAGGATCACTTTCCTTTACCGTTCATCGACCAAATGCTTGAACGGCTAGCTGGTAAATCACATTACTGTTTACTTGATGGCTTTTCAGGTTACTTTCAGATTCATATTGCACCGGAAGATCAAGAGAAGACCACTTTTACTTGTCCCTTCGGTACTTTTGCGTATAGGCGGATGCCTTTTGGTCTTTGCAATGCTTCTGGCACTTTCCAGCGTTGTATGCTTAGTATTTTCTCTAATTTTATTGAAAATTGCATGGAAGTCTTTATGGACGACTTTACTGTTTATGGTTCTTCTTTTGATGCATGCTTGAGCAGTTTAAGCTTGATTTTAGAAAGATGCATTGAAACCAACCTTGTTTTAAATTATGAAAAATGTCATTTTATGGTTGAGCAGGGAATTGTTCTTGGTCGTATAATTTCTGAAAAAGGAATTTCTGTTGACCCTGCTAAGATTGATGTGATTTCTACACTACCTTACCCATCTTGCATTCGCGAGATTCGTTCTTTTCTTGGTCATGCAGGTTTTTACAGGCGTTTCATCAAGGATTTCAGCAAGATAGCTCTTCCACTGTCAAACTTGTTGAAGAATGACGTCACTTTCCACTTCGATGACAAATGCAAACAGGCGTTTGACTTCTTGAAGAAAGCATTGACCTCCGCTCCCATAATTCAGCCCCCTGACTGGACCCTCCCTTTTGAGCTTATGTGTGACGCTTCGAATTATGTTGTTGGGGCTGTCCTTGCACAAAGAGTTGACAAGGCTGCCCATGTTATTTACTATGCTTCTAGGACTTTAGATTCTGCACAGTCAAATTACACTACCACTGAAAAAGAACTTCTAGCTATTGTTTTTGCTCTTGATAAATTCAGATCTTATTTGCTAGGTTCCAAGGTTGTTGTTTTTACTGACCATGCAGCTTTAAAGTACCTATTGAAGAAGCCGGATGCAAAACCGAGATTGATTCGGTGGATGTTGTTGCTCCAAGAGTTTAATGTAGAGATTAAAGACAAAAGTGGAGCTGAGAACTTAGTGGCTGACCATTTGAGCAGGATAGAGAGAGATGAAGATCTTTTTCCCATTCAGGATGACTTTCCTGATGAGCAGCTTTTAGTTTTACATGGTATTACACCTTGGTTTGCTGATATTGTTAATTATCTTGTTGCTGGTGTTTTTCCTACAGGTGCATCCAGATCACAGATTCATAAACTCAAAAGCGATGCCAAATATTATGTTTGGGATGATCCATATCTGTGGAAGTTTGGTAGTGATCAGGTAATTAGAAGATGTGTTCCCGACTATGAGATTGAATCCATTTTAAAATTTTCTCATGCATCTCAAGTCGGAGGACACTTTGGCCCTCAAAGAACCGCACGAAAAATTCTTGATTCAGGTTTCTATTGGCCAACTATTTTTAAAGATGCTTATGAGACTTACCGCACTTGTAAAGAGTGCCAGATAGCAGGAACAAGCATCACTCGCAAGAGTGAAATGCCTCAACAACCTATGCTTTTCTGTGAGGTATTTGATGTATGGGGAATTGACTTCATGGGTCCCTTTCCTGTATCATTTGGTTTCCTTTACATTTTACTTGCTGTTGATTATGTTTCAAAGTGGGTGGAAGCTATCCCCACTAGGACTAATGATTCTAGAGTTGTTGCAGATTTTGTCCGGTCTAATATTTTTTGCAGGTTTGGAATACCGCGAGCCATCATCAGTGACCAAGGCACTCATTTCTGTAACCGCACCATGGAAGCTTTGCTCCGAAAGTATGGAGTTGTGCATAGAGTCTCTACTGCATATCACCCACAAACTAATGGGCAAGCTGAGATCTCAAACAGGGAGATCAAACAGGTCTTAGAAAAAATGGTGCAACCAAATAGGAAGGATTGGAGCCGTCGTCTAGAAGACGCACTTTGGGCTCAAAGAACAGCTTTCAAGACACCCATTGGGATGTCTCCGTATCGACTTGTTTTTGGTAAGGCATGTCATCTTCCTGTTGAGATAGAACACCGTGCTTATTGGGCGGTGAAAAGTTGTAATTTGGAGATGCAACAAGCAGGTATTGAAAGAAAACTCCAATTACAACAGTTGGAAGAGCTTAGATTAGAGGCTTATGAAAGCTCTAGGATTTATAAAGAAAAAACTAAGCACTTCCATGATGAAATGATTTCTAGGAAAGAGTTTTCTGTGGTCCAACAGGTTTTATTGTTTAATTCCCGCCTTAAGCTTATGGCTGGGAAACTTCGATCCAAATGGATTGGCCCCTTCGTTGTTACTAATGTTTTCCCTCATGGTGCAGTAGAAATTAAAAGTACAGGTACTGACAAAGTCTTCAAGGTCAACGGGCAGCGTCTGAAGTTATTCTATGGAGGTTCGGTGCCTGAAGATGTCGGTATAGAGGAGCTTTCTCTAGAAGCGCCTAATTACACTGCAACTTAATCAGGGAGTTGTTCTTTCCTTCTCTCTACTTTTATCATTATGTCCTTTCATTGAGGGCAATGCTCGTTTTAAGTCTGGGGGAGGGAAACATTTACATTTGTTTTTCTTTATGTTTTGTTTTGTTTTGTTTTCAGTTATAATAAAAATAAAAATAAAAATAAAAAAATAAAAAGTTCTAGGTTTATAGACTGATTTGAGAGTAGTTTGCGGAGACTTGGGAAAAAAATTCGCAAGATCGGTATCGTCTGAACACCGTAAGTCTCCTGCATGTGGAAATTAATTTGAATACTCTCTATGTTTTAGCCTTGAATTTTCATTCTCTGACAGCTCTTGAGTAGTTTATTTCAGCAGTCAGCACCATCTCATGCACACTCTACACAGGGAAGCCGATGAATATAAGTGAGTGATCAAAAAGAAAAAAAAAAGGAAAAAAATTCGCAAGATCGGTGTCGTCTGAACACCGTAAGTCTCCTGCATGTGGAAATTAATTTGAATACTCTCTATGTTTTAGCCTTGAATTTTCATTCTCTGACAGCTCTTGAGTAGTTTATTTCAGCAGTCAGCACCATCTCATGCACACTCTACGCAGGGAAGCCGATGAATATAAGTGAGTGATCAAAAAGAAAAAGAAAAGGGAAAAGGTTGAAAGAAAAAAAAAGAAACACAGAAAAGAAAAGAAAGATAGTTAGTTGGTTCAGCGGTTTCTGGTGCTGAACTTGGTAGAGCGGATTACGGTCCGATCCCCCACAACTACAATTGAGTCAATAAGGGGTTATGCCACGTAAGTACCAGAACCCCAAAATAAAAAAAAGAGAGATCAGAGTCACTAACCGGTCGCCTTGCTATGAGTGTGTGGAGATAACGGGCTTAATGTGATTGCGCCTGAATGGAAAAGAGCAAAAAGGAGGAAGAATAAGTTAGGCTTTAGCATAATAACATTATTCGAATTGATTTGTATATTCAGGAGGGTTATGACTGCGCAATTGTGGGTTAGTGTTCCTACGATATCCTTAGTGTTGAAGATTAGTACCTATCGAGGCAAACTTAACCGAAGAAGTCTTGTAGCCTGGAATGAGTTTCCTTTGTTTTATTTGAATTTAATTTTGCTCGGAGTGCAAAAGTTCAAGTCCGGGGGAATTTGATCAGTGCATATTTATGCACATTCTCCTACATTTTTACTTAGGCATTTCTTTATGTTATTTTGCTTATTATTATATTTTATCATGTTTTCTTATTTTATTTTATTTTTGATTTAATTTAATTTTCGCAACTATTTTTCAGCTTTAGCAGTCTGCACGGAAACGATCATAACTGGAGTTCCGGGAATCCGATTGAGGCGTTCTAAATATCGCCGGAAAGCTAAGAGAGAGAGCTACAACTTTCGCGTTGGAGTCGAAGTCAGATTCGGAGCTCAAAATTCCAGATTTCCGTTTCAAGTTACAGCATTAGAATTTTATTTTAGTTTTGATGTTTTGGGTCTGGGTTATATTTTTGACCCAGTTGGGTTTTGATCCATTATTTTCTTTTTAAAGAGAAATCGTGTTACTGTTCACATTACCTACTATTCACGAGAAAAAAACCTTGAAGCTTTTACGAATCCTATGGAGAACTAATCCCTCTGAGTCGGTCTACCGTAATTCAGGTTCCAACACTTGAGATTATTATAATATTATTACTATTTGTTAATTCCGTTCAATAATTTTATGTTCTTGTATGCTTAATTCGATTGCATGATATTATTGATTTAATTTGGTTGATTGTATGGTCCTAGGCATAGACACGTTTACGTTTGCTTAATTCGTTTGTGTGTCTGAACAATCATGTTTGCTTAATTCATGAAGTTTTATCCCGTTTGCTTAATTCGGACATTAGGATCATAAATCTTACAAACATTTTTGCGCTTGCCATTGAGTTTGCATCCAGATAGGAATGACACTTAGAAGATCAACATTATAATAATCAATGATAGTAGGAACCAAATCGGTAGATTGACTTATTTCATAATCAATTTTCTTCATAACAACTTATTTCGAAAATTACTCTTGTTAATTACTCTTCCCTAATCGAACCAAAAACCCCCTTTTTATTTCATTACTGTAATTGGTTAATCACTACAAGAATCCTTGTGAGAACGATATTCCGAGTCACTGTCGTTGTACTGCATTTTTATAAAAATTACTCGTTTTTGATCCGCGAGCGACCGCGGATCAGTACTCCATCAAGAAATAACTTAATTCCATGTTACTACTTCACCATCACATAGAGCATTGTAGTAACTTCCAACGCTTCCAATCCCGCGTCATTCCGAGTTCTGGTTCTCCTATTACGACAAAATACGAAAACAACATTTCCACACTTAGAAGGCCACTTAACACATCTTTAACTCCTAAAATGCTTAGAGGTCTAATCATACCAATATTGTATTCCACCTCTTACTTTCTTTAATAATCACCAGAAATCACCATCCACTCTTTATATACTCGACCTCATAAACTGTTACCGTAGCACACACCAGACACAAGTCTCAAAATTACTCCATCAATATAATTCCTTGGCTAACCAATTAGGTATATAACACGGAGCTCTCAATATCGGACTAGTTTTCGTAACTAAGTTGATCACAACTCCACTTCACGTCCTGGCTGTGTATCACTACTTTGTCGGGACAACTCCCAAACAATCACAACTAATCGGTAAACCGCCAACTTTCTACTTTCGTTAATACACAAAACCCTCAAGTACTTGGCCTTACTCCAAACAATTCACTGCTCATGCCATCTAAGTTTGTAAGACACGTCTATCCCATCCCACACAATCCCAACTACTTATCAGCAAGAGATTAAGGGTGGTCAGTTCCTCAATTTGTCAATAGACAGCCGAAATCATGATGGGGCATAAACCATCTTTACCAAACTATAAGAGTGTTCAACCACACACTGAGCTACCATTCCACACTTGCAGCATCCTGGGAAGCACAACTTTCTCCCCCGCGTGGATCATTCCCACTCCTGCAGAAAAGTTTTAGAACAACAAACGCGTAACGACAGTGTTTTTACACACATGTCGCATACAAGAGAACAAACAACATTAGACAACTTGGCTGGATGGACCGACCTGCTCTGATACCACTTAATGTAACAACCTTCTAAACCCCACGGAAAATATAAGCATAATAAGAGTAAAATTAACATGCATTCACAAAGGGCATCACACATACACTTCCAAATTACTAAAAACCATCTGTCATACTCAATAACACTAAAATAAATAATCATGCTTTACAAAATTTAATTTGCATGTAGCAGCGAATTCATTTATATCACATTTTTTCATAAAAAAAATATTTGCATTTATCACATAAATCAACATCACTTAGGCACTGAGGCCAACAACACAATATACGTCTGAAACGTAACCCAAACGATCCCAGTGTTACATGACCAGAGCACGAATCGACCCAATACAATTAAATCACTAAACAGCTACACCAATAGCGACCTCGCAACTACGAGCAGTACAACACCTTGATACCTGCACGATGTCATGAAGGACGTCATTCCAGCAGAAGGGTGAGAAATATTATCATAATAACAATGCATATAATCATATATAAATGCACAAATACAAAATACATATATTCCAGATTTTCTCACCACAATTCATTATAAACGTCATATATGTCATAATATATGTTTACCTAATTAAACACATTCATCAATCATACTTTATAAGTCATGTCCTTTCCACATAAACATTTACAATGATAATTACCTCACCAATTCACATAAACACACACAACATATAAAGATGATAATGCTACTCATAGAGACCGACTCACGACTTTATGAAGATGCAAATGCGGCACCGACTCATTCAGCAGGTTCAATTGAAGAACCAAAAGGAACCCTCGCTCGTTACCAAAGTAACTCCCCGTCGGGCCTACGATGTTCACCCATCGCTCACACCCCACATGGGCACACGATGTTTCAGGATTGCTCACACCCCACAAGGGCACACAATCGTTCTGCAGATTCTCCACAAAATCAAGAATAAACTATCGCTCACACCCCACAAGGGCACACGAGGTTTATGCAGATCCTCCACGGGATGAAGAATAAACCATCGCTCACACCCCACAAGGGCACACGAGGTTTCTGCAGATCCTCCACGGGATCAAGACACCAGAATGCAATCATGATGCTTCACATGCAAAATGATTCCACACACTCTTGAAATGCATACATATTCACAAATATATATAATTACGCATTACACCTCACACAAGTACATACAACTTTACACATGATTGCCAAACGGCCACATCTCACACTTTCATACAACAATCACATATACATACCATATGACTCATATAAATTCATCAACTCTCACAAATCCGCATTTGGGATTATGGGTACATCACTTATACCCCACTAGGAATAAGATCACAGTTATTCTACCCCGGTGATTACTACTCTAGGAACGACACCTTGTCATTCTACCCCAGTGAGTAAGAATCTCGCACGTTTACATATTCTCAACATCATTATCACATTACCAAGCAATGCACATATATATATATACATATATTCTCATGCATTCTTCACATATTATCACATAAAATCAATATGCGCTCACAAGATCGTGCCAACTGCAACAAACTCAATCACACTCATCATGCGTTCATGTTTAATTCAAACAATCTAGGATTCACGCCATAAGGCTACCCACAACAGGTTTCATCTCAATAATACACAAACTATTCATGTTATATAAGTATTAACATAATTAAACCAAACAATTAACCATTGTATGGAAAACACAAGAAAATAACATGCTGACACGCTCGTTACCTTGCTCGTCTAGCGAGTGCTCGCTCCTGTTCGCCTAGCGAACAAGCTCGCGAAAGCAAATAGAAGCCACTGACTTGATTTGTTACCTCACTTGCTCAGCGAAGGCCTAGCGAACGCTCGCTACCCCTTTCACTACCAGCGAGGAACACCAAAACCATATTGTCCAAGTATGGGACCGTTCGCTACCGGCTCGCCACAGCGAATGCTCGCGACCTGCTCGCCTAGCGAACTAGCTAGCGAGGGTCTGCGAACTCAGAATTTCCCACTGTCCAAAAATCCTAAACTCCTCAAGATCTACCGTATTCAATTCCAATTCGTTCTAGTAGCCTTAGCCCAACATTCCTCGACTAAACTCTACCACTTATCCTCATTTTTAACAGTTAAAACCCGGTTTCTACCGATTAAACTCATTTATGCCCTAGAATGGAAAATGAGGAAAACAACCAAACAATCCATACATAATCACATACATTGGTAAGATAACAATATTTCACACTCTTACCTCGATTAATCGGAAGCTAGAAGTCGTTCTTGAGCTTTCCAAGCTTTCCCCTCTTTTTCCTTCTCCTTTCTCTTCTTCCTCTTTCTTTCTTTTCTCTTTCTCTTATGTTTTCTATCTTTTCTTTTTCCTTCCACTTTTCCTTATATAACTTTCCCTTCTATTTCTCTCCAATATATTTCTTTTCTCAAAATATCTACCAATTCATTTTCTCATAAAATATTCCATCTCATCCTTAATTAGAGAATATCTAGTGAATCCACATTATTCTACCAAATAGAATAAATCAGTTAAATCCAATAATTCACTTAAATCAGATAAATCACACAAACCAATTAACTAATACCGTTAATCAGTTATTGAAAATTGGGCTGTTACAGTTAGCACCAAATATTAATTAAGTTAATTTTTTCTTTCGTCTCTTTCTTATGGTGTGAATGAGAAAGTGCTAGAAACTGCATTAAAGAGAAGATAAGTTTTTGTAGCTTTTAATGAATTTTATATCCCTTATGGGTGATGTATGACTTGCAACATACATTTGATTAAATCACTTATATGAGTGTCAAGTGGGGCCGCTTGTATGAGATCTTGGCGAAATCTCTAGAGCACTCATATGAAAAACTAGGCACACACGCTGCCTAATAGCGCACCACAGTGTCAACTGCAAGAATTGTAGGGGTGTGATGCGAATGGTAGAGCTCTCACATATATTAAGTGTCTTTGGTTCATATAGCTTGCTAGTTGCTATACCAATCTCATTTTATGTTATGTTTAATCATTCTAAGACTGATTCATATAGCCTGCTACACCAGTTTGATGCATTAAATCTAAAATGTTAACTCAGACAAATTTTAAAAATATTTCTTGAATTTTTCTAAAGTTATTTTTTATATATGTGGGAGGTTTTTGTAGTTATCATTTATTTAAATAATAATAATAATAAGTTAAAATATATTGATAAATAAATTCTATCTTATTTATTTAATTAAAAATTATATTATTTAATCATTATCAAAATATTATTTTCTTTAATATTCAGCAAAATTAAAGTTTCATTTATTCGGTTAATAATTACTAATAACAAGTTGAAATTCAAATGTATTTATTTTGAATGTGTGGTCTTAATGTGTACTAAAATTCAAATGGATTATTTAGAATGAGTAATTAATTTTGAAAGTAGCAAAAAGTTTCTTGGCATGTAAGATTGATGAACTTCCATTTAAGTTTTTTGGGATTAAGGTTGGAGGTAATCATAGATCTATCTCTTTTTGGAAACCAGTGGTAGATTGTATAAGTCTAGACTTTCAATATCGAAGGGTAGGTTGATGTCAATGGGAGGGAGGGCCACTCTTATCAACTCAGTCATGTATAACCTTCCTATACACTAGTTATCTATATTCAAAGCTCCTAGTAAAGTGATTCATAAGCTTGTATCAATACAGACACAATTTCTATGGGTTAGTTCTAAGTATAAAAAAGGTATCTCATGGATCAAGTAGAGTAAGACGTGTAGATCCAAGGAGAAGAGAGGTTTAGGGATTAGAGATTTAGGTAGGTTTAAAATTTCTCTATTGGCAAAATGGATTTGGAAGTTTGTAACTAAGAACGATAAGTTGTGAGAAGCGATCTTAGTGGGAAGATATGGAAATCTATCCACCTATTTGTGGAATGGTGAATTGCGTAAGCTGAGTGTTGCTGCATCACTTTGGTGGAAAGACATGTTCAAGATGCTGCATAGTTTTGGTGGATCCTCATTCTTGAATTTATTATCTTTCAAGATTAGTAATGGTTGCAAAGCTTTATTTTTGTTATCTAGATGGTTATGTAATAGTTCATTGGCTTTCTTATTTCCTAAATTTTGAAGCAGGGTGGGTAACAAACTGGTTTGTGCGACTGATATGCGAACATGGGTAGGGATTATTATTATGTGTAATTATTTATGTGGTGGATTAGAAAGAAAGATAAACTATTATTTATGTGTAATTATTATTATTGATTCAATTATCTTTTGACTTTTTATAATTTTTTAGTAGTAATTTGGTTTGGTCTGTAGATGTGGCCTTTGTATATGGATTAGGGTATCCCTAGTATCTTTGATGATGGTATTTTCTTATTAAAAAATAAATAAATTAGTTTACTGTATATACGATTATTGGAAGTTTTGGTATGTTAAAATGGCATGGTCCGTTGAAATTTTTAAAATAAGTTATCTAAATTAATTGAAGGAATTTAATCAATTATTAATTATTATTTTATTAAGTTACGAATGAGTATCATATAAGAAAGAAAAGTTTTGTAGAGACCATATATAGAAAAAGCACGAACAATAGACAAAAAGAGGGTCAATTTACATTCTTTTCATTTCACTATTTTTATTATAATTTTTCATAAAAATTTTGGGTCAAAAACAAATAGTAATCTTTCAAATTATGTATCCTCGGTTTTTCGAAAAGAGACGTAAAAAATTCTTTAGGACGGTGCGATCACGTCTCATACTATCTCATTAGTTTTCATTTTACATGTATTGTAGCGAATTCATCAACAACTTATTGAAACAAAGAGTATTGTTAACGGACTAGAATTTAAGCCCAAAAGAAAAATTACAAAGTTCATTTGGCTTGAAGACCATATTCATTATTAAAGAAAACAAAAAAAATTTGCCTCACATCCCTACATTTAACCCCATACTCCAACAATATAAAAATATGAAAAAAAATACCCCTGTATAAATACCTAACAATTAAAATTTTTCAGCTTTTTCATCATTTTCTTTCAAGCTAGAGCATGTAAAATCTGTGTAAATTTTTTGACTTCCGAAAAATTCAAGCACAAGACATCCAGTTCATGTTTTTCACTTCGGATAACTCAAAAGTAAGTTTTCCGGTTTAATTTTTTTTAAGTTTCTTCTCCGGATAACTTGTGGTGAAGTTATTTGGTTGGTATTTTTTGCATACTGGATAACTTGTGGTCTAGTTATCTGGATCTTTTATCTGCTTCACCGGATAACTTCACCACAAGTTATCCAGTTCTTTTGGTTGATGTTCCGGAAAACTTGCATAGTAATTTTCCGGTTTGATAATTTCTAATTTTTTTATAATTATTTTTTATTTTTAATTTTTTTTAGTGGTTTACATTTGAGGACGTGATTGAAGAATTTATGGACGATACGGTGAGGGACAGCCGACTCGACAGCCTTCGAATCATGAGGAAGACCAGATAACATCATTGGTACCTATTCCGCTGCATCTACAATTTCTTAGAGGACCATCTGATACGTCTCTTTTAGTGAGATATTGTTCAAACTGCAGTAAAGTGACAAGAAACAAAAACTTAGATTTGGAAGGATTCCCTCCGGAACTTATATCGTCTCCACAGGGATCGGTGCGAGGGAAACAACGCCGTTCAACGGTCTCTATATTACTAAGCTTATCGTGCAAAAGTTTGGTTAAAATATTTAAGGTACAATAGATAAAAGCTGAAAATATAAAGATGGAAAATATAGAGTAAATGCTGAAATATAAACGGAGCCTTTTGGGATTTGATCTCATCAATTGATAACACATGCATTCTTCTAATCATGTTATACACAACTCAAATGTTCGTCTAATACCATCATGTATCACCCACAATAAAGGTTATATCTAACGCAAAGTCGAGAGGTAAACTGTATTGTCTCATTGGTGATTTCTCACGCAACAAAACCAACACAGAGCATTAAGAACTGATACTCATGGGAATGTTAAACCTAAATCTATGTCTAGAATTTAGACCCAACAGATATTCCTATAACATCCATATCAAATTAATGATTTGATTCATATATAACGTCATGATCAAAATACATACACATGATTAACCCT
Organism: Lathyrus sativus; assembly: GCA_963859935.3. Taxonomy (NCBI): domain Eukaryota; kingdom Viridiplantae; phylum Streptophyta; class Magnoliopsida; order Fabales; family Fabaceae; genus Lathyrus; species Lathyrus sativus. The sequence goes on along the minus strand of OZ012735.1, from coordinate 738,308,175 downwards.
TTTTACATGTATTCAACTAATTTACCAAATGTATGTGAACATAGTTCTTCATCACTATTATCACGCATCCTCGCAGTACCGTTTGTCAAAATTTATTGTGGTCTTTACTGTATTGATCCTAATCATGCTACTCATGCTACTTAATCAACACAATAAAATAAAAGTGATGCAAATGAATATCAAATCACAAAACCATGTCAAAAGTTTGCTCATTGATAGATGAAAATCTTAGAACAAAGATTTGAAAAAGGTTTTGTCAAGACCCACAAATAAGAAGTCAAAGACAATCAACAATATTGAATCAAAACTAGTTCACAAACATATATTAGATGAAATACATAAGGTATTAAAAGATTACATCCAAACCCCAACAAGAGATCAAAGATCTTACCTTCTCTCCATTAAGGTTTGTATTTCTCTCTCTAAAATATGCTTGAAATGAAGAGAGATAAAGTTCTAGTCCCTAAAATATATTCTATATTTCTAAAAAGTGAGAAAAGTATTTATATATTATTTATGAAATCTGTCATGTTCATACTACGAGCCCTTTCTTCGCCCAGCGAACACACTTTTAGGCACCTAAAGTGCCTCTGAACAGCTAAATTGCCCTTGAGAAATATTTGAAGTTCGTTATGCGAGCAATTCTTTGCACTTCAAACTACCTCGCTGCAAGTTTGCACAACGAACTTAGGACCCTTTAGCTATTGACTTCAGTCTGAGATGGTTCACTGGTCCTTCGCTGCATGTTCGCACAATAAACTTCCTGTTCTTCTTCACTTCTTTGTCTTCCTCGTCCAATTCACTTGTAGAGGAAAAGTATCTTCTTTGTCTTCACTTCTTGTTTGACTGTGCAGCTAGAGCATACATGTTGTTGTTAGTTGGCTGCACCATTTTTGCTGATAAGACATTTACACTTATAGAGGAAAAGTATTTACCACTACTTCAAGACTTGTCTAGATGTGGTAGATACTGTTGGCGGGAGCTGCACTTGTCACACATTATAGATATCTAGGAGATGTTTCCTTTTACAATTGTAGACAGCTCGGGGGAATGCCTTTTTGCTACAGATACAAATGATTTGTTTTAATTTAATTTAGACGTATATAGTTTATTTATAATACTTTTAATTGACAATACTCATTTTTTATTACAGTGTTGGATTCATGAGTATTTTCCTACTGTTGGCAAGAGAGGATTTCTAATATTGCAGGTACCGGTAGTCCACTTCCTAGGGCAATGAAGTGAATGTACAAGCAAGGCGTGCAAAAGGTTGATGAGCTCAAGCCTATATTAGATGGATTGACACCTATTGATCTTATCTAGAATCTTTTGAGGATCACAGACAGCATTAATCATTTGATGATATATGCTTGTACAGGGGTGGCCTGAAATGGTATGGCACTATTGTTCTATATTTATCTGATAGATGTTTGCGTTAGTTTGGATACAGATAGTACATACTACCTCTGCCTCTTGATGTTGACACACTTGATGTGGATATTGAGTGGGTTACATATCATACGAGTGTGATGGAAGTGATTTGTCAATCCGAGTTTTCAGATACTCCATATGATGTGGTGCCCGATTACTTGGGTCGGCACTATAGGGTGTCACATCCTCGTTTAGTACCACCACCTCCGAGGGAGGTCAGATAGGTCCCGGTTGGTGAGGTTAGACTGGATTTGGTTCCTGTCTATGATGCAGGACCATCAGATCCTAGGTTGTTACATATTTCACATGAGCTTAGTCGTTATCTACAGCGTCACGGGGCGGAAGAGGATGATGATGATTTTGCTGAGGTCTTTCAAGCACTTTGTATAGCTCAAGGTGGACCAGTACATTATTTTAGTGATGATGATTGATGTATTATTTACTATTTAGACTTATGTAATATTTCTCAGATGTATGTCGTATTCTTCATAGTTACATAATATTATTCAAACTTATAAAATATTCCTTATGTAATATACGTTTTTAATACACCACGAATTAAATATAACACGAATCAAATGTCAAAACAATTCAAAATATAAAAATCACATTCTAACTATAATCTAACATATTTTGACACCACAAACGTAAGTTACTACAAATGTTGTAACCGTCCAACAAATCTTGTCATCCAAAAAGTTGCATTTGATATGTGATACTTCTTCCTATCCAACGGGCTGGTGGCAAGGGAAATCCTTCGTTCATGTTTACCTATTAAACAAATGGTAAGTAAGACATAAACGAAAGATAATTAATTAACATAACAAACATGAACGTTTACCTCGACCCAATGATTTTGGTTTACAAAACCAATGCAGTAAATGGACACATTAGGTGAATGTGAAGTCGTCATATGAAAGAAAGTCAAACTAGGATAACCCAAAGAGACTAGGATGAATTTATACTGATTTGCTATTATATAAACCATATATGGTAATGTCATCCATTTATCTAATGGCTTAGTACCTAAAGACGATATCATCAAGGTGTCTCTCACTTTTGATAAGCTACTTCCAAATAAACTCTCACCATTGACCAACGATCCTCACCATATCCATGCAATGATGAAATCGCTTTATACCCATGGTTTTCTTCACTCTTAACATTAACAATGTCATCAATAAATGGTTTGATATGCTCTGGAAATTGTACAATATGCCTATTAGATGGTTTCTTCTTTGAATTTTGGAATAAATGTGAACACGGTCTCTTTGAAGATTTTTGAGAACTACTGTGTGCTTGATGAACATACTCATGATATGAAGGATCACGATAAACATCATGTTCCACAGGTTTCTTCCCTTTTCTCCTTACTCCTCCTTTGGTCTTTATTTTTTTCAGGTGGTCATACCATATTTATTGTAGCGGGGTAAGCAATTTCAAACAACCTACTTTTTAGTGCTCTCTTTCCTGTCACATCTAATGACCTGAACCTTTTCCACAGTGCATCAATTGCATTGGTCATGTCCACCTCTGCTCCATCTTCTGTATCTACCTCCTGTTCACCTTCCATGTTGAGCTTCCTCCAATGTATATGAATAACATCAATTGGTATTGGTTCACCACTCAATCTGTATCTCCCTAACTCAGAAGCACAAGGTAACTCATATACTTTTCTATAACTACACCTACATATTTGGATGTTTGTACCGACCATGCCAACCCTGTGCCACTATTCAGCAATGTGTCTCAAAGCAGCTCTAGATAATGATCCACACAAATTCGCATACAATGGACTAGTGTGTGCATGCTCAACTTCATAAAACTCTTCTGAAATGAAGGTCTAATATTGCTCAATTTCACTTTGATGTTCCCATTCATAGCCTCCCAACATTTGCACATATCACCTAAACTGTTCTCCAACATCTGCTTTAGTTTCCAATGCGCAGACTCAACCCTAACAAAAAAAAAGGTTTAGTATCATTAATATTAAAATAAACAACCAGTGGCTAAAATCAAATACCTTACCTATTAGTTGTGATGTTTCTCAAATGCAACACTTTATTGATCCAAGCTTCAACAAATCTATGCCTGTAAGGCGTCAACTATGCGTCGAGTACATAATCAAAAAATGGTCTAAAATCCACACAGGCATGCTCAAGCTGTTGCAAATTTTGATGGTACTCCACCTCATCATTAGCCCTTACAAGTTCATGTCATATCTTCTCTATCGGCTCTCCCATATCATTCAGAACATACTCCTTGCATTTCGTTTTCACATTCTTGTTGATGTGAAATCGACAAAACATATTAATTGTTGTTGGAAATATTGTTTCAATTGCTTTCATCAAAGCATGATCTCTTTCCGTAAAAATCACTTGTGGTCATAACCCTTGCTTAGTGAATAACTGTTTCAACTTATCTAGTACCCAACACAAATTCTCTATTTGTTCAGATTCCATATAGGCAAATGCAACAGCAAATGCTAACTCGGTTAATGTCATACTAACTACTTCAAACAAAGGTTGTTTGTACTTATTTGTTTTGTAAGTACTGTCCATAATCAACACATTAGGAAACATATTCAACAACTTCACTGATCCTGGATGGGCCCAGAAGATATCTCTCACAACTTCCGACTCATATTTTTTCCTACTCCAATAAACATAATTAAATTCCTCTATCAACTTAAACAAATGTTGCATTTTCGTTCTATAACCCATGATGTCTTTCTGAATCTTAGTCTTATGTTCATATATTTGGGTGATTCGAGTCACATTTTCCGGATCTCATTCTTGTATTGACAACAATATGTGTCTTGGTGGAACATGATGTTTTGTCAAATTGATAATATGTTGTTGTTCATCAGCATTAAGTCGACTTACAAACGCATGACCTTCAAATCTATCTGGTAAAGCATGGTTTTGAGATCCATATTTTACGTTAATATTCCAACCAAAACCATCTTTTGAAGGTGTATGACCTAATTTTGAATGGACAACCACACTTCTTGGTAGCACTTTGTGTTTCACTATCTCCTTCTTTGTATTTACCACCTCTATCACAGCCAAATATAACTTTGTCATTTTTTTTTCTCTCTTGTCAATTTTGGTGTCCGAACGAGTTATTATAACAGTAACTCTATTTCTGATTCCAACCTCCCTAATCCACCTAGTCGCCTCATGTCGCGTGGCAAATTTTTCTGTTGTCGAGAATATCTCAATCGTGTCTACACATGTTTGATTTTTATCGCATATCATCAAAGGATTGTCCATGCCTAACATAAATGTGACAAAAATTAATGAAAAATTAAAAATTAAAAAAAAATTAAAAAAGCGTTTCGGATAACTTAAAGTAAAATTATGCGGAAGTCAAAAGCCAAAACTGGAACACTTGTACATAAGTTATCTGGAACGTGTAAAATCACAAACCGGAGAACTTATGAACGTGTTTTCCAAAACATATGAACGTTTAAAATCACAAACCGGAGAACTTATGAACGTGTTTTCCGAAACATATTTTATGAACCGGATAACTCACGTATAAGTTATCTGGTTTGTAACATTATACAACCGGATTTCTTTTATGTGTGTTTTCCGATTTGTAAAAAATACATTCTGAATTTCTTTACCTAATATTATTCGGTTGGTGTCGTATACTTTCAAAAAAAAAAAACTTTTTGACTAATTTAGATGCATACGAAAAAGTAAAAAAAAAATTTGATAAGAATAATTTTGAAATATTCAAAAAGTTGTAGGGGTATAAGAATATGGATAGGTAAAAATTTATTAAAGAAGAAAACAGTTGTCTCTAATATTTAATATAATTATTTATGTTTATGTTACTTTTTCAAAAGTGGCTAAGGTCCATTATGTTTAGTAAATTCTAATAATTTAAGAGATAATGTTGTTGTAGTAAAAGCATATGAAAATTCAGAAATTCTTTTAATGCATTTTTTCTTAATAACCTAGATCTACATTTTTAGTCAACGCACTAATCTATCAAAATTATTGATTTTATGCCCTGCTAATGGACTTTTAGAATATTGGAGATTTAATATGCTTCTAAGTTTTTGGTCACATTCGTATTGGACTTGAATTAAAATTGTTTCCACTTAGGTCTATATGATGGATCATTCAAGCTTCCTTTGAATTCAACAAGTGCTCCCTCTCTTGTTCCACCCAGCTTAATGATGAATGTTCGCAGGAACAAAAACAAATGGTTCGGTAGTGAGTTTTAAAGAACACGATATAATATAACATTTTTATATAATGAGAACACTGTTTCCCTTTTTCTTGACTAATAAGAACACACGCTTTAGGTTTGAAGATAATGGCAACAACATTGACTTCATTGTGAATAAAAATCGTCACCCTAGAAACCCAACAACTTTTTCCTGAATGACTTTTGAGATGTTCACACTGTAATTACTAACTAATTTAGAGAAAAATGCCAGTACAAAAACTATTAGTACCTTGAAACTAACTATGGATGTAAAACAACTTATAATCACAAATAAGAAAGCTTGAAAGATGACTTACATATCCGTCATAGTTTGGTTCCTTGCAGTCACATCTCTCACTCTTGACCCTATCATCAGTTCCCGGCCACCCACCATTGGTCTCAATTACAATCCTTCCAACCAACAACAACTACTTGTTAAAAGAAAGCTCATACCTGGTTTTTCGCCTGTAGTTCCAAGCATTGGCATCCCAGGAAAACAACCTTTGAAGCCTCGAATCCCAACAAGGCCAGTTCGACCGCCTCCTTCGTTGTAAGAATATATACATACCTTTACAATCTCATAATGTTTACGTATCAGCAGTTTATTATTGGACTCAAATCTTATGGTTTTTTTCATTTATTGTTGGCTTAAGAATGAAATTCAAGATATAAAACAGGGATTTATCTAATATTGTATGGTTATTTACGGAAGCAACTGAATGAATGGAATGAAATATGAATTATAACATTTTTTTTTTACCATTGCACCATATTATCTTTTACTAAGTCATTAAAAATACATCTCTTATATAAACTATATTCACCTTTTGCTTTTTAATTTTACTCACTAATAACAAGATTTTGTTAATTCCGGTGTTGTGTGGTTACGATTTTAGCCGATAAATATTTACTTTGCTGGAATGCTGATTTCATCTTTATATATAGCGGACAAGGGCGGAGCGAGCCTTTTTAAAGAGGTTCAATTGAATCAATTGAATTTTAAAAAATTACTTAAATTAAATGCACTTAAATGTCTATATAAATAGCACTTTGAATCTCTTAAGTTTTTCATTTGTATCATTTTCATTATGTAATGATAAATAGATGCAGTTGGATAACTAGTGATCATTAACAATGGCTTTGATCTTCTTTTACGGTGGTACGAAGTGGATCTGCATGGTTAGCACTCTAACATTCATGTTAGTTCAAGATTCAAGGTGAATATAGTGAAAAGTAGAGATCAGAAAATGTATTTTACTCTTGGCGTGTGAATTGATTTTATACCTTGAGTCAAGTGAAGTAGAATCGAGATGGATTTGGTCTTAGTTATTTAGCCCTTTGGCCGATCCAAAACAGTTTTCCCCAATGTTTTCTCTGTCACATAAGGAGCCAGAGAAAGCTGTAAGTGACGACAGTCGGCTTCTTGGACGTTTTCAGATGTGAAATGTAATTGACATGTCTAGAAACAAGCGCATTAAATGTGGTCCCATCATTGAAATGTTTCAAAACCCTCTTCTGACTTGTGTATTGACATGACTATCTAAGGCATGATGCAATTTACAGTACAATCGAGTGCACTCGAGTTGGTGTGCATCCACGCGGAGAAATATAGTCGTTGATCTTGTGATTTCTTTTTTAGGTTCGTATGATCCTTTCAGCAGTTGCTGCTTAGAAATAAGGCGAATTGAGTATTTGGAAAATTTCGCACCCTTGTTATTAAAACTTGCAGTTACTTTCTCATAAAACATCTATGTTTCCTCTTCTCTGAGAATATTATTAGAAGCGATCTTCATTATTTTTCTCAATTTTATTTTCCTTTCTTTCTCTTCTCCTGCTCCCCCAATCTCACATAACCATGTATCATCCTAATTCAAACTTTTATCTTCAGCAATTCTTGTTTTCTAGCCAAGATGAATGCTACTACTGTTGACTTAGAGAGTTATTATGAGGTTGAAACTGTGTCTACCTCTATAATAGGGATATTCCTTAATTCTCATCTCCCTCTTCTTGGAAACAATCACTTGAAACCATAAACCATACCCTTATTTGACGATTATGACTCAAAAAGGGTATTTGAGAATTCATTGGAGGAAGGAACTTCTTCATCCAGTTCATCTGAAAATCTTTTATCAAATATTGGAGGAGAGGTTAATCGTGTTAGAGTCTCTATGCCCCCTCACATCTTATCCGAGGAGGAGAAAGTCAATCGACAGAGAAAAGAACGTGCTAAAAATTATATTCAACTTCTCCTGAAGACTGATAACTGCGAATCCAACGATTCTAAAGTGAAAGCTTACTTGGATCTTCAAGATCAATCAGGCATGGTAGAATACGATTGGGTAGACACAAAAGTCATGGGCACTGCATTAGTTCTAAGCATTAAGGCTTCTATAAATGTCGTTGGAATTGTGGTCGGCGATCCCCTGGACTGGTCAACTCTTCTAGTGGAGCCGGAAAAAATGATATGCAACTATTTTTACAGCTTCATTGTCGCGTTCTATGAACATATATTCACAAGAATAGGGTCTTGATTTTCCTTTTTTGGACTTCAAAGTTGTTGTCATGAAGTATTTAAAATTTGCCCCTTCCCAACTTCATCTAGGGTCTTGGGCGTTCATGAGGGTGTTTCAGCTGGGTGTCGAGCATAAACAAACCTTTGTTGGTGCGGTATAGCAGCAAGCAAAAAATATTAAGTACCCAGTTTTGTCGTCTCCACAGGGATTAGTGCGATCTGAACGCCGTTCAACGATTTCTACATTCCTAAACTTATTGTTCAAAAGGTTTGGTTTAAAAGTTCTAGGAACCATAAATAAAAACAGAAATTATAAAATAAAGACTGAAATTTAAACGGAGCCTTGTTGGGATTGGATTTCATCAATTGATAACACATGCATTCTTCTGAACAAATTAAACACAACGCAATCATTCGTCTAATATCATCACGTATCACTCAAGACAAAGCTTATCTCTAACATGGTGTCGAGAGAAAAACCATGTTGTCTCATTGGTGATCTCTCACCCAACAAAACACAACACAGAGCATTAAGATCTGATAGTCGCGCAAATGCTAAGCCTAAATCTATCTCTAGCGTTTAGGACCTAACTGGCAATCATCCTAGATCCATATCCGAAAAGTATATCTCTATCAAGATTCAAATCAAATATTAACAGGTAAACAAGAATGGAACCCATATCAGATAAACAATTGTTTTGCATAAAATACAATTATCAAAATACGTGCACACGCTTAACCCTTTTTTACATGTATTCATCTAATCTGCCAAATGTCGGTGAACATCGTTCTTCATCACTATTATCACATACGCACACAATATTATATTGATCCTACCCATGCTAGCCATGCTACTTAATCAACACAACACCATAGAAGATACAATGAATATCAACTTCAAAACCATGTCAAAAGTTTGTTCATTGATAGAAGAAGATCTGAGATCAAAGATGTGAAAAGGTTTTGTCAAGACCCACAAATACATAATCAAAGATATTCAATCAATAGAGAATCCGAAATAAGTTCACAAACATATATTAGATGAAATACATAAGGTATCAAAAGATTACAATCCAAACCCCAACAAGAGATCGAAGATCTTACCTCCTCCCCCTTAGGGTTTTGTGTTTCTCTCTCTCAAGAAATGAAGAGAGATGAGTTCTGATGTTCCAAAATGTTACAATATCAAGTTCTCTCCCAAAAATGGAGTTATGACCTAAAAATACAAGAAAATGACTTAAATACACGTTTTGGTTCTGTCACGTTTGCTAGGCGAACAGCTAGCGAACGTGAACTTTTGGCACTTTCAGATCTATTCAATTCTGGGTTCATTCGCTACCTGCTCGCTAGGCGAGCTGCTAGCGAGCTGACAACATTTTGGTGGTTTTTGCATGTTGTCTTGGTTTCCTTGCCCATTTCTTGTGTCTTTCTTTTCACTTGTTTTGTGCCTAATTCCTGCACAATAACACACAAATCAAAGGTACCAAGATATTTTCTGATAATGTTGCAAATCAACCAAAACAAGAGTGGTTTTCAACACTTAATTGACGAAAATGAGAGAAAAATGCCAACATTTGATAGATCAAATAAGTAAAATTTGGCATCTAACAACTCGCCCCAACTAGCTTTTTGCTTGTCCTCAAGCAAAGTATGCCTCTCATTTCGCAACAAGAGGATTTGCTCAAGATTAAGATTCACCCAAAAATGGATAAAATTGGCTCAAACACAAATGATGCAAACAAGCCATGGTTTCAAATGTTTAGAATCAAACAATGTAAAAGAACTAAATTCGTAAAACAAATATTAAGTCATGCATCAATCAACAACTATGTTTTTCATGAATGAATCACTCTAACTCTCCTCTTTAAATAAGGATTGAAGAAATTACGTGATTGCAACCGCGGGAACAATTTCACTCAACTAACAAACAATGTCAATATCAATTCAATTCATACAAAATCTAACAATTCAAAAATGTAAATATGGAAGCAAGAAGATCACTAAGGTCTTTAAGGTTGTAGCTTGGTCGGGTTTACAAACAAGGGACATTTCTAAGTCCATGGAAACGAAATTGCCGACGTAAAAGAGGCATTCACCGCACACGAGTTATTTACACATCCCAACTTCATTCCAATCATTTCTTAATTGCAAACCTTCCCAACTCTTATTTCAAAACTTATTCTTTCATTATTTTTTTCTTTTCCAAGCAAGCATTCTTTTTTTTTCTTTTTTTTTTTTCATATTCACACAACAATTTTTTTTTGGTGCTTGCTTGAATTTTTCAAAAGTTGTAACAACTTACTATCTTCCTTTGTCATTCGCCCCAACTTAACTTTTACTCAATCCTTAAGTGAATGCTCTTAGCTTTTTATGGCAAAGAAGACAATTAAAACAAATTCACGGGTTCAAGAAAATTTTTAGAATCTCTCAAAATTAAGAATGAGATTCACATTGTTTAGGCTCAAAGAGGTTAACGAATTCTCTCTACTCACGGGTAAGTTGCATTTAGAACTGGTTGGGCTCAATAAAAATAAGTACCTTGATCATTTCTAATGCTTCCACAAATTCACAATGATAACAAGATAAAGCATGAATCATATGAATCAACAAAGTTTATCAGAAATCCAGCATTTAGTAAACAATGGAAGCTTTCTCACAAATTATGGTTTTTGGTCCTAAGTGAAACAATCATTCAAACAAGTTGCCAAAAGAACAAATTTCATTTGCACAAAGACTTAAGTTCTTAAGCATTCTAAAATTCTAAACAAACGAAACCATGTACCTTGATAACATTCACTTGTTTCATACTATCATCGCCATCCAAACTCGGTCGAAGCTTCATTGAATACTTTTATACCGATAGCAAACACTCTAGAAGGAGTTTTCGTCATTCCTGAACACACTAGAGAAAACATAAAAAAAAAACAAATATATACAATATATACAAAGCTTAAAAACATAGAACAGTTGCAATGCACTTCAAAATCTCAACACCAATCCCCGGCAACGGCGCCATTTTGTTTGGTGAAAATGCACTTCAAAATCTCAACACCAATCCCCGGCAACAGCGCCATTTTGTTGGCGCGGTATAGCAGCAAGAAAAAAATATTAAGTACCCAGTTTTGTCGTCTCCACAGGGATTAGTGCGATCTGAACGCCGTTCAACGATTTCTACATTCCTAAACTTATTATTTAAAAGGTTTGGTTTAAAAGTTCTAGGAACCATAAATAAAAACAGAAATTATAAAATAAAGACTGGAATTTAAACGGAGCCTTGTTGGGATTGGATTTCATCAATTGATAACACATGCATTCTTCTGAACAAATTAAACACAACGCAATCATTCGTCTAATATCATCACGTATCACTCAAGACAAAGCTTATCTCTAACATGGTGTCGATAGAAAAACCATGTTGTCTCATTGGTGATCTCTCACCCAACAAAACACAACACAGAGCATTAAGATCTGATACTCGCGCAAATGCTAAGCCTAAATCTATCTCTAGCGTTTAGGACCTAACTGGAAATCATCCTAGATCCATATCCGAAAAGTATATCTCTATCACGATTCAAATCAAATATTAACAGGTAAACAAGAATGGAACCCATATCAGATAAACAATTGTTTTGCATAAAATACAATTATCAAAATATGTGCACACGCTTAACCCTTTTTTACATGTATTCATCTAATCTGCCAAATGTCGGTGAACATCGTTCTTCATCACTATTATCACATACGCACACAATATTATATTGATCCTACCCATGCTAGCCATGCTACTTAATCAACACAATACCATAGAAGATACAATGAATATCAACTTCAAAACCATGTCAAAAGTTTGTTCATTGATAGAAGAAGATCTGAGATCAAAGATGTGAAAAGGTTTTGTCAAGACCCACAAATACATAATCAAAGATATTCAATCAATAGAGAATCCGAAATAAGTTCACAAACATATATTAGATGAAATACATAAGGTATCAAAAGATTACAATCCAAACCCCAACAAGAGATCGAAGATCTTACCTCCTCCCCCTTAGGGTTTTGTGTTTCTCTCTCTCAAGAAATGAAGAGAGATGAGTTCTGATGTTCCAAAATGTTACAATATCAAGTTCTCTCCCAAAAATGGAGTTATGACCTAAAAATACAAGAAAATGACTTAAATACACGTTTTAGTTTTGTCACGTTCGCTAGGCGAACAGCTAGCGAACGTGAACTTTTGACACTTTCAGATCTGTTCAATTCTGGGCTCGTTCGCTACCTGCTCGCTAGGCGAGCTGCTAGCAAACGTTCGCTACCTGCTCGCTAGGCGAGCTTCTAGCGAGCTGACTGGTGGTTTTTGCATGTTGTCTTGGTTTCCTTGCCCATTTTTTGTGTCTTTCTTTTCACTTGTTTTGTGCCTAATTCCTGCACAATAATACACAAATCAAAGGTACCAAGAGATTTTCTCATAATGTTGCAATCCAACCAAAACAAGAGTAGTTTTCAACACTTAATTGACAAAAATGAGTGAAAATGCCAACATTTGATAGATCAAATAAGTGAAATTTGGCATCTAACAACCTTCTCTTCGGTTATTCCTTGATCTGATCCATCAAAGGTGCACTTCTCATGATAATTTCTGTAATCATGGGTTTATCATCTTCAACCAAGTCAAACCACGGTTTGACCGATGTATTCTGGACTAAGGCAATTTTTCAGGGGCGTTTCTTGCTAGTAAATCCCCCCACACTTGTGACCTATCTCATTGTTTGCTATTTCCTACCAATTCTCCTTGCTTCTTTCAAATTTTATATTTGAAGTGCTAGTCTAAGATTCACTTTAACCAAGACACTCACTTCTACAGCGCCAAGCCAGGTTCCCTTTCTTCTAAGGAAGTGGTAATGATGGAGGAAATACAATCTTGGTTTAAGGGGCTCGACTGTGAGGAAGGGTTCGGCCTGGTGAGAAGCTTCTTGCCAAGGTGAGAAAGAGGTGGGTTAATACTCATACATTTTTGTGTGTAGTTAGCTAGATGGAGAGGAGAAATATATTTGGTGAGAGCAGATTCCTCGTGACTTTTTTACATGTATGATTTATTATTGCAGATAGCATGAAAAATGTGAGTAAGCTGAAGAAGTTATACCACCTTGCAAATGCTCAAGGTATTCAAACTATGGTGAGTACCAGGACTTTTGAATCTAAACCTGCTTCTCCGGCAACCACTTTTGTTGTCTCGGTTACGGAGACTTCTGCTTCAGCAGCCGAGGTAGATCAACTTATAGATGCATCCACTTTAATTATGGAGGATTCAATCCACCTCCAGTTTTAATGAAGAGGGTCTGGGATGACAATCAACAGTTCCTATAGGATGAGGTTTCCCTAAAGTTAACTCATGTCTCGAGGGTAGTGCTTTTGAGGGAGGTAAATCCATTCACACGGATGTTGAATGTCTTCTCTTTTCGAATTTATCACACTCTCGAGGAGGCTACTACTACTATTTCAACATAGGGTTTATCCTTTGATAACAATCTCTCTGAGGTGGAAAAAATGGAACTTGTCTCTAACCTCACTCATAGTATGTTCAAGGTTGCTTCTATATTTTCCATTGTCTCCGCTGGTTAGGGATACGTCCTGGCTCTAAATAATACCACCAAATAAAGAGATACTTAGAAAGGGAAGTGTGAATCCATGTATCCGAGGTACTCAACTCTCTAAGGGTACCTTGCTGCAAATGCAAGAGAAGGTTAAAACTGACAACTCTTAGTAAGAGGTGGTAAAAATCCACGACTCTCCTTCTACTGTTGTTGGGGTGACTAGGTTGGAATATAAAAAGAGGTGGATAAGAGGTAATAAATACTTTTGATATTGTTGAGGAAAAGACTCGTCGGGTCGATAACCATCGATAAGCTACTTTTCGGGAATATGAGGTTCATGTCGAGACCTTGAAATCTTTGCAAGATGAGATGGTTAATTTGAGGTAGGAGCTCTGTGATTACCTTTAAAGGACTATGCAGGTAATGCTCGAGGTCCGTGACAAAGTTGTGGAGCAGGCAAGGAATAAATTCTCCCCTTATGCCATAATTTCGACCGAGGCGCTGACCCATTTTAGTTGGATCCTAGGGTGACTAAGGAAGGTGATTGTAGTACCTTGGCCCAAGATATTTTGGCTTGATCTTTCGTTTCCTTTGTATTATTTTGTTTCCTTTAATGATTCCCGAGATTTTGTGTCTGGATGTAACAATTAATAATACTTACCAAAATGACTTTACCTCAGTGAGTTGGTATTGTTCAGCTTAGAATTTTGAATATGGCTTCATTTAATCATTTTTATTATGCATTGCCTATAGTTCTTCTCACATTGATATAATATCAGTGCTTGCTTGTTATCTCTATAATGCTAAGTTTGTTTGTCTTGGCAACATTGTTTGTGTTCATCAGGCAAGCTTGAGTGTTGCATGCTTTAGTTGTCCTATCATCCGGCATAGCAACATTTATTTGCTTATGTTGGACCGTCGGCTTCCATTGGCCACAGTAGGATACTTGCTTTGGGTTTGAAAACCCCAATTGCTTTCTTTACAAGGGAACTAGTGCATTTTTTCAAAATAACACCACATGTATAACTCTTGAATTTCCTTGCTTTTATAATTTGAAATTTAATGCGTTGAACGATGTTAGCTATCTATTTTGGTTGTTATGCATATTCGATGTATGTAGCATTTATTATTGTTCCTAGTGGGTTGGTCCTCTAAATTGGCTGTATTTTAGCAAAACGATAACTTGGAGAAGTGTCTAAGCGCTCAAGATTGGTCTAGCTTGCTAAAGTTGTATGAAGCTGTAGAAAGGATACATATTAGGCGTGATGCTCAATCATGTTGGTACGACATTTGGGCCTTGCTCAACAAGCATCAGAATGCTGCATTTTGGAGTATGTTCTGTAGAAGATTTGTTAAATATTTTATTGTTATTGATTTAACAATATGATTAGGTTATTTGTTTGACAGCTGGATGAAAATTGATTCAGTTTTAAATGGAGATTTAAATTTTAATTTAAATTGAAACAAATCATATCTTGTTGAAGATATTCAAGAATCAAATAAAATATCCAACAAATTCTACATTAATTCTAGATGAAATCAAAGATATTATCCAAGGAGAAATTCTCAAAATTATTATGATATATAAGGAGCTCAAACCTACATTGGAAAGAAAGCACTTTATTAAAGATCTTAGAGTGTTAGGTTTTTGTGTCGTGTATTTCACGCTAGTACCCTAATATGATTAGTGTTAAATCTTTATGTACACCTCTATGTTTCAGTAACTTGGCATAGAAGTTTTGTCTAGTTGATATGCAATTTCAACATTGTTATGTAAACCTCTATGTTTCAGTAACTTGGCATAGAAGGTTTGTCTAGTTGAATTGTAATATTTAACATTCTTTCATCTTGTTTAGATTGAATTAATCACAAGGGTTTAGTGGTTGTTTTCCCTTGTCATTGGTTTTATGGTAGAGAATAAAGTGAGTAGGTTCTCATGTTTAAAGGGAGACTCTAAATAGAATGACATTGGGTAGTGTTAGGAAAAGGCATTAGATAACATATGGTTTGTTCTTGCTTGTAAGACTAATTAAAATAAACTACTAATAAGTTATTTTCCTTTCTTGGATTATGGACTCAACCCCCTAGACGTATGTGTAGTTTCATCGAACTGGGTACAAAATTAATTGTGTTGTTTATTGATTTTCTGCTTCATCATCTTGTAATTGTCATTGTAGTGGTTCTGATTTGTCTTGTCGAACCTGTTGTCGGAGCATCTTCTTTAACATCTATCCCCTGAGGAACAATATTTCAATTGGCAGCAAACAGACATCCTAGCTTATTAGGCGAGCTCTAGGGAAGATAAGTTCCATGCATATGAAGACAATGTAAGATGGAGGATAAATCAACAAACCACCTATTTTAGATGAAACAAATTATGATTATTGAAAGGTAATAATGGTGGCTTTTCTCGAATCCTTGAGAAACAAAGCATGGAAAGTTGTGATTAATGGATAGAAACATCCAATGATTACCTCTAAAGATGGTACAACTAGCCTAAAACCAAAGGTTGATTGGACTGATGCTGAAGATGATGAAGCCCCTGGGAACTCCAAGGCATTGAATATGATTTTCAATGGTGTGGACAAGAACATATTTAGGTTGATCAACACACGTTCAGAAGCTAAAGAAGCTTGGGAGATTCTGAAAACTGCACATTGTAGCTCCTAACAACAAAACTTGAGAACCTGAGGATGAATGACGATGAAATTGTGAGTGAGTTTCACATCAAATTGCATGACATTGCCCGGAATTCTTTTGCCTTAGGTGAAAAGATGTCCAAATAAAAGCTTGCCAAAAAGATTCTCGGATCATTACCTTAGATGTTTGATATGAAAGTGACTGCAACTGAAAGAGCTCAGTAACTTAGCAATAAAAAGATTTATGAACTCATTGGTTTCCTACAAACCTTTGGGATGCCCATAAATAATAGGTAAGGAAAAAAGGAACAAATGTAGAGCCTTTGTGTCCAACACTGAGGAAGTTAGAAAACAAGGTGACAAAGAAGAGAGCTTGACAGATGATATAGCTCTTCTTGTAAAAAAATTCAACAAAACCTTGAAGTATCTGGACAAGAAGTGAATGACCAATGTCCCAGATAAGAGTTCCAACATCATTCCCTAAGACAAAGACAAGAGTGGAGAAGAACCCGACAATGGGAAAGGAACTCGGTTCTTTGAATGTGGAGGCTATGGACACATAAGACCAAAATTCCCTAACTATCTAATGAAACAGAAAAAGGGATTAATCATCACTTGGTATGATTTTGATAGTGAAGGTAAATGTGAAACTTCCAACAATGTGATTTCTTATCTTGGAAGATATGAATCTTCAAGTGTATCCAGTATTGAAGACCAGACTGGAGAAGAGGTTGATACATCCTTCAGGATCTTGCATCCTATTATGTAAGAAGATTGTCTGTAAATAGAGAGTCTAAAGAAAACCATAAGTGACCTGCATTAAGAACAAGAAGAAGCTTGCATGAAAATGGAAAAAAAATTATCAATGATCTTCTCCTAGAAAAGATGAATCTAGATTCTTCCATTATTGGTCTAGAAGAAAAGGTTAGAGTGTTAAAGTCCAAAGGTGAATTTAATCCTAAATTTGCTTACTGGGTAAGCAAAAAATTTAGAGGTTGTGAGTGATACCTTGAATGGTAATATGAAGGTTGTAGGGTTCGACTACAATGTCATAAAAAAAGGTTCAAGTTATTCCTAAGAATAAGACTAAAGTTATGAAGTTGGACCATATGTCCCAACATCGTGCTTAACATGTGTCACCTCATCACAGGAGAAACAAGAAACAACCTCTAATATGTCACCATTATGGAAAATATGGACATGTGAGGCCTTATTGTTTCGAATGGTTTAAGCTAAACATTAGAGAACGTAAGGAAATTTGTGCTAAGAAGAAGTGGAATCCCAATGCTACTTCAATTGGTTCCATTGAACACAGAGGTTCCTTAATTAAAAGCTAGTGTTTTAATAGTGAGGGTACCAAACACTTGGCTAGAGATAAGACAATTCAAGGAAATCGAGCAAATGGGAGAATTAAAGGCCCAAGGAAGTTAGTTATTCTAGGTTCAGAAGATCAAACGTTGAATATGAACTTCAACAAGTCTAAACATTGTGTCAAAGAAGAAAGGTCCACCAAGATGTCCAAATATATGGTCAAACATTTATCTCAGGAGTCTGAAGTAACTCATGAAAATTATGTCACAGAAAGGACAACTGATGGTCAAGATAGAGGTCCTCCCAACTTTGAATAACCTATTGTAGTTCAGCTAAGGGAGAATAGTGGTTATGATAAAAGTCATTCTCATATATCTATAAGTATGACTAATCAACAACATGTCATGGTTTTTGATGAATTAGAAGCTGGTGCGTTGGGGTATGTATCAGACAAGTCTGATCTAGATGTTGTGGGGATTCTGAATATCGTTCCACTCAAAATTGAACCAATTATTCATGATGAAGATTCCCAAAATTCAGGTTTGAGAAATCCTGATAGGGATAATAAGGTGTCGGACATTTTGTTCAACATGTTGGCTGAATCTCAAGTGCATAAGGAAGCTGGTGGTCATGTCCATGAAGATATTGAGGATGATAATGGCATAACAAATGATAGTGATAATTACCATGATCATGCCTTAGAAGATGTGAAGACTTTTGTTAAGGGAGCGATATGTAAGAATGAAAACATTTTTTTGGATTGTGTTACTAATAACAAGAAGATGAAATTGATATCAAAGAACACACAATCTATGGGTGATATGTCTACTCGAAATAATGAAGATCTTGATCTTATGAGTGAGGATGAAGAGAAATCAATAATTGAAGGTGACAAGAAACATGTTGAATAAGCTAAAAGACTGAAGGAATACTCAGCAAGACGATACATTACGTTCATCAAATGATGACTGAGCTTGAGGAAGGTATGATAAGAGAAATTAGCTACCTTTTTTAATGTCAAGCAAATTAAATGAAGGAATACTCAGGTAATCCCCAAGAAATAAGTTGCACTCAAATAAAATGGAGTGAACCAATTCTCAAGGATGTCATCAAAGTTGATGAGGATGTTGTTCAAGAAGTATCAAACGTCGTGAAAAACATGATGGTAGCAGAGTGTTCTACTCAGAGGAAGGTCGAGCAAGTTGTTAATCAAATGCCTTAGACATTGTGAAAAGGTTGGATGATAAGGAAATGATCACAGTGTCTTACTTAGTTGAAAGTCTGTTGAAAAGGATGTGGTTGTATCACAAAAGGATAGACCTTGAAAGGAAGCTAACAACAGAAGTTTTGACAATTGATGAAGTGGTACAACTATTTAAAGAATGATATGAACTCTTATATGTTGATCATATAACTGCTGGGAGTGGTGGTAAATATTTTCTCGAGACAAAGTTAGTATTGAAGGAGAATAATGTGTAACAAGATGTTTTGATATCATTAGGGAACATCCTAAGGGGTATAAAGTATTCAACAATTCCAGGTCAACAAAACAAAAATAACCATCTTGATAAGTGTCATCACTTCATTAGGGAACTTGTTGAAGAAAAGGAGAAAGCTATTAAACACATGGAAATTGAAAAACAATTAGATATCAGTATCACTAAGGCATTAAGGGATACTCTTAATGTCTGCACATGTGAGAATTAATAGCAGTCAATACTAGGAAGGTGTGCAGATGAGTTTATCTCTCTCTCTCTCTCTAGGTCTGTGTTACACATGAAACAAATAGTGGGTGAAAATAGCTTGAATATTGGAAATACCGAGACAAAATAACCATATCTTGCACATGTGTAGTGAATTCTCGCTTAAAGTGGAACATGATGCAAAAACTGAGACAGATAGCTTCACTTTAAAATAAACACACAAGTACTAGAAAACTCAATATGAATCAACAACAGATGATAAATAAGCAAGAGGGCCAACATTAAACTTAAAAGAAAATGATGTTCAAAAGCATAAAAGGTAATCGAAGGCCATAAGTCTTAAATCATACTCCCTCCGTCTCATAAAAAGTGTCTTATTTAAGTAATGAATGGTTCTTAAGAAAATGATTAAATGTATTAATTTTAATAATAAAATTAATATAATTTATTAGAATACCCTTATTAATTATAGTTAATAGAGTTGTTGAATAGAGTAAAATTTAATAAATGGAGATATAGTAATAGAAAAATAATAATAAATGATGTATTGGTATTGTTAAGAGACAATTATTTAGAAACAGGAAAAAATGCAAATAAGATATTTTTTATAAGATTGAGGGAGTAACATAGTCCATGGAAATATGTGAGCGTGTACCATCTTCCACTACAAGAAATGTTGTATCCAGCCACGTGATTTAGTGAAGTGAAAAACATGTGGCAAAAAATAGGCGTTTGGGACGTGTTTATCACGTCGCTAACATATTTAACATTAAAATATTACGTTTGAAGATAGCACGTGGGTTATGAGATTTTTATTTTTTTAAAAAAAGTTTGTGACGTGAAAATCACGTCGCAACATTTAAATTTAAATATAAAAAATTAAAAGGATCATGTCGTACATAAGAGGGAAGTTTGAAAATTTTAAAATTTTGCTTGTGAAGTGTTATTCACATCGCAAGGTTTAAGAGGGAAAAATATATGATGGTGAAGTGATGAAGTACAAGATGTGCAGGTTGGGACTGACAAAACTTTTGAACATTGCAATTTCGTGACGTGTTTTTCACTTTGCAAATTAGCGACGTGTTTGTCACTTCACAAATTGGAAATTTAAAATATATTTGTTGAGCATTGCGACGTGAAATTCACGTCACTAGGTTGGACTTTTAAATCAACACGCCATTTATGTTTCCAAGGCCACTTACTTTACATACAATCTTACATTTTCCTTCTACTCTCTTCATTTCTAATATCTCCAAACTTAATTCATTTTCCACTTACTTTTACTCTCTTTCTCTTCCTCATTGCAACCTTTATTCATTTTTACTCTCTTTCTCTTCCTCATAGCAGCCTTCATTCATTTTCCTCATTTCCAAATTTAAGGTATTTCTATCATTTTTTTCTTCTACTATTTTTTAAGTATTTCGGGTCACACCTAATATATTCTGACTTAATTTATTTTCAATCTTTTTATGTCAAAATGTTAAAGTTTAGAAGATTGAAGGAGATATTTGAACAAAAAAATGAAGAAATAATATTGGAACAAGAAGATTGAAGGAGATTGAAGAAGAGATATTTGTCATTATTTTTTTTCTTCTGAATTTCATATATTATTGATTGTTGTTTTTTAAATATTATATTTTTTTTGGTTAAATATGTGTATTATAATATATATTTAAAACAAAAATTTAATTTAATTTTTTTAATATATTTATTTAAAACAAAAATATATGATTTTTTTATTAAAAAAATTATATTTATTTATATATAAATATTTATTTATTAAAACAGATTTTATTTATTAAATAAAACAGATTATATTATATATGTATTTAAAACAGGTTTTATTTAATAAATCAATAATAAACATAACGTAAACGTAGTAAGGTTTTTTATTTTTAAAAAAAAAATTATGAAGTGAAATTCATGTGGTAAAGTTGTGAAGTGAAATTCACGTGATGACAGTTTGTGCAGAATGTTGTGAAGTGAAATTTACGTGGCAAAAAAGTTATCACACATCCTCCTGCCACGTGAATAATCACGTCGCAAAAACTGTGGTGTGAAGTGATTTTAAGATTGTAACGTAAAAATCACGTGGTAAGAACCAATTTTTTTTTGTAGTGTTCATAATTGGGTTGTTCCAACAAAGATTATTCTTTAGTCTATAAATGTATTTATTATTTAATTGTACATTTTAATATGAGATTGACAATAAAAAATAATTTTACATTATAAATCAATAAAAATATATTAATATATTATATCATCGACATACTTTTAAAATATAAATGTGATTTAACGAAATATACATTATTGATTAATTAACGGTATAAAATTATTTTACACGATCGGTCGATATATATTTTATTTTCTCTTTTAGTATAAAAGATCATTTTTAAAAAAGAAAACTACATTAAACAATATATAATAATAGAAACAAAATAGGAGTAGCATATAACTGTCTATAAAGGAAAAATACAATAAGTAGTAAGCATATGAAATATAACGACAAATAAAGAGGACCAATATTTCAAATAAATTCATTTACTAACAAGACCGTTATAATCTTCAGGTCCATATGGTTCAAATAGCTCTGCAAAATGATTCTTCTTCCTTTTGGGGTTACATTTCATGTCTTTGCACAACTGATCGTTATACCATATCCCACAACTAACAATGCATGATCTCCAATAAAATTTTCCAGCATATTGCTTCATGTTTTCTTCCCATACTTTGACATCCTTTTCCATCTCTTTAATACTTGGCAATTCAATATTCCCATCTAAAAAATGTGCTAGCCATTGACTTCTCATTTCATTAGAAACCATGTTTGATATGCTCTCAGAGTATCCTATCATTGCCAGTTGCGGAATTCGAGGATGAATTATTTGCCTAAAATTGCAAAACCATGTATTAATTTTGTATAACTTTAGCATGTATTCAGATACACGACAACGACACTGATACGTCGACATCTATAGTAATTCTAAAAAATAAATAACTTGAACGTAATCATAAGTGTAGGTGTGTATCGGTGTCATTGACGCAGACGTGCATTTTTTCAAAGATATCGGTGCTAGTGAGTCTAAAAGTATAAGAAATAAAAAATTATCAAACTTTACTGACCTGTAAAGGGGAACTGATGATTTTTCTGACTTACTAATGTAATTTTGGAATATTGGAGATTTGAATATGCTTCTAAGTTTTTGGTCACCTTTATACCCCGTGGCAAGAATAACTAAATTTGTTTCTATAGGCTTAGGTTCTTCGTTAACAATCAAACCTTCTTTGCAAAAGCTAAAGTTTTGTGATTTCTTTATCACAATGGATCCTTCTTTCACTTTATCAAAAAAGAGCTCAGGAAGCACCGCAATTTGACATGCAGAGATTTCTTGAAGAAAACTATGATTAGGTACTAGTCCATATTCCTTCAGTGGCAATTTCCATTTCAAATATGTTTCAACAAGTTTTGAAATTCCCCATCTCTGAAAATCAAGAACGCGACTACATGAGATAAAAAAACTACATGTGAAAAGTGTTGGTTGTAAAATATATCTTACCAATGGTGAAAGTAAAATGGCAAGAAGGAAAAGAAGGGAGTTTTCTCCAGGCTTGTGAACTAGAAGTTCCGCAAATCGGTTGAAATAGAAATATCCAATACTAATGCTCCAGACATAGAAATCTAGGAGAAACCAATGTGCGTTTCGATGGATAATCGTGCAAGGATGGGTGACTCCTATAGAAACAAGGGAGATGAAGAAGTGTTACAGAACAAATAAACATAACGTCATATGAAAAAAGGTATAAATTAATATATTCACCATTTGCATGTGCGCATTCAGCAGCTATATCAAGAGCTGATTTTCCGGAGCCTACTACTGTAACACTCTTGTTTTTGATCAATTCAGAAGCAATATTGTTGTCCAAGGAAGAGTAATCCATTGAATGCATAACTTTACCATTAAAAATTTCTGGTCCTTTTCCAGGAGGAAACTCAGGAATGTTTGGTAAACCACTATATTTACCAATGCAAAGAATAACAAACTCAGCCTTGTGCACCTATATTTACAATAGCATAGTCAGTTCAAATTTACTTATTTGTTATTTATTGTTGAATTTTAAGGGTGAAAATAAGTCAGACCGATATCAGAAACCTACAGATTTAATCTATATAGACTCAGGTCATATGAAGATTTTTTTTTAAATAGAAAAGACTTAGTCTTTTTTATAAGTCTATTTAGTTAAAAAGACTAAACTTCAAGACATGAAAAAAAAAATTTAAATCTAATAGGCCGATCTATTTAAATAAATATAAATGATTTTTTTATTATCATTATATTATATTTTGTACTTTGAATTAAAATACATAAATAAAAATTGGTTATTCTAAAAAACTTATGAAAATAAGATGAAAACACCTTATAAACAATGTTATAAGTTATTGTTAAAAGTCTCACATCGGACAATATATGGCATGAATATGTGTTTATAAGTGGGGGCAATTCTCACTCTACCAACTGATTTTATAGGGTTGAGTTAGACCCAACCACAATTTCTTAACATGGTATCAAGAGTCTCGTTTAAGATCCGGTGGACCACCTTCTATGATTTCCGTTATCGGGTATAAGTGGGGACGCCGGTTTTGTAGGATTGAGTTAGGCCCAACCACATTTCTTAACACTTATTTTCATAAGTTATTTTAAACAAATAATCTCACAAAATATATGTTAATAAATAAACACTTATTTTCATAAGTTATTTTAAGCAAATAATCTCACAAAATATATGTTAATAAATAAGTTAAAATAAGTCAATACGAACAAAATTTTACACTATAAGAAACATTGCTATTTGCCACGTGATTTAGTGACGTTAGGGCTGGAAATGAGTCGAGTCGAGTCGAACTCACCTCAGCTCGGCTCGACTCGTTAAGAATTGTTCGAATTCGAGTTCGAGTTCGAGTTCGACACGAACTTTTTTTTAAGCTCAAACTCGACTCGTTATAAGTTCACGAACAGTTCGATTCGACTCGTTAAGTTCATCTCATTAGGTTCAGCTCACATGGTTCACGAACTTAAAAACTATTTTTTTAAATATATATATTTTTTAGTATATTTGACATTTTAAATAAATATATATTTTTTAAATAAAATATTAAAATAAAATAAAAGTTATCATATTGATATTTAACTTTATCTTCGAAATCTACTAATTCAAAACCTAGACAACTTTCAAGAGATACATTTGAGAGTCTAACTCAAAAACTACTAAATTGAAGATTAAATTTGTCTAAGATTTGAAGTAAATATTTAAACCTAATCTTAAAGACAGTATAATTCTTTTCATATGTAATCGAGTTGACTCATGAACCTAACGAGTCGAACTATGTATAGTTCAAGTTCAGCTCATTTAGTTAACGAACTTAATTTTTCGCTCATACTCAACTCATTTGGTTCATGAACCTAGTTCAACGATTTAATTGTCGAGTCGAATTCCGAACTATCTTCGAGTTGGTTTGGTTCATTGCCAGCCCTAAGTGACGTGATATTCATGTGGCAAATAATGGTGGTTGCGACGTGAATATCACGTCACTAAATGGTTATATTAATAAACAAATGGAATTTAGGTTTTACAAGGTTTTTTTTTTAAATAGTTGTGAAGTGATTCCCACGTCGTAAAAGAAAAATAAAAAATAAAAAATCTAAAGTATACGTTTTCACGTGGGAGAAAATTTGAATATTTCAGATTTTCAATTGTGGCGTGAAACCCACGTCGCAAACTGAAATTCAAAAATTAAAAAAAAAAAAAGTGGGAATCTGCTCAGACTTGAAAATGATGGGTCTGACAAAAAAAATTGACCGTTGCAGCGTTTGTGGCGTGAGAATCCCTTCGCTGTAGTCAAAATTTAATTTTTGTATGCCACACTTTATTACCGTTGCATGTTTTCTAACGTAGTTCCCACGTGGTTGTGTTCTGAAGCGTATCCTACATTGCAAAATCTCATATATTTTAGTTTTCAGCTCCAGAATTCTCACTTCTTCGTTGCTTCTCATAATTTCTCTTTCTCTACCTCTTCTTTCCTCCACAGTCGAGTTGCTGTTTCTCTTCCTCTTTCCTCCACAACGCCTCCCAAACCATTTCCACATCTTTGTTGTTCTTTCTTTATTCAAAAGTATGCTTCTATTTAATTTTTATTTTTATTTTCGTTTTTAATTTTATTTTAATATTTTTAAATTTTTAAATTTTGATGTTTGTTGTTTAAAGAAAAATATTTGAAAGATTGCAAGAGCTTAAGTAAGATCCAAGATTCGAACTTTATTGTTGCTTTATTTAAGAATTTTTGTAATTTAAATTATCTATTTTTCAAATTTATATGAATGAAATTATATATGAGGTAGTTTGGTTGTTGTTGTGTACAAACAAAATATATAGGTTATATGTGATATATATATATAAAATTATTTAGGTTATTTATGTTATTTATATGATAAGGATTGGTTGTTGTTGTGTAAAAATGGAATAAATAGGTTATTTATTTTTCAAATATATCATTTTTATTAAAAACAGAATATATGTTATATTTTATATTTAATATATTTTTTAGGTTATTTTATATATTTTAAAAACATAATTTATATAAAAAAAAGTAGTAAAAGTTAGAAAAAAACAAAATTTATAGGTTATATTTAAAATATTTTAAAGATTATTATTATTTATTTTTTTAATCAAGGAAGAATATATTAATTCAAAAAACAAGTCAAGTACAAAAAGGTGATCCAAAGAGGATCCAACCCCCCAAAGGACTTAATTACATCATAAGACTAACCAGATGTTTCCTAATTCTATTGTTTTGTCAGTCTCTATAAATCACATTATCTATGATTTTAGTAACCACGTTAGTATTATCTACTATGTTTCCAAAAGTAACATTATTTCTATATATCCAAATGTTGTGGATGGTTTCAGCTGTTAACATTTTCAAAACATCAGTTTTCCATCCTTTCCCCTTTGTTTGATTAGTGATCTATATCAGTTCCGCATCCCATTGTTGGGTCTCATACTGTATGTTGAACCATCTGAGTATTTCTAGCCATACTGTCTTGTTCTTGGACAGGAGAAGATCAGATGGCTTATCGTTTCCTCTTCAGATTTGCATAAACTGCATATGCTATCTTCAATCATCCCAAAACGTTTCAATCTTTCTTTGTTTGCAAGCTTCTCATGACAAGCTTGCCATAAGCATTGGACTGCTCGCGGGTGTCCTTTGTTGTACCCGATCAGTCTTCTCCAGCGCACCCTTGTGCCATCATCTATTAGTATCTTATAAAATGCTGCCGCTTTAAACTTGTGTGTGGTCATAGCTTAGTTCCATTCATTCTGTATCAAATTCATGTTGTCTCTTTGTTTCAAGATGCCCCGCATGATCCAAGAATTATGTCTTTTGGCAACATAATTCATCACATCATTGCCTTTTAAGTATTGAGTATGTATCATTTAAGACATAGTGTGTCGGTTTTGTTGCATAAGTTCCATAGACATTTCAAGAGTAGCACGTTGTTCCAGGTCTGAAGGTTTAATATGTTCATCCCACCTTGCGCAGTAGGCCTGCACGTGGTTTTCCAGGCCACGGGGCATTTCCTGCTCGCAACATCTTTTCCTGTCCAGATGAAGCTCTGACATATTGCATCGACTTTTTTGATCACGTATTTGGGCAGAGGGAGGCAGTGCATCCAATATTGTACCATTGCATAAGCTATGCTTTTAACTAGTTGTATTCTATCGACATAACTTAGGAGCCTAGAAGACCAATGATGAATTCTAGCCACTATTTTATCCACCAATGGCATAAAATGGGTGGTTGTTAATCTTTTGCTAGTAAGCGGGATTCCTAGGTATTTGAAAGGTATCGCCCCTTCTTAGAAACCCGATAGTTCCTTCAAGATCTTCTTAGTTTCCATATCCAAACCCCCAAAATAAATCTTGCATTTGTTAGGATTCATCATCAGACCTGTGGATTTGGAGAAATTTCTGAAAGCTTCTAAAATCATTTTCATTGAAATTTCGTCCCCTCTACACAGTAGCATTATATCATCTGCAAAAGTGAGGTTGGTAATTTTCAGACTCTCACATTTGGCATGGTAATTGAAATTAGGGTCCTTTTGCATTTTGACCAACAACCTGTTCATGTACTCCATTATAAGGACAAATAATATAGGTGGTAGAGGATCACTCTGTCGAATCCCTCTCTTGGCTTGTAGGACCTCAGTGTAATCCCCCATGTGTTAAACCTGTAGGATACCGTGGTGATGTCAAGCATAGTCCACTGATGAATTTATTTGGAATGCCTAACTCCTTCATTATGAACTCTAGTGCTTTCCAATTAACCAAATCATATGCTTTTTGTAGGTCTATTTGCATCATAATTCTAGGTGTGCCCCCTTTTCTAGTGTACCCTTTTATAAGTTCAGTAGCAAGCATGATGTGGTTATGTATGTTTTGGCCTTGTATAAAAGCTGCCTAATTATGGCTTATCACACTAGGAAGGACAGATCACAATCTGTCAGTCAGGATCTTGGAGATGATTTTATAAAAGGTGGTGAACACAACTATAGGTCTGTAATCTTTAATCTCACAAGCCTTATTGCTTTTTGGAATTAGGGATACAATAGCAGTGTTAAAAGGTTTGTATATTTTACCTGTTTCGAGAAACTCCTTTATCGCTGCTATCACATCAGTTTTAATGGTTGTCCAGCTGGCCTTGAAGAATTTGGCTCCATAACCATCCAGGCTTGGTGCTTTGAGGTCTCCAATTCCTCTAAGGGATTTGATGATATCATCCTCTGTGATATTTCTGGTGAGGTATTCCTTATGTTCCATGTTGAGTTGTTTTCCCATTCTCATTGCCTCGATATCTATATGGTTAATATTGTTATCCTCTTTGCCCATCAGGTTTTTGTAGAATTCCATCACTTCCTCTTCAATGTCATTTTGGTCTGATACTTGCCTCTCATCACTCCTTCGCAGATTGGTAAGGCAGTTGGAGTGGTGTTTAGTTTTGACAGCAGCATATAAGTAGTGATTATTTCCATCTCCTTTCCTAATCTAGTTTCTTTTTGCCCTTTGTTGTAATATCTTCCATTCAATCTCGTTTAGTGCTACCACTTCCTCAGTCAGGTCTTTTGCCTTTCCAATTAAGGTGGTATTCATCCTGTCCCCAATCAGCTGCTCTTGTATGTTTTTGAGGTTATCTCTGGCTTTTGTTAGTTTGTTTCTGACATCAGAAAAAGGCTTACTAAAGGTTTTAAGTTCATGCTGCAACCTTTTGAGTTTTTTCCATAATACATACATTGGACTACCTCTCATATACATATCCCAGTTCCTCTTGATCAGTGCATTATAACCAGGCAGTTCAGTAAGGTAATTGTTAAACTTAAAATGTCTGGCAGTTTTCCTCTGTTCTTTTGTGTCCAAGTAAAGCAATGTATGATCAGAAATATTTGGTGGAAGTATTTTCAACACAATTTCCATATTGGTGAGGAACCATTCAGTATTACCCAAAATTTTGTCAATCCTTGAGTAGATGGGTGCAGCTGCTTGTTTATTGGACCATGTGAAATGGTCCCCAATGCTATCCATCTCACTTAAACTAGTATTCTCCATCATTCTTATCAGATCCTCATATTCCTTTTCAGTTACCAGGTTACCTCTGATTCTGTCTTGGGATTTGATTACATTATTGTAATCACCAATGATACACCAAGGACCTTGGATGTGAGTAGACAGGTGTCCAATGTCTGTCCATAGGATTCTTCTTCTGTGTATCTGGTTATGTGTATAAACAGCAGTCAACCAGTGTTTGAGTGTTCCACTGTTATCATATACACCACAGTGGATAGATTGGCTGGTACTTCGTATAAATCTCATATCCACCCTGTTTCTGTCCCAATGAATCCATATCCTCCCATTTGTGTGGTCTTTGTAGTTGCCTATGTGATTATCATACAACAACATTTTTTCTCGAATGGCCTTTGCTTTTGGTTCTTTAACTCTTGTTTCAATCAAAATGATTATTGCAGGCTTAAGTTCTTGGAGACGGGACTTAATCTCACGCATTTTGCCTACTTTATTGAGTCCCCTTATGTTCCATGAGA
Organism: Lathyrus sativus; assembly: GCA_963859935.3. Taxonomy (NCBI): domain Eukaryota; kingdom Viridiplantae; phylum Streptophyta; class Magnoliopsida; order Fabales; family Fabaceae; genus Lathyrus; species Lathyrus sativus. The sequence continues at coordinate 738,278,622 of OZ012735.1, read as the reverse complement.
CTAACATGGTTCAAGGTTTGTGATCACCTGGTGGTCATTCAAAACCTCTAGTGATTCAAAACCATTAACACAATTTATGCTGCTAGTTGTATCAAACATTATGTTTTTACCTTTATCTCGTATAGATTTCTTCACCCTTGTCCAAGATTCTCCTTCTTCATTCGTTGGCTTCTCGCATATTGGTGTAGGTGTTATGACTGTGAGTTTTTCCTTTGGTTTGGGTTTTGGTATCCATTTTTTAATCTTGCCTCTGTCTTCACAGTTATGTCCCAGTTTTTGGCATGTTTCACAGAAGGTGGACCTCCATTCATATTGTACAGGCTGCATTATGACATCTTCTGTAACATTCCTTATGGTGATTTCATCAATCAATGGTTGTGTAATATCCACTTCAATCAGTATTCTTGCATATGAGACACACAATTTGTTCGTTGTGCATTCATCAGTCACCAATGGTTTGCCAATGGCACTTCCAATCTTGCTAAGGCTTTTTGCCCCCCAAAGATGTAGGGGAAGTTGAGGCAGTTTGACCCATATTGGTAGTGTTCTGAGTAGGTCCTTCTTTAAATTGAAACCAAATTGCCATTCTTTCAGTATCATGGGCATATTTCTAATTGTGTATGGGCCTTTCATCATGATTGCTTCCTTGTCTTCGTGCGAGTTAAATCTGAGCAGAAAATACCCGTCATCATGGTAGTAAAGGTCCTGCATCTTGATGGAGTTCCACATTCTTTGCATAAAATTCTTCACCGTGTTCATACTCAAATCATCTCCCACAACATATAGGATGAGAGCATTAACCCAGAATCGTAATTCTGTTTCAATGTCTTCCTGTTCAGTATCAATTTCAATCACTCCATTAATTACCATTGGTGCAACGTATTCCATTGACAATCCCTTTGTAGGGTTCCGATTATCACTAATAACGTCAACCCATAGTTTCCGTTTGTCCGGTTTCACTTGTGTCTGTTCTGTTAGGGTTGCAGTGGACTCTTTCTCGATTCTCTTCTCAGTGTTTGTCCCAGCTTCGTTCATCGTGGTGGTGGCTCCTGAATCAGCCGTCAGGGTCTTTGAGTTGGTAGAAATTATAAAAATAAATTAGAAAAAACAGATTAAAAAAAAGTATTTTTATGAAACAGAATTTTAAAATTAATTTTAAAAAAAAAAGTATTTTTATTAAACTCAACTAGCGTCCAGACGGGCACTCACGTGTCCGTTTGTCTGCTTTTTATAATACTCACGCGTGTAAAATATAAATCATATTATTATTTTTATTTCTATTTATTATTTATAAAATAGTAGTAATAGATAATTGTATATAAGTTAATAAATAATCACATAACCACCATTTGTTAGAAAGAGAAATTGAGATTTAAAATAAAAATTAAAAAAGGTATATTTGAAAAGAAAAAAGGTTACACCAAAATCATGTTTTGCCTTTATATATAGGTATAGATTATTAAATAGAAGTATTTTTTATTAAAAAGTATATTTTAAAAAAAAATTACTTGTAAAAAAAGTATATAACTGATATGAAAAAGTTATATTAATATGGTATATAGACTTTCTAAAAAGCACAATTTATAAAACAAATTTATTTCAAAAAACAGAATTTAAAACAAACATAGATTGTAAAATAACTTTTTAAAAACTGAAATTTTAAAACAAATAGAAAAAATATTAATTCAAAAATAATTAACATTAAATTTATTTTTATTAGGCTAAAATGTATAACTAGATTTTATATTCAAAATATGTTATGTAGATTTATTAAAAATAGAATTGTAATATTTGTATTTATATTTTTATAATTAAAAAATATTTTTAAAATAATGTTATAAAATGTGGATGAAGAGCATGAAGAGTTTGATCAGATGATGAAAATAATATGGATGAAGAGTTTGAATATATAGTTTTTATTAAATTTACTTAATGAATTAATGTGTTCGGACAGTTTTTATTAATGATTTATTAGTTTTATATGAATGGAAATGATTTTTTACGTAGTTTGTATATATTGTGTTTATTTATTTATTGATAACTCCCTCAAAATAGATAGAATGCTACCCCGAATTGACAAGGGTAAGACTAAGAAAACCAGCCCCGTTCGAGAGCTAGGGTACGCGAGGTACCTCCCTCGCCCATTAATCAGTGCATCTTAATGCACATTCTCTTATGTTTTTACTTAAACATTTCTTTAGTTTGTTTTGTTTATTTTACTGTTTTATTATGTTTTTAGAATTAAGTCTTTGTTTGTTGTTAATCTATTTTTGTAGCTTATTTTCAACTTTTACGGTTATTTGATACCTGTCCACTGTGTGAATCATAACTGGAGCTACGAGAATCGAATTTGCGCGTTCTAATAGATATTGGAAAGCTAAGACAGAGAGCTACAACTTTCATGTTTGAGCCAGAAGCTGATATAGAGGATATCAGGCTCAAATAATTCGTTGAATTCAGAACCCAAAATTTGTCATTAAAAATATTTAGTTTTGGGCTGAGTTTTTTATGTTTTTCGACCCAGTTGGTTTAAAACCGAATTTTGTGATGCTTTCCTATGTCTAGTAGCAGCCTTCCTACTATTCAAAACCTTCTTTTCCCGATTTTACTTTTCATTTTATAATTGTAATGAAGAACTAATTCCCACATGCAAATCCTGTTGTGTACGGTTCCACCGCTTTGAGGTTATTCTAATACCAATTTAAATTCGACTCCTTTCATACCTTTTCTATGAAGTCATTTGCTTAATTTGATTGCAATTGTTTGCTTAATTCGATTACTTTTCATAGGATAAAATTGATTAAATTCGATTGTATGCATGTTCCTAAATTTAATTGCGTGTTATCGTTTGCTTAATTCGGTAACTCGTCATATTCTTAGCCATTTGCTTAATTCGGTAAACAGGAACATAGCCGATGATATGTCGGAATCCGAATCAGTAGGATTTGTCGTTTTAACTTATTTTTATAATCACTTATTTGCACGAATTTTCTTTTTATCGAAACTTAAAACCCTCATAAACCTTTTCTTTGTTGGTTAATAACATTAGAAGAATCCTTGTGAGAATGATACTCGAGTTGTCGTTACTGTTTCTATATTTTCAAAAGAAATACTCGTTTTTTATTCATGCGCGACTGCGGATCAAATTGGCGTCGTTGTCGGGGATTCTTGTTGATTTTAACCAATTTTATAATTTTAACTTTAGAGTTTTTAGTTTTTTTGTTTTTTGTTTTTTGCTTTTGCATGTTAATTTTCAGGGTTGCAGTGCAGTGATAAGCGTTTCAGCCTATCAGTTGAGTTTGGAAGCTATTGTTTCAATTTGCTCTGAATTTTTTCCAGAAAATCAGAAGAAAAAAATTGACGAACAATACTCATTTAGAATAGAGTTCTAAACGATTTTGACCCTAAAAATCGCAAATTCCTTATTTTCCTATTTTATTTGATTTATTTTCTAATTTCTTGTTTTCAAAAAAATATGATTTTTTTAAAGATTTATTCTTATTTTATTTTATTTTATTTTTAGTAATATTTTCATAATTTTTAGATTTTATTTTATTCTCTTTTCCATTTTTCCTTTCTTTTTCTTAATAGGGACATTGTCGGTATTTTCTTAATTGTTGCTGCATTGCTGAATTAGTTGTGTTTTATCATTCTTTGTTAACTTTTTTTCTCCTTTTTGATAACATGGCTGAACAAAGAATATTAAGAGACTTTGTTGCTCCTGATATGAATTATAATGTATTATGTATTTAATATCTTGTTGTTATTGTACCTTTCAAATTGAAATATGGTTTAATACACTTGTTGTCAAGATTTATGGTCAAGCATGTGAGGATCCCAATAAGAATTTGAAGGAATTTCAAATTGTGTGCTCTACATCTTTCGAACCTTCACTAGAGGACCTTGTCAAGCAAATGGCTATAAATGATTTCCAGTTTCAGCAATACATGTCTTATACACACTGAAAATGTTTGTTTTTTCATCTATGGTGTTGTTACGGTCCCACTCGATTTGACCAGTTTTTATGGTTTGTATGTTTAGTTTTAAGTCATGATAGTTGTATGTTTGGGTTCCTGTTGAATAATACTACCTTTTTGGTTCTTATGGTTTTGATTTTAGTTGAGTTTTGAGTGAGACATGAGAGGTAGAAGTTCTGGCTATGGGGAAAGGCTAAGGAGAGAGAGAGAGAGAGAGAGAGAGAGAGAGAGAGAGAGAGAGAGAGAGAGTATGAGAAGGAAATGGAGAAGAAGAAACTGACATGGGTTGGTCTTTTGCTAAGTTGGCCATTTCTTTGCATTTTCAGTATATTATTATTTTTGGGTGGCTTATACAACAAATGTATAGCCACCCTAGTGGTAGAGGCAACGCGCATTAGCCTTGGGAGTCTGGGGTTTGAATCCCCCTTGCCCCAAAATCTTTTGTTCCCTTTTTTATTTTCTTGTTTTTATTCTGTTTTGCATATATATTTAATTATGATTATTTTGTTACTTAAGGCACGTAGTGGCTAGATTGGTAAGGGTTTTTCCTGGTGAGTGAGGTAGTGTGTGTTCAAACCCTCTAGATGCATTTCCCTTCTTTTTTATCACTTATTTTCTCTTTTTTCTACATAATTTTTCATTTTCTAAAAGAAAACCTCAAAAATATTTATTTTTATATCATTTGCGTATATTCGAAGTTTGTGCTCTATTTTAGGTTTTAAGTTGTTCCTTTTGATTCTTTTGATACTTTTCTTGAATTCATTTGCAAATATGAGTTGTATAGACATCATTGCACCTTGTAGAAACTTGTTTGACATTGTAAACTTGATCCTTTAATTTTTTCTAACATGTCATAGTGTGCAGGTGTGGTTTTGTTTTGTGCTGAGTTTTGTTCATAGTCTTGGATGTCATTGGACATTTTATGATGAACTTGCTACCCTTCCTTGATTTTTATCATGATGAGTATTTTGCTTTTATTCTAATTTTTACCTTGATTAGGTTTTCATTTTTTTTTGTACACTATGTCCCTTTTTGCTTGAGTGGGCATCTTCTCCAACTTCCAAAGGAAAGAAGCATCTGTGGACTTCTATGTCTTTTCCCTTTTAAGATAGTCTAGTCTTCCCACCACACCTTATGACCGTGTTAGAGTCATCATCTTGGCCTTGTAAGAGCCATTTCCTTTTGTAACTTAGAATTAGGGTTAGAGTTTGTAAACTCCATGTGAGTATCATGGTTATGGATACTCACTTTCCCATTTGACTTTGGTTAAAGTCAACCCTAGTTAGGGTAGAATTCTCAACATAGACCTAGAGAGTTGGTTAACTCTGTATAAGTATCATGGTTATGAATACTTACTTTCCCTTGGAACCTTGACCGCAATCAAGAGTTCCTCACTCCTAGTTAGGAGAACTAGGGATACTGTGATTCTTTTCCTAGTCAGGATACGTAGGCACGAGATGCGATGTCTTGGCGAGCATACTTAGTGTATATATCCTAGGTCTTCACCTTAGCACATTTTCCCTTAGCAAACAAACTATAACATAACACAAATACTAACAAGAGGTTCCTATAGAGTACTGCAGATACTTAGGATGCTAACATCTTCCTTAGGTATAACCAACCTCCGAACCTTAGATCTCTAGCTATGTTGTTACGTAGCACACTTAAGGTTTTTTGGCGATCTTTACCCTTTCCTTTAGATAAATCAAAGCTCGGTGGTGAATATTTAAATATTTATGGTTTAAGTTAATTAGTAGCTTGATATCTGATTCTCACCGCAACATTATGCATATTTGATATATGTAACATTTATTGTTTTTCCTAGTGTGTTGGTCATTTAAATTAGCTGCATTTTAGCAAAACAACAACTTGGAGAAGTGTCCAAGTTCTCAAGATTGGTCTTGCTTGACAAAGTTTTATGAAGCAACAGAAAGGATACATATTAGGCGCGATGCTCTATCATGTTGGTACGATATATGGGACTTGCTTAACAAGTGTCAGAATGTTGTATTTTGGAGTATGTTCCGCAGAAGATTTGTTAAAGATTTATTGTTGTTGATTTAACAATATGATTAGGTAATTTGTTTGACAGCCGGATGAAAATTGATTCAGATTTAAATGGAGATTTAAATCTAAATTGAAACAAATCATATCTTGTTGGAGATATTCAAGAATCAAATCAAATATCCAACAGATTCTACATTAATTCTGGATGAAATCAAATATATTATCCAAGGAGAAATTCTCAAAATTATTATGCTATATAAGGAGCTCAAATCTACATTGGAAAGCAATCACTTCATTAAAGATCTTAGAGTGTTAGGTTTTTGGTCGTGTATTCTGCGCTAATACCCTAATATGATTATTGTTGAATCTTTATGTACACCTCTATGTTTCAGTAACTTGGCATAGAAGTTTTGTCTAGTTGATATGCAATTTCAACATTGTTATGTAAACCTCTATGTTTCAGTAATTTGGCATAGAAGGTTTGTCTAGTTGAATTGTAATATTTAACATTCTTTCATATGATATAACCTTGAATTATCATCCTTTAATAGCTCTTAGGTAGTTTATCTAGTAGTCAGCACCATCTTAAAAGCACACACTAAGTAATTAAGCTGATGCAAATAAGTGAATGATATCATGCTTAATAAGAAATCTAAATAGGAATCCACCTTTTAAGTTAGGTGACCCTCACCCGGTCACTTAGGCTAACGATTGTGAAACCTTCAAAAAAAAGAAAAAAATATTGTTGTTGCTAAAGTGGTTAACTTTGAATTGTTGACAAGATATGGATCATAGTCATTAACAGGCTTATTGACCATGTGTGTGAATAGATAACGAGCTTAATGTGATTGCATTAGAATGAAAGAGAGCAAAAAGGAGGATGAGTAAGTTAGGCTTAGGCATAATAACATAATTCGGATTGGTTTGTATAGAAGGGAGGTTTATGATCGCACAATTGCAGATTTGTGTTCTTACGATATTCTTAATATGCAAAATTAGTACATACCGATGCAATCTTGACCGAAGAAGAGTTTGTAGCCTAGAAGGAGTATCTGAATGTTATTGTTTTTCATGAGTCTGGATACTATTTTGCTCGGAATGCAAAAGTTCAAGTGTGGGGGAATTTGATCAGTGCATCTTAATGCACATTCTCTTATGTTTTTACTTAGGCATTTCCTTAGTTTGTTTTGTTTATTTTACTGTTTTATTATGTTTTTAGAATTAAATCTTTGTTTTTCTTTAATCTATTTTCGCAGCTTATTTTCAGCTTTAGCGGTTATTTGATACATGTCTACTGTTTGGATTATAACTGGAGCTATGAGAATCGGATTTACACGTTCTAATAGGCTATGGAAAACTAAGATAGAGAGATACAACTTTCATGTTTGAGGAAGAAGCTGATGCATAGGGTAGAAGGCTCAAATAATTCATTAAACTCAGGACCTAAAATCAGCTATTAGAAATATTTAGTTTTAGACCGGGTTTTTATGTTTTTCGGCCCAGTTGGGTTAGAACCGGATTTTGTGATGCTTCCCTATACCTAATAGCAGCCTTGCTACTGTTCATAATCTTCTTTTCCCGATTTTTATTTTTATTTTACAATTGTAATGGAGAACTAATTCCCAGAGGTAAATCTTGTTATGTACGGTTCCATCGCTTTGAGGTTATTCTAATACCAATTTAAATTCGACTCCTTTCATTCCTTTTCTATGAAGTCATTTGCTTAATTTGATTGCAATTGTTTTCTTAATTTGATTTCTATTCATAGGATAGAATTGATTAAATTCGATTGTATGCATGTTCCTAAATTTAATTGCGTGTTATCGTTTGCTTAATTCGTTAACTCGTCATATTCTTAATTGTTTGTTTAATTCGGTAAAAAGGAACATAATTCATTTTATTTTGATAAGCGCTTGTCTGATTGATATCATAATCGAATAGGGTCGAAGCTGCTTAGGGATTGGTGTTATAATAGCCGATGATAAGTTGGGATCCGAATCAGTAGGATTAGTCATTTTAGCTTATTTTTATAATCACTTATTTGCATAATTTTTCTTTTAATCGAAACTTAAAAACTCCATAAACCTTTTCTTTCTTGGTTAATAACATTACAAGAATCCTTGTGAGAACGATACTCGAGTTGTTGTTACCGTTACTATATTTTCAAAAAACAATACTCGTTTTTGATTTGTGCGCGACTGCGGATCACTCATGTATGCTTCTCGCCCACAGACTCAGGAAGATCTAATGTCTATAGATAATTCACAGCTATTTACAACATTACTCTCCTTCTCCTATATGGTTCCATCTGAGAATCAATCTTTTATTAGTCCGTTTGGGGATCCTTCATTAGTCCGTTTGGGGATCCTTCATGCAGCAGATTGGGGATCTAGTTTTCCTCAAGTACCGTCTTCCTTCAAGAAGCAGCCTGGGGGATCTAATTCTCCTGGGGATCTAATTTTCCTCAGTAGTATTCCTTCACACAATAGCCTGGGGGATCTGGTTTTCCTCAGCAGTATTTCTTCACGCAGCAGTTTGAGGGATCTAGTTTTCCTCAGCAGACTTCCTTCACGCACCATCCTGGGAGATCTGGTTCCCGCATTCCACACTCCACACATATACCTGCGCGTCATGAGCAGGATGACCCTATTCAGGAGGATGATGAAGTTCATGAGGAGCAGGCAAATCCTATTGCAGAGGAGATTTTGGTGGTTGAAGGACAACATGTTATTAGGTCGATGGATCGGGGTAAGTTTTTAATTTATAATATTTATTTAACTATATATTGTCATTTTTATATTTAATACTTATTCAAATTATTGTTGTTTTTATGATCTATGTCGGCCTACTGCAAAAGCTGTAAATCGGGTCATTCAACTGATGTATACAAAACTCATTAAGTCTTTTGGAGAGCTCTCGGATACTAAGAAAGATATATGTTTGATAAATTTAAGGTAAATTGTATTTTTATTAAAGTTACGTTATTTTATAATTATTTTGTTATAAATATCTTACATTTCATTTGAATGTCATACAACTTGCAAGAAAGGTGTACGTGGCAAAATTTTGACGAGGTTAAGATTTAAAAAAAAAAAATAGAAGTAAGGTATCTAGCTGACTATCTGACATGCTTAGGAATGCTAGACAACGTTAGGAAATGGATCAAACTCGTCCTAACTAGATAGTCGAGGAAATATTTGCAAAACCTATTGAGTGGTGTTAAATAGAAGATTTTCAGAGAAGATCTGAACATTTAGAAAAGATGAGGGCATCTGAAGCAGGTGGGCTACCTTAGTACAGTTGGAAGTATCAGTATCGCGAACATCGTCAACGAATGCTAATTATAAATATTTTTTTAAGGTCTATTTTGTATTATTATATACATATTTAATTAAACTTAATTATTTTAATTAGAAAAAGGATTTAGGGAGGGAGCCACGGATTAAAGAGCTATTTGTGAAAACCCGAACCAAAAAATTGGGGAAGTTTGTTGACGGTCATTCCAAATCAACCTTGGTAACTTGTTTATATTTCATTATTGTATATAACAAAATTGTTTAAACTATATTTAATTATATTTTTTTTATGTGTTTAGAAGTTGTATCAGCCCTTGCTTGCCCAATATCTAGTTGAAAATTCTCAATATACTCCGATTGGGAATGCACCGTTTGATCCTCGTGTGAAACTTTATATTTGGAATTTAGCAGTAGGCAGGAAGGGAGAAAATGGGTGTTTTTTTGGTCTTGGGTCTTTGGTTGCCGAGTACAGAAAAGGGGATCAAACTTTATTTCAAAGACTCAAAGACGTGGAAGGAGGATCTCGTCCTCTAGAATTGACACCTGAAATATTGGCGACAGTGAGACAGTTAGCTCTATCTGAGGCGAGACGAGAGACAGAGGCACGTTAGGCGGCGCTATAGGCCGAAATGGAGGAAATAAGGAATAGGCAAAATGTTGAAATGGAGGAAATGAAGAAAAGGCAATTCGAGATGGAGACACAAATGCGACAATTTTTTGCCTCACAATCGAATTGTTCTGTCCAAGATGATGAAGAAGATGAAGATGTTATATTTAGTTGTGACGAAGAATAATTTTTTTTAATTATTATTTATGTTTGTGACATGAATATCACGTGACACTTTTTTTTGTTATTATTTATGTTTGTGACGTGTACATCATGTAACTAAATATTTTATATCTTTTAATAATTATATTTATTAAAAAAATGAATTTTTTAATAAAAAATTGTTTTAATTTCTACATTTTATTATTTATTAATTAGTTTTATTCATTAATATTTATTAATTTTTGCATTTTATTAAATACATCAGTGAAGTGAGATTCACGTCACTAAAATTAAAACATACTTGAGTTTTGTGACGTGAAAATCATGTCACTAATTAGTGACATGGAAATCACGTGGTAAAATTTCCAAATTGACACCCTACACGCATTTCAGTTTTGATTCAGAAAGGCATTTTGCGACGTGAAATACATGTCACTAATTAGTGACGTGAATTTCACGTGGGAACATATCCAATTAATATTGTGGTTTGTGACGTGAAATTCATGTCACTAATTAGTGACATGAATTTCACGTAGGAAAAAGTTCCCACGGAGGCGTGATTTTGGACTTAGTGACATGAATATCACGTGGGAAATGGCAATATTTTTTGTAGTGATAGTCTCATTGATTTTTTTAGTTTGATAATCTATTTAAAATAACAGACTTTTATGTAGGCTAATAGGTTAACCAAACATTAGAAAAGGTCAGACTCAAGCCTAAAAATAAGCTTATGACAGGCTACAGGCCAGACTTATGCTTCAATTTTTTTGACATGTCAGACTTAGACTTGACAAAGTATAGCTCAACTCAGTCTATTTTTACCCCTATTGAACCTATAGTTAATCTTTCGTAACATTAAAGAATTTTAAATTTTATACTTGTATAACATCTCACAATAAAGTAATTTATGTTATATATTGTGAAAAATATTATTGGAGTTGATCATAGATGTTAGTATAACTTTATAGTCTTTACTTACAATTGAGCTAATCTTTGGTAACTTTAAAGAATTTTAAAAATTATTGAAATTGATATTAGATTTGTAAATTAGTTTTTATTTGTTTTGCATTAAATTTTAATTATGTTAAAAAAATTTTATAAAAATGATTAATAAGTTTATATTATAATAATTATTTCAAAATTATAAATGAGACAACAATATGAGTTAATCAGAAATAAAAAGAAATATTTTATTTAAAGAAAAAATATATGTTAATAAGTTGAGAGTGACATCTAAAATTTTGTTTTGTAAATTTAAATATTCTAAAAGATTTTATTGATGTGAGAAAATAAAAATCTTATTATTTATCTTTAGTTTATTTATTAATAATGTTACTAAAAATGTAGTTTGTATATAAATATGATAAAAGAGTGTTGTATATTGTATTATAAAACATCACTTCAGGGTAACATATATTATTTTGAAGATAAAAATATTATGGCATAATTAGTCAGAGTTCCTAAATTTAATTTAATATTCTGTTTTGATTTTTAATTAAAAAATATTACAAATTAGTCTATTAACTCTATTTTTGTCATTCTATTTGTTTCCTTCCATTAATTTTATAATAAAAAAAAAAGGTCAATTTTTTGTGACATGAGTTTATTGATACAAATCTTAGTCAGCCTATGTAATTAAAATTGATACACGGTTTAAATTGTAATGTTTTATTTTTAAAAAAATCCCATAGTTTAAAAAAATCCCGTAGTTTAAAATATATATTAATTTTTAATTATGTTAATTCAGATTTGAATCAATATAATATTGTTGTCACGTCACGTTTAAAATTTAATTTTTTTTGTTAGAAAGTAATAAAAATGATCAAATAAAATAATAGAAATGAAATTAATAAACTAATTCATGATATCTTTTAATTAAAAGGCTAAATCGAAATATTAAATGAAGTTAAGAGATAAGTCAAATATTATAGTCCTAACCTATTATTTTTATTGTTATGATTTCTAATAAAACAAATAATATTTGTAGTACTTAGATTTCCACAAGCCTTTGTCCAATTTGAACTCATGACTTCTGTGACTTTCAACCAAGAATAAAATAATGTGATTTGACTTTTTGAGATATGAAGCTGAGTTCTGAAATGCGTCACGGGTGATCTGGCGTACATATGGAGTTGGAATGTTAACTCTAAGTCGCATGTTTCTAATTTAATAAATTGATAAATAGATTGTTGTGTTGTGATAACCTTTTTTTGAAAATAAGCCTTGATTAAATTATTGTAATAGTTTAAATTCTGAATATAAGAAAATATAAAAGTGCTATTTAAATTTATGAAATATATTTTTACGTTTGTAAAAGCTTTTACACATAATCTTCGATAAAGAATATATAAATGTATAAATTTTGATCTTTTGAGAAATAGATGAGTTTTACAAGATAGTCAGATGTAAGAATGCGGGTGATACATCATGAAAGTTATAATGCTACTATCCACTTTTAAATTAGAATTTAATTAGCATGCATTAATAGTGTAAAATATCAATCACTTTCGTATATTTTATTGTAACTTTTAAATTAACAATATGATATAATAGAATAATAAATTTTTATTAGATGACAATGTAAAATACATTTTTTTTATACTGTCAATACATATCAATTAAAATTTTTAATTTAATATATTTTAAATTTTTTAGTTAAATTCTAAAAATTTATATGGTATAAAAAATTTATTATATATATAAAGGCAAAAATTTATAAATAATTTAAAATTTTTATTTTAAATTAATAAGATGTAGGATCGTCATTGATTGACGATGAAAAATAAAATTTATATTATCAGTGCTCACCTCTTTATTTTTATGAAAGGATTTATTGGTGACGCATTGACAGTATAAAAAAAATGTACATAATCATTAAATAGAAATATATTATTATGTCATTTATAACCTATAAGATATATAAAAGTAAAATATGGGGTTTTGGTGTAGCATATTTCTCTATCAATTTTATTCTTATTTTAATGTATAACTAAATCAATAATTTTTATTAATTTCCTACATAACTTTCTATATAATTTTTTATTACTAACTTTCTATTTAGCTTCCATTTAAAATTAATATTAAATAAAAAAGATTATTTAAATTTTTACGTGTGAATTAAAAAAACGGACAGAATCTGAACGCTAATATTATATAATTAATTTCAAATTTTAGATTTAATTTAGTGAGATGGATGCTCGTTCCGGTTACAAAATGCTTTTATATCTAGTTCTTCTAGATACACACTTTATTTATCGGTAATATTTCTTAGATTATAGTTTTTTTTTATAGTTTTTTTTTTCAACATATTATCTGGCCAAAAAGAAAGAAAATATTAAAAATAACAAAAATAATAATAGTAATAATAATGATAAATAAATAAATGAAAGCTATACAAAATCTACAATCATTATATACATACCTCTGTTGATAAAGTCTTAGCATCTTGCACAGTAATATGCCATGTTCCCTTGGATCCAAAAGGAGTTCCATCACCATTCCATAATTCCCATGACTTCATTTCTTCATCAGACTCACCAACATAATCAATATCAATGACTTTAGAATTGAATCTAATATAAGGAACAATGGAAAAATGTTGAGCATAGGAGTCAAGATAATCCAGCACTTGCTGACTACTAGGACAATCTTCTTTCACAGAAGAATCCCAAGGAAAATCTGAAAACTGGTAAGCTTCTTTAGGGTTTTGAAGTTTGGTAGATTGAATAGTACGCCACCATACTCCTCCAATGCCATCATTAGCTTCAAACACAACTGGATTATAACCAATCTGTACAACATATTTGCAAGCAAGTAATCCACTGATTCCTGCTCCAATAATTGCAACCCTTTTTTCCATTTTAGATGATAACACTATAATTGATTGCTATGGCTATTTTCTGCTCTCTTGTACTAAGATAGATGAAGATAATGTTTTTAAATAAATGCATCGAACAATGAGCCGAACTATTAATTATTTAGATATTTTATTTGTTATCTTGTGTGGTTAACATCGTTTCAAATTTTGTTTGCTTTAAGATGATCTTTATCAACATGTGTCCTACTTTTTACCGCATCTCTATCTTTCTAGTCTCTTCTGACAAAAAAGATTAAACTTTTCAGCCTCACTACTTTTTCACTATAGTTTAAACTTTAAAGTTACTATATTCGTAATCTTCCTAAAAATATTATTCGGAGACACTACTTTTTACTTTTTTTTAATGGTTTTTATAGTATTATAAGTTTTGTAATTTTTTTTAAAATAAGAATAAAATTTTCTATATTAATATTTGAAATAAAATTTTATTTTAACTATTTTATCTTTTTGTTATGATTTCTTATAGAAATTAAAATTCTTTAAAATGAGTTAAATTCAAAACTGGTTTAAAAAGCTTTTTATAAGATTATGTTTAAGATGTATATTTTCAAACATTTATGTAATTTTAATTTTAATAAAATTTAAATTATCATATTTTTAAAAATAAATAATAAAATTACTTTTTAGTTTATAAAAATAATTTTCTCTAGTTGTTGATAGAAGTTAATTGTTGGTATTCACTTGTAATCTTTGAATTTTTATTGAGAAAATAAATAGTAAAATAATTTTAATCAATTATTATCACTACAAGAAAATGTTCATTTTGCCTAGTGATTTAGTGACGTCCAAAACCCGTGGGAAAAAAATACGTTGCCAAGTGATTCTCACGTCACTAAATTATTTTAATAATAAATTATGTAGACTTAAAATCTGCAATGAAAAATTGGAATTTTAAGAGAGAGGGAAGTTTGAATTTTTAAAAAATTCAATTGTGAGGTGTAAAACACATGAGAACTGAAAATTCAAAAAAATCTTCGTGAGTAACATGTCACAAAATACTCACATGTCATTCACGTCCCAAAACTGCAAATAGTAAATCTATCAGTTTTTTCATTACCTTTTCAGACATATTGGTTGTTGGAATTGAATGTGACAAATTTGTGAAGTGGTTCCCACGTCGCAACACACTGCCATAATTGTTCTTACCGTTGCGTTGTCATTGTGTGAGAGCAACGAATATATTTTAATTTATGGAGAAAGTTCCGATGTGGCCTGCACGTGGCAACATTCCCACAGGTATTTCACGTCGCAAATGGTGAATATGGTTGTTAGTTCCGACGTGGGAATCACGTGGGTACCTTCCCACGTGTTTACCACGTCGCAAGTGTCCCTATATATTAATTCACCAGAACTTCCTTCAGCCACATATCTCGTTTCATCTTCTTTGCTTCATCCTTTCTTCCTTCTTCCCTCATTCTTCCATTACTGTCTCCCTCACACCCTCATTTTTAACGAAAATTTCACAAAAAATTTAAGGTGATTGATATGTATGTTGTTTTTGTGAATGGTTTACCGTTTATTTTATGTTTATCTTATTATTAATTGTTGATTTTTTTTCTTCAAATCTAAGATTTAAGAAATTCAATTAGAAGCTTTGAGAGTTAGCACATTGAGGTATTTATGCATTTCAATTTGTTAATTTTTGAGATTTTTGTGATATATGATATATTATTTTAGAATATTGATTAGAAAATTTTAGATTTTTTGTTGATATATTATTGTGTTGTGTTGTTGTTGATATATTATTATATTGATATATTAGAAAATTTTAGATTTTAAAATATTGTGTTGTTGATATATTTTTGAGATTTTTTGTTTATTGTGTTGTTGTTGTTGAAATCAAAAAATAAAAATAATTTATAGTAGAATATATATTTTTAGAATATATATATTTCGAATTAAAAACATAATATATATAAACAGAATATTTATTAAAAACAAATTAAATATGTAATGTATTTTTAATTTTTAAAAACAAAATATATATTATGTTAGAAAAAGTAGAATTTTTAAAAATATTTTTAGTAAACAATATTGTAAATAGAAAAAATTAAAAGATATTTTTTACAAAACATAAAGAATATGTATTATATTTAAAATGTGTTATTTTTAAATGTATTATTTTTTGAAAAATTACTTTTATTAAAAAATAATGAATATGTATTATATATATTTTAAATGTGTTATTTTTAGTAAACCAATTATATATATTATACAATATTATATTAATTTTAATTTTTTAAATTTTATAGTTAATATTTAATATTTATTTTAATTTTATAGTTGTTTTCAGTTAATACTTATTTATTTTTTTATTATTAAATTTTATAATGAAGTGCAAATTATGTCACTAATATAAAAATATTTTCATTGTGGCATGCATATCACGTCACTAATTAGTGACGTGAGAATCACATGGGAAACAATTTAATTAGTGCCAGAATTAACGTGCAAAGTCAGTGGGTTCCCACGTGAAAACCAAGTCACAAATTAGTGACGTGGGAATTACATAGGAAACAAATTCAATTGGTGTCAGGTGTTCGTGCAGACAAAATTGGCAAAGGTAGGTTCCCACATGAATATCATGTCACTAATTAGTGACTTGGTTTTCACGTTGGAACTTTTTCTCTTATTTTTGTTATTTGCGACGTGAGATCTATGTCACAACTTTGTGATCTGTTTTCCACGTGGGAAAATGTTCCCACCATTGCATTTCTGACGTGTTTTACCCACGTCGCAAAAGTTGATCAGTAAAGTGATTTTTGCGTTAGTGACGTGAAAATCACTTGGGAAAATGTAATGTTTCTTGTAGTGTATTCTTTTTATTCATTCTTCTCTCTTTTTCGTAAAACCTAATAGGATTTCTTGTGTTTGTTCACGAAACTCAATATTTATTTCATAACTTTGTTTTGTTATTGAAGACATCGTTTCACAACAAACTGGTGCGGTGAGCGTTGAGAAAAAGATGTCGTAAACAAAGTATGAGATTGAGAAATTCATCGGTGTGAATGATTTCTGTTTGAGGCGTTTGAAGATGCAAGCCCTACTAGTTCAACAGGATTTGTTAAAAGCGTTGAAAGGATCAGAGAAGATGGATGCTACTCTAACAGAGAAGACAATGATGGTCAAAAAAACCAACAATTCCATTATATTGAGCCTTGGTGATAAGGTTCTCCGACAAGTTTCAAAGGAGAAAACTACAACTGGTGTGTCGTCTCTACTTGAAGCTAGCTTTGTATTCATTCAAGACGAGTGAAGACAAAGCTTTGGTCGAGCAGCTGAATATATTCAACAAACTGATTCTTGATCTTAAGAATATCAAGGTCAAGATATATGATGAAGAGCAATTATTGTTGTTGTTGTTATGTTCTTTAACTAAGTCTCATGCTCATTTCAAAGAAAATCTCTTGTATGGAAGAGATTTGTTGACCTTTGAGTATTTTCAATATGCCTTGTACTCTAAGGATTTGGACGAATGAAAGGAGCACAAGCCATTAACAGTCGGTGAAGGTATATCCATTAAGGGGAAATTCTTAAAGAAAGATGCTAGGTTTGAGAAGAAGAATGGTATAGTTCTACATAATTCTTATGGTTGTAATGCTCATACTATTAAGTTTTATCATTGTAAGAAGGAGGGTCATACAAGAAGTATGACCTGATCGACTGAACAATAATGGTGGAAAGGATAATGGTAATACAACCATTGTGCAAGATGGTTATGAATTATCTGATGTCCTAGTGGTGTCAAGCAACGACTCTAGCAAACTGTGGATTATGGATTCAGGGTGTACTTGGCACATGACTCCAATAAAATACGTGTTTGAGAAATTGCATGATGAAAATGGTAGATCAGTGCTTCTAGGAAACAACCAAGCTTGCAAAATTGCAGTTATTGAACCTGTGAGATTTAAACTCCATGATGAGTCTATAAGGTTGTTGGTTTATATTAGGTATGTACCTGATATTAAAAAGATTTTGATTTCTCTTAATGAATTCGACAAGAAAGGATATGTTTTCAAAGGAGAGAAAAGTATTCTAAGGGTGATGAAGGGGTCGGAGGAAAACTTGAGAGGCGTGAAGAAACAAGGCTTGTATACCCTTGAGGATGACGTTGTAAGTGGTTGAGCAGATGTGGCATCTATGAAACCTGTGTTGAAGACTGAGCTATGGCATAAGAGACAGCCATGCCAGTGAAAGAGGTCTGGTCGAATTGTTGAAACAAAATATTTTGTATGGTGACAAGGTCGAAAAACTGAAGTTTTGTGAACCTTGTGTATTTGTTAAATCATGTAGAATGAAGTTTAACAAAGGTAAACAAAGTACAAATGGATCCTTGGATTACATTTATGTTGATCTTTGGAGACCTGCAAGGGATCCTTCACACTTAGGTGCAAATTATTTCCTATCTATAGTTGATGATTATTCTAAAAAGTTATAGGTATTCATCCAGAATACTAAGGATGAAACTTTTGAAAATTATAAAAGTTGGAAGACTCTGGTCAAAAATCAAATTGGCAGGAAGGTTAAAAGGTTGAGAACCTACAATGGTCTTGAATTTTGCAATGAGGCATTCGACAGCTATATTATTGCGTCTGATATTGCAAGGCACAAAACTACAACAGCTACTCCCCGACAAAATGGTTTGGATGAAAGGTTTAATTGAACCATTCTGGAAATGGTGAGGTGTATGTTGATAAGTGCAGGATTGAAGAAGGTGTTTTTGGGCAGAAGTTGTTGTGACTACAACATACTTGATAAATAGGTGTCCCTCGACAGCCTTGGAAATGAAGACACCTGAAGAAGTCTGGTCAGGACATCCACCTAGTCTCAACAGACTTAGAGTATTTGGTTGTTTATCCTATGTTTATATTAGGCAAGACAAAGTCGAAACTAGAGCTCTGAAATGTATGTTACTTGGATACCCTAAAGAACTTAAAACTTATAGGTTGTGGTGCCTAGATCTAGGTCACTGGAGGTGTATCACATGTCGACATGTAGTTTTCAATAAAGCTGAGATGGAGTTCAAGAAAACTGATGACGTTGGTCGAAGTACCAAGATCTATAAAGAAGAGCTAGAATAGGAAGAGGTCCCCGTTGAGGTGGAGCATAGTGATGCTGAATTGCATAACCCAGATGAAGTTGAAGAAGAAGATGAAGATATTGTCGAAGATGAGTAGACTGATAATGACTACCTGTTGGCAAGAGACAGGTCGAGAAAAGTTATCAAGCCACCTCAGAGACTTGTTTATGAAGATCTCATAGTTATGCCTTAGTCTCTGCAAGTGAGGTTCTGGACAAAAAACCTAAAAACTATAAAAACAGTTATGAGGCGAGAGACTAAAAATGTTTAAAAATAAAATAGGAGGATTGATTCTGTGAACAAAGTAAAATAGGAGAATCAAAACTATAATTTTGCTTTATTATTATTATTAGTGGATTTTTATAATTTATTATTATTATTTAAATCAAAAACTATAACATTATTAATTAATTAATTAATTAATTAATTAGAAGTTATATGATTAATTGAATTTATTTTAATAAATTAGAAATAAAGTAAAGATAATGGGGAAGGGAGTTGAGGAGACAAGGTTAGTGAGGGTTATAAAGAAATCAAAATATGATATAGAAAAGAAAGAGAGAAACGTGAAAAAAGAGAGAAAAGGAAGAGACAAAGATAGGAAGAGAAAGGTAGAAGTTACGTGATCTTATAAAACTCTATCACTCCATAGTTCAATAAAATATTTACAATAGCTAGTGCAAGAAACAATTGTTGTTGTTGTTAAGATCATTGTGGAGAATTTCTGCAAACACGAGATAAAAGGGGGAAGATTGTTGTATAATTGGGTTAGTTTAATGTTTAGGGTAGTGGGTTTACATTATACCCCAATTTCTACTTTATTTCTTTATGAGAATTTTTCTCAAATTTGACAGGTTGTTGTTAGATGTGGGGTTCTTAAGTTTGATCTTGAGGTAGATTAATTAAGGGTTTTGCATGTGGGAATGAGATACTTTAGTTTGGAGAATTTAATTGTTTCATGCCCGATTATTGTATTTGAATGTCTTTAATTGCTTCTTTATGTTAAATGCTTGTTAGAAATCCTAGGTTTTTATTGTTAAATTAATCCATGTACCACTTTTTGATGAGTTAATAGAGCCATTATCATACCTGTAATACCCCAAATTTTGCCCTGAGATTAGTCGGTCCATGTCGTATCACATTTCATTCTTGCATCGCATAGTAACTAACCACTAACGGATTACATAGTCTGTTTGTTTTGCAGGAATCACATCTGGTACACTTTAATTGTTGAGGGGCGAGATGGTCATTTATCTGTTGTTTGCTGACAGTTTAGAAAGCAGGATCATCGTCAGGAATGCCTTGAGTATTTAGGATCTCCATTTCCGAGTTCTTTATGTTAGTTGAGGGTGAACGGAATTTTCCAATGATTTTTGATGTCGAAATTTTCGAGATACAGTTAATTTATTCAAGAACCAAGAATTCATTGTCGGCGGGTTTCAGGGTCGTTGTTTAATCATGAGGGGCTGATTATGTTGAGATATCAATTTAGTTTGGTTTAAATCGATGCAAGTAATCACTCTGCAGAATTTACTCTACAGGCGCATATCTTCCTGTTTCTCCTGCTATCTATCAGTAATTTTCAAAAGAGAAACAGTGGAAGTTTCAACCCGAGTCTATAGTTACTATACCTGTTTAATTGTGATTTTGGCAGGATTGGTTCAGGACATTGGATTTAGTCATCAGAGACACAAATTGAATTTTTCGGTGCGGAGTTTAATTCTGTTTTGTTGTTAATCGGATTTCTCTGCTTTTTGCTGTTTTACTTCGTTCAAGGCCATTACCGCTTCTATCATCAGGCACTGCTTAATTTGGGAAAATATTTGACTGAAATTGAATATCATGCCAGTTAAGTGGAGCAGCACGTTTCAGAACGATAGAGTTGATTCGGATAATTTTATGAGATTTATTCGTACGAGTTTATTTGGTGAAGTTAATCCGTTTGTTTGGGTTCATTGGTTTGAATTTTTAATCGGTGGAGTTTTGCTCGAAGGCACTTAAACATGTGGATTGAATCGGATGCTTCTGTTTAAAGAATTTCACTCGATTTGTGACAAAATAGGAAGAATAAGCAGACAAGTGTTTTTGAGAAATAATGTGAATTTTATTCATAATTATTTTGTTACAATTACAATGGAAAATAAAATACATTGAGTTTTTATTCCTAAAATCCTATTTTTATAAGGATAGTCCTCATGCTTGTTTCTTCTGGCCGATTTTCAAGACTCGACTTTTTTTCCGAACCTGCGCAAGACCGACAAAAACAGAGAAAAGTTGTCATGTTAAAGTTAGAGAAATTTGGTTTTTTCGATTGATCTGATACCCTCAATTATTCATCATCGGGTACGCCGGGAGGACAACGACGAAAGTCGAAGCCAGCTCCCGACTCGCATTCCCAACCTCGGCCTAAATAGGCAGTATCTGTTCTTACTTTCGAGGCAACCAGAGAAAGAGAAGAGAAAAAGTGATTATTTTTAAGAGTGATTATTTGGATAAGCACTTTTTTTGGAAAAAGAGTTTTGAAAAAGTGATTTTCCAACCAAACAGTTCCTTAAGCAATACCCAATTCTATCAAGTAAATTACAAGGATATGCAAAACCAAATACGCATCGTATCCAGAATCACAAGTCAAGAACGAAATGGATCAGATCTAATCCACATCAGAAAAATCCATAACAGAAATCCATGGATACCCAACAAATCGAATCTGGATATATAGTGGGAAATCGAAAAATCCCACAAGCAAACTTTCAAATTGTAAGCCAACGGATCTATCAGTCAAAAGCGCAACAAAAGCACGAGGCCGTTTCCTGATAAAACGCAGAAATCTTCGCAGATCCAAGACGGGGATGAAGATCTAAAAGCCCAATCACAACATCAGCAAGATATAAATGCATCAGAAAAAGAAAGAAAGTGGGGGAGATCAAAACCAACAAAGCGGCGGTTCAGAAAGGCTTGGAGCTCTCATCATTACCATCATAGAACCGTAAAGAAGAAGAAGAAAGAAGTTTCGGAGCATTACGGAGCGGGGCCGTGAAGCTCAGCTTCACTACCACCGAGAATCGTCGATAAACTCGACGTCCTCAGCTTGCACATCATCGGACGGACTGTCGTGAAATCACCGGCCCAGATTGCGTCACCATCACCGGATTGAAACGGCGGCCAACGCAAATCGCAGCGGAAAGAATCATCGGCGGACCAAACCGAAGCCCGACATCAAACGGCGTAATCACCGCGCCATCATCACCGAAATCAACCATCGTCGAACGTTGTTATCATCAAGAAAAGCTCAACCGAAACTCACTATTTCCATTCGAAAACTGTAAGATTTCGATAAGATAAGTTGGTTTTCTCTAATTTTCTTTATGTTTAAGGTATCACTGAAGAAGAGGAAGGATGAACAACCAACATGCAGGCTGATGTGAGGGACGGAAAAGCTCCGTACGGGACAAATATGGCGCCGCCGACACATGCAAAGAGAGAGTGGGATTGATAAAAGAAAACCTAAATCTTTCAGAAAGTTCCGTTTCCGTTTCCCTTTTAATTGCTTACTTCTTTTTATTTTATTTTTATTCTTTTGTTTTAACTTATAGTTAACAGGTTTTTATAATTTTAGCTAGTAACGTTTTAATTACAACCAGTAACGTTTTCACCTATAATTATTCTATGGTTCATGATTTGTGAGTGATGATCTTTTAATAATTAAGTAACATCTGTTATAGTTAAAAAAAAATCCATTTTCTTGATCAGTCATTATTAAATCCATCTCTCTTACCTAGGTAATTAAAAATTCGTAAAAAAAAGTATTTTTTGTTTTTCACAATGAGACGAAAATCTTGTGTTAAAAAATAATGAAAATATTTTTATTTTATTTTATTTACTTATTTAAATAAAATAGTGTTAGGATTAAAATCTTTTAGGTCAGAATTTTTCTTTAAAATAAACTCTTCTTTTCAAAATTTTAAATTAATCTTTCCTTTCAAAAATTAAAGTTAATTTTAAAAAAATAATAATAAAGGTTCAAAAAAAATAAAGTGTTGATTTAGCCGTTTTATTTTTGGCTAACCCTCAGAAGTTTGTCGTTGCAGCCCCTCCATATTTCATTTATTCGTTTTTGTTCCATGGATGTAATTTATGCGAGGCCATGGTCGCGAATTATTTTATTTCGCATTATTTTGGGGATTTGTAATTTACACGAGTGATCGTCGCGATACTTTTTACCGCTTTCTTTACTCTCCGCACTTTATTTTCTGCCATATAATAATTTGTCATTTTTGCTTTATTTTTCCGTCAATAACCTTCCGAAGGAATTAGGTCTAGCTGTTTGACTGTCGAGTCAATAGTCCTCTCCCTTGACCATTTCAAAAACCCTAATAGCCTAGGCGTCCCGCCGTGGACAAAAACGCCCTACACCCTAGCTTTAGGTCAAAGAGTCGCCATACTCTGTTTTAGGGTTTCCCGCCGTGGAATCCCTAATTTTAACCCTAATTTCAATTAACAAATTTAACATAGAAATAGGAGTTTTAAGACTCCACGTAAGAGATTCCTTAAGAACTTTTACTCCCAATTGAAACCTTAACCACAGTCGAGAAGTTTCTAACCTCCCTTTCGAGGGGAACTACGATTACTCTGATTCCATTCCCTATCTAGAATACGTAGGCACAAGATGCGAATCTTGCCGAGTAAACTTAGGACTAACTCTTAGGTTTTTTAGGTCACTCTATCCCTTAGCAATATACCCCAAAGCAAATAATAAAAAATAGTAAACAATAAACAAAAGGTTCCTGTAGAGTACTACAGAAGTTTAGGGTGCTAGTACCTTCCCTAAACTTAACCAACCCCTTACCTAGAGCTCTCCCTGCATTGTGTTTACAATGCAAAAATAGGTTTTCCTTCTTTTTACCTCTTCCTTCGGATAAATCAAAGTCGGTTGTGAATTAAGAATTATGATTCAAGCTAATTAATAGTTTGATATCCTATTTCCTCCGCAACAGAAAATGGCAACTTCACTGGGGATTTATCTAATTCTTAAGGGTTGCCCCTATTTTGTTTATTGCATGTTTTTATATTATTAATTGTCAGTATATATTATTGTATATCGTGGGGATATCTGTTATTGTGAGATAAGTCCTAACCCGGACTTGAGTGACCTTATTATAGGAAGGTGAGATATTCAACGAGGCTTGCCGGGAGTGAGTCCCGACCAAGTTGACTCGAGAATCACCGCTCAGTTGAGACCCTTTCGAAAATGGTTCGGTTGAACGAGTATTCGTGAAAACTTTTACTATTGTCGATTGGAGTCCGTGATACTGGGGACCGTAGTACCTTAACACCACTTTGTCCTTATATAGGACGTAGTGCGGGAACTATGTGGGAGTGGTCCTACAATAGTTGCTACGCGACACTACACTCAAAAGAGGTTCTCTTGAGAATATTATTAACCCCCAAGTCAGTCAGAGAGTTGATAATATCTGAAAGATGGGATGATGACTTTGGGCACTTCTTTAGAACCTTGTTCAGCAGGTACAACTAACCTTAGTACACACCCTATGGGGATGGGTAGACCCTAACTCCTTGTACATACCTTTAACCTAGGACTTTGTTTGTGTGCATTGCATCCATAAAACATCACATTGCATAACATTTCATGGAATTCAAATTTTATTTATGCATATCGCAGGACACTATGGATTACAAAAGAAGGAAAACTTTGAAATATGCTTTTAAAAGTCCTAAGCTAGATGACCTAAGGAAGCTAGGATCTTTAGTCCGAGATCTTGAAGGATTCTGTAACCGGTATGGAAGGTTATTACCTCTGTTGGAATTTAAAGTGAACGAAGGACTTCTTTCGGTTTTGCTACAGTTCTGCGATCCCGACTACCATTTATTACCCGACTATCAGTTATTACCTACTTTGGAAGAATATTCTCAGCTTGTAGGACTGTCTATTGTGGATACGACTCCTTTCCCTTTCTTGGAGAAGGACCCTAAAGAGCAGGATATTGCTAAGGCCACATGTTTGAAGGTATCTGACATTAAGGAGAACATGACGCAGAAAGGTGAAACTTTTGGGCTACCTACGAAGTTCCTAATCAAGAAAGCCCAATATTATGCCGATCATATAAGCATGCCTACCTTTGAGACGATCCTTGCTTTGCTTATCTATAGAGTGTTGCTTTTCCCTAGTTTTGAAGGATTTGTAGACCTTAATGCCATCAAGATCTTCATGCAAAGGAATCCAGTACCAACCTTATTGGTTAACACTTATCATTCAGTCCATCTCCGAAACCTCCGTGGTGGAGGGTGTAACACGGTGGGAGAACTGACTTTAAACAATGTTGCGGATAGCAAGAGTCGCCACCGACTTTTATTTTATCCATAAGGAAAGGTTATAAAAGAACAGGAAAGACCTTAGAGAATATTTTGGGTCCGGGGGGTGGGTTATGAAAAGGGAAGGTGTTAGCACCCTTTTCATCCATGGTTATCCATGGGCTCTTAGGTACTTAAGCTCACTTTTGAATTGTTTTGAAAGTGTAGTGTGTGAATAGAAAATTTTCAGAATAGTTAATAAATAATCCATGTAAGGATGTGTTAAGAACTTGTTTGAAAATTTTGTTGGAAATTTGTTTAAGTGTGAAAAAGTTTTGAAGTGAGCAAGTATCTAGGAGTAGCCTACCCTAATGTTTTAAGGTCTTTCTTATTCTTTATCCTTTCCTTAGTAAGACTATCCCTACTATAATGGAGTAGGTAGTCCTTACTTTGGATGTTAAGGGACATGTGAGGGACAATTGGATTTTTGAAGGCCATTGTGGGGTGTAATAAGCACATATAAGGGACCATCATCATTTTTCGAAAGGGACTCGATTCGTAAAGGCAACCATAAGGGACTTTGATGATTTTTCTATTTGAGGGACTTGCTTTATACACCCCACTTAACCATTATTCGTAGGCAACTTGAGGGATATCCTTAGGAAGTGAGACGGCGATTAAAATCGACTTACGTGTGTGACGTGTTTATTTTAATTATCTTTATTTAAAAGTGATCTAAATTTATTTTAATATTACATACATGTTGTTACACTCCCTAATTACTAACCATAATGATAATAATAATTAAATGATTACAATTTACATCTAAGAGGCAATTACAAAATTATAATAAATAAAATAAATAGTAAAATATGATCAAAATAAATATAATAAAAAAATAACAAATAAGTAAATAAAATATTGGGGTTAGTAAATAATAAGAAAAATTAAATAAGGTTAGTATAAATATAAAGTTAGTGAAAATAATTAGTTGAAACAATAATAATGAGAAAAATAGACAAAGTTAGAAAAAATAATAAGATAGAAATTTCAAAATAATAATAAGCAACAAAATATGATTAGCAATAATAATTAATTAATAACGTGATTAAACATAAGATTTGATTTTTATTTAGAAACATAAATGATTAAATAATTACTATAATATAAAGTTCTAAATATCATAAGATTTGATTTTTATTTAGAAACATAAATGATTAAATAATTACTATAATATAAAGTTCTAAATATCATAAGATTTGATTTTTATTTAGAAACATAAATGATTAAATAATTACTATAATATAAAGTTCTAAATATAACATAATTATAAATTTCTTAATCATTTACGAAAATTTAATTATCTCTAATTATATATTAACAATTATTAAGAAAAATATTTACACATTATGATGAAAACAAATTTTAACTAATCAATAATCACATTCACCAAAATTTTACATTAAGTGTTTATAAGGTTTAATTTTATTTACAAAAATTTACAAGAATTATAATAAATATATACATAGAATCATATAGAAAATTAAAATTAGGTTTTCATATTAATTTGGAAAAAAGATGTTAATGTCATTTATTTTAAAAAAACAGATTTTTATATTACAACAAATTTTAATAAATTAATGATAACAATAATAATAATAATGATAATAATGATAATAATAATAAATAATGATAATAATAATAATAATAATAATAATAATAATAATAATAATAATAATAAAGCAATAATGAATTTTAAATGGGCCAAATAACCCAACAATGTTGCTAACGCAGAAATGCGCTCATCGCAACCAGATCTAAATCGGACGAAACAAAATTTATCGCAAAGAAAAAGAAATTAAGCAAAAAATAGTATTATTGCTCACACAAAAATGCGATCATCGCAACCAGATCGAACTAACACAAATGTCACGCGTCATGCACACAAATGTGCAAACATCGTATCGACATAATTCGATCAAAAATCTTATATATATAAACTCTAACAATTTAAAAATTATATATATATAAACGCAACAGTAATAGATAAAGAAAAAGAAATAACGGTAATAGATGAAGAAAAAGAAATAACGGTAAAAGATGAAGAAAAAGAAACAACAGTAATAGATGAAGGAAAAGAAATAACGGTAAAAGATGAAGAAAAAGAAACAATAGTAATGGATGAAGAAGAAAACTAAATAACGGCCAACGGCACTCACTCCTCTTAGGTTTTTTTCATTCTCTCTTTTTTTACAACAAGGCAACACATGTATATATAGGGAACAAATTAGGGTTAACACCAAATTGTCAATAATGTCCCTAAAGCCCATTTTAAAGTCCAAACTAAATAATTAGTTAATAAAATTTAAATAATTTAAAATAATTAAAATAAACTTAAAATAAAAACTAATAATCCTATTGATTCCTAAAATAAAAAATATTATAAAAAGAACAAAATTTTTTTCAATATTTTTTATTTTATGATTTTTTGGATATTTTTATGAATAATTTAGAAAAAAGTGAAAAAAATAATATTTTAAAAAATGATTTAATTAAAATACGAAAATAATAATTAAATAATAATAAAAAACTATTTTTGTTATTTTTTTAATGAAAGATAGAAAAATTTAGAGTAAAAATAATAAAAAACAAAAAAAAATGACAAAGGTGAGATTCGAACTCTCAACCTCTCACACTCATAACTCCTTACACATGTCCTCCTGCCAATTGTGCCATTTTTACTTTTTAGAAAAAAAATGCATGCCATATGATATTTACCTCTCTTTGATGTTGGCAAAAAAAAATCATGAAGTTTGACTTTGGTTTGACCACAGTTGACCTCAGTTTGACTTTTTAACTGCATTGATTGCTTTTGACTTATCTGATCATCTGACTGAGCAAACTTTTGAGAAAAGTCTTGAAACTTGACATGGGGGTTCTTATATACATATAAGATGTTATGAAGCTCACTTGAAGTCTTGGAAGTCCATTTAGCCTGATTAAAGTCAAAACCCTAGTTTTGGATGCACTGCTTAGGAGGTGCATTGTCTGAGGGAATTGTCAACTCTTCTGACCCATTGTGAACTTTGTGAACCTTGTGAATCTTCATAAGATATCTTGCGATACTCATGGGAGGTATTGTGAAGCTTGTGAACCTTGTGAACATCATGAAGTGGCTTTGTAGACCTCATGACCCTTAGGAAAGCTTTGTAAACATTGTGAATCTTGTGAACCTTGTGAACCTTCAAGAAGCAACCTATGGACTTCATGAACCTCATGAAAGGTCTTGTAGATGTTGAGAAGTTTGTGAACCTTGTGAACCTTCAAGAAGCAACCTATGGACTTCATGAACCTCATGAAAGGTATTGAAAGCACTGTGGGACTTGTGAACCTTGTGAACCTTCGTAAAGTAGCTTGTGGACTTTATGAACTTCATGAAAGGTTATGCAAGTTGTTGGAGAACTTGTGAACCTTGTGAACCTTCTTAGAACACAAAGTCTTGTATTGTGAGGGCAAATTTTGGGGTGCAACAGCTGCCCCTGCTCAATTTTCTGAAACCTGAGGGGTTAGATTGGTATATTTGCCAGTCGTAACCTGGAAGGTTGAAGGGGATTGAACACAAAAGCCCAAAAATTTGCACTCACCAGTGCACTAGAGTGGTACAGATGGCTAGTTGAATATGATTGAGTGGGCTTAAAGATGCCACTAGGGGGGAAGCAGTTCAAAATATGGGTGTATGATGAAAGCTGTCAGGAGTCTGGAATAATAATGACGTAGCAGCATGTCTTCATGAGGATAGAGCAATCAATAGTGATAACCCTAAAGCAGTCTTGAAGCAATGATATGATTTCAGGAGGATAGAACAATGAATGGCTCTAAAGCAGTCTTGAAATAATAATGTGATATGTCTTCAGGAGGATAGAGCAATCAATAGCTCTAAAGCAGTCTTGAAGTGATGATTTCAGGAGGATAGAGCAATGGATAGCTCTAAAGCAGTCTTGAAATAATAATGTGATATGTCTTCAGGAGGATAGAGCAATCAATAGCTCTAAAGCAGTCTTGAAGTAATGATTTCAGGAGGATAGAGCAATGGATAGCTCTAAAGCAGTCTTGAAATAATAATGTAATTTCAGGAGGATAGAGCAATGGATAACTCTAAAGCAGTCTTGAAATAATTAGATGGCTTCAGGAGGATAGAGCAATGAATAGCTCTAAAGCAGTCTTGAAGTAGTAATATGACCTCATGAGGATAGAGCAATGAATAGCTCTAAAGCAGTCTTGAAGTAATAGGATGATTTCAGGAGGATAGAGTAATCAATAGCTCTAAAGCAGTCTTGAAGTCATGAGAGGCTATCAGGAGGATAAAATAACCCTGAGGTTACAATAAAGCAGTCCCAAAGTAATAAGAAGCTCATCAGGAGGATAAAGTAACCCTGAGGTTACAATAAAGCAGTCCCAAAGTAATAAGAAGCTCATCAGGAGGATAAAGTAACCCTGAGGTTACAATAAAGCAGTCCCAAAGTAATAAGAAGCTCATCAGGAGGATAAAGTAACCCTGAGATTACAATGAAGCAGTCCCAAAGATCATAAGCTTGTTTGTTGGATAATTAACCTGAAAACAAGGTAGCATTCTGTATAACAACATTAGTTTATGCTTTATGTATGCATGTATGACATGATGCACTTAGGTAATGTACTATAGACATATATGTTATGGTATGATGTAAATGATGTATGTATGCTATGACACTGCTGGAAGTGTCTGGATATCCTTGTATAACAACTGCTGGCCAAGGAAAATAAATCCCGATTCGTTGTTGAAGAATATATAACCCTCCGTCTGCTGGGGATAACAAGGTATAGATAACCTCCCGTTGTTGGGGATAACAAGGTATAGATAACCTTCGTTTTCGTTTGATAGTAGGATAAGTATAACATCCCGTCTTCGTTCATCGTGCCCTTATTGGAAAGTAATTTCCCGTATATCCGTATGAGGATAAAAGAGATGGATATAAATTCCAGGGGAGATTAGACTTTGTGAAAATGGATTAGTCCTACTGATGGTTTGTAACTGTCTTGTAAAGATGAACCGGCGAAGCTTCGTTGAAATCCTTCCCTCGTTCGTCCTTAGTAAATACTATTACTGCATTTTCATGCATTTCTGGTAAACATCAATCATATTAAAAGCATACATGCGTTTCTGGTAAACATCAATCATATTCAAAGGCATACATACATTCAAACACAACCAATGGACGTTTCGCTTATGTAAATAGGGTAAAAGTAAATCTGGATTCAAAAGATGGGGTTTATTTATATCAAAAGTGACCCATACACGGGTAAGTTTGTACAAGGAGACATAAACCCTAGTAAGAGAATTTTGTCATGAAGTTTTACAAAAAGAATCAGCTATGTGGGAAATAATCCTATTGAGTTTCAATTCTACTATTGCCACTCAAGTATCTCATCTTCTTGCTGTTGAGACGGAAACGATTGGATTGAGCTTTGTCTGTTTGAGCTTGAGTAAGTAGTACAACTGGTTGCAGTTTCATGAGTGATCCAAACGAGACATAGTCATACGCTTTAATCCCTAACTTTTGCCTGGATTGCCCTTTCAGGTTTTCAATCCACCGGGATACCCTTTTTTGCCCAAGCCGCCTTTTCAGGTTTTCGACTTGCCGGGTGTACATCTTTTTATATATATATCCCTAATTTTTGCCCAAACCCTTTTGGTTTGCCGGGATGCCCTTATTTTTGCCTAGGCCTGTCAACCTAGCGGGTCTCTTTTTATGCGTAGTATTTTTTAACTATGTCTGCGTTTACAGGTTGTGGGAAGTCTTCACCATCCATTGTAGTCAGTATCATGGCACCTCCTGAGAACACTGTCTTGACTACAAATGGTCCCTCATATGTTGGAGTCCACTTGCCCCTAGGGTCACCCTGTGGTAATATGATACGCTTGATCACCAAGTCACCAGCCTGATATACCTTTGGCTTAACCTTCTTGTTAAAAGCTTTGATCATCCGTTTCTGGTACATCTGGCCATGACAAACTGCTGCTAACCTTTTCTCATCAATCAAATTTATCTGGTCAAGTCGAGTCTGAATCCACTCATCTTCATCCAAGCCTGCATCCTTCATAATTCTCAAGGAGGGGATCTGAACTTCAATAGGCAGAACTGCTTCCATACCATAGACTAAGGAGAATGGGGTTGCCCCTGTTGAAGTACGTATTGTAGTACGATAACCATGCAGAGCAAATGGTAACATCTCGTGCCAATCCTTGTAAGTAACAGTCATCTTCTGTACAATCTTCTTAATGTTCTTATTAGCAGCTTCAACTGCCCCATTCATCTTTGGACGATACGGAGAAGAGTTGTGATGCTTAATCTTGAACTGCATCTTCGAAATCAACAAGGTAGTATGGGTCAACATATACTGTCTTAGTCGGCGAGCAGCCCATGCCAAAGCGCAGCAAGTTTTCTCGAGCAGTGAGTATCTTGTTTCAC
This sequence comes from Lathyrus sativus, assembly GCA_963859935.3. Lineage (NCBI taxonomy): Eukaryota > Viridiplantae > Streptophyta > Magnoliopsida > Fabales > Fabaceae > Lathyrus > Lathyrus sativus. The sequence goes on along the minus strand of OZ012735.1, from coordinate 738,246,798 downwards.
AGTCGGTACACTTTTTGCTAAGGTAGTATATTGCCTGCTCTTTTCGACCAGACTCGTCATGTTGCCCCAATACACACCCCATTGAGTTGTCTAATACTGTTAAATACATAATCAAGGGTCTTCCCTCAACTGGTGGCATTAAAATTGGAGGTTCTAGCAAATGTCTCTTGATTTCATCAAAGGCAGTCTGGCACTCATCATTCCATTCCATCACCTGATCTTTCCTCAACAACTTGAAGATTGGCTCACAGATGGTAGTTAATTGGGAAATGAATCTTGCAATGTAGTTCAATCGTCCCAAGAAACCTCTAACCTCCTTCTCAGTACGGGGAGTTGGCATCTCTCGTATAGCTTTCACTTTTGCAGGATCCACTTCAATACCTTTTCCACTGACAATGAAACCCAGGAGCTTTCCAGATCTAACTCCAAAAGTACACTTGTTTGGATTTAATCTCAACCTGTATTTCTTCAACCTCTCAAACAACTTGTGCAGATGATCAAGATGTTGTTCTTCATTCTGAGACCTGGCTATCATATCATCCACATATACCTCTATCTCATGATGAATCATATCATGAAACAAAGCCACCATAGCATGTTGATATGTTGCCCCTATCTTGACCTCTTTTCTGTTTTCTTCAGTTCCCAGATTCACAACTTCGACTGGCTCTTCATGTGGCTGTATAGCTTTCTCTTCTTGTTGTAACAACCTAGCAAGCTCTACAGGTATTTCACGATCGTCCTCGTCTCCGTCTTCAGTTTGATAGATCGGATTCTCGAAATTGTAATTGGCAATAGTAGAACTGTTATCAACTGGATCCAGAGTGGATGAGGATCGGCATTTTAGTGACGTGGGTGTGTGTAAGAACACAAAGCAAAAATAAAAGAAAAAGAAAGACAAGGAACACAATATTTACGAAAACGAAACGTCCATTGATTTTATGGAATGAAGTATGCAAATGAAATGACAACCCGTAACAAGCACACCATTGTGCCCCGGGTAAGGCACATGGCTTGAAAGTTTTAATTGTTCCAAATTTAAAACATAACACAGTAATAGTATTTACTCCTGACTAAAGGAGATAGGGATAACATCTTCAGCTGTCCAATTATTGAGTCCAGCACCCACAGTAGGAAAAATCCATGCCTCCAAGTTGAAAGTGTTTACATGGCTGACAAAGTATTCTTCCTCTCCAAAGACAGTAACAACTTTTCCATTCACCGGATATCTCAACTTTTGATGTAATGTGGAGGTCACAGCACCTGCCCTATGGATCCAGGGACGACCAAGCAGACATGAGTACGAAGAACGAATATCCATCACATAGAATGTAGCAGTAAACACCTGAGAGCCAACCTTGATTGGAAGATCAATTTCCCCATGCACTACTCTTCTAGAACCATCAAAAGCCTTTACCACAATATTACTGGGCTTCAATACCGTATCTTCAGGACTCAGCTTGTTCAGGACTTCCTTAGGCAACACATTCAGAGAGGAACCATTGTCTATCAGCACATGAGACAGGGTAGTGCCCCTGCATTCAATTGAAATATGCAAGGCCCTGTTATGATCCCTCTTGGCAGGGGTCAAGTCAGCATCAGAAAATCCTAACCCGTTGTCATAGGTCAGGTGAGCAACACAATTCTCAAACTGGTCCACAGAAATTGCACTGGGTACATGAGCCACCTTTAGAAACTTGATCAATGACTTGGCATGAGCCTCAGAACATAATAACGGGGAGAGCATAGAAATCTTTGAGGGAGTATGCCCCAGCTGATCAACAATATCATAATCACTCTTGCGAATGATTTTCAATACTTCTTCCATCTGCTTAGAGAGGTCATCAGCAGCTGGCACATCAGTAGATACAGGCTCAATAACAGGACCCTTGCCCCGAGCATCAGTGGTGGAAGTAACAGCAGGAGTAACTGCACTCTTAGAAGCAAATGGAGGAGAGAAGACTCTTCCACTACGGGTGATCTTGCTAGATCCAGCAATATTATCAATGTCAACAGGCATATCAGGTAAAGGCTCCTGCTTGACACCATGGATGTAAACATCAGACCCATAGTGCCAAGGCACAGCTTTGTCAGATGTATAAGGAATAGGACCAGGAGTGGTAATGATCAGAGGAACTACTCTGGCTTCAGCAACAACTTTCACAGGACCTTCAGCAGTGATCTGGATTGGGGAACAACACTAAGCCATAAATCAATAAGGCTAAGATCTCCTCAAAAGCATCGTAGCTCATAGCCTTCAAGAACATTTGAGCTTTATCCACTAATACCTTGGCAAGAATACCTTTAACTCCACTTCTCGTCTCTAGAACAATGTCAGACTTCTTCAGATGTAGAGCTGCAGCAATAACTTCTGGTTTAAGCTCCTTATCTAAGCCTGTGAATGGCTTCTGATCAAGAACAGGTATACCCAGAAGTTTAGAGAACTCCTCCATGGTTGGAACCAGCTGATAATCAGGAAATGTAAAGCAATGGTGCTTAGGGTCAAAGAACTGAAACAGCACACTCATCATGTCTTCATTGAACCCTGAAGTAACTAGATCCAATAAGTGACCATGTCTCTTGTTGAACTGGGAATGATCAGGCACTAGGGAAACCAACTCCTTGAGCTTAGCAGGTATCCCTACAAAGTTGATCCTGATGGTGTTTCTACGAGCAGAAGCCATGACCTGCAACAAAGAACAAAGATAAATCCTTTGGTCCTTGAAATGGTTAGGGAAAATGATATGCTTATGATGCATGATGATGTCATGATGTCATGCTCAATCCCAAACATGTGGCACACACAAACAAGTCACACCATAGCCCTAGGTTTAAAGGCTTGCATGAGGTTCAAAGGCAAGTACCCTCCCCTGAAGTTAGATGGTTCATCCTGTCCTACAAAAGTAACCAGGTTCTAAGGGATCTCAATATCATTGATCCTTCACAAGGGTGGTTGTTCAGAAGGCAACTTACTTGCCAACCAAAACCCTCCAAGTTTAAGATCTCAATGAGCGTAGTATCGAGTGTCAACCAACTTCAGTCTGCACCAAAGCCGGTTACCTCACTACTTTCTAAAGGCCAAGATGAGTTAACTAGGGTTCTAAAAGTCAGTTAGTGCATTGACAACATATGGCAGCCTCAATATTATCCTCAACTTGACTTAAGGAATATAAGCACCAACCAAGAAGTCGCACTAACTATGGCCACCAGATCAACCGTATCGATATACGTCGTACAGTTTCCTTGGTCTATTGCCATTTACCTAAGGCACACTAGATCCGGGTTAGGATCTTTCACACATAAGAGCACCCCAACAATATAATAATAAAGCAAACAAGGCAAACAATTTAAAGTGATCTTAATTCCTAAGGGTACCCCTCTTAAATAGATCCCCAGCAGAGTCGCCAGTTCTGTAACACGGTGGGAGAACTGACTTTAAACAATGTTGCGGATAGCAAGAGTCGCCACCGACTTTTATTTTATCCATAAGGAAAGGTTATAAAAGAACAGGAAAGACCTTAGAGAATATTTTGGGTCCGGGGGGTGGGTTATGAAAAGGGAAGGTGTTAGCACCCTTTTCATCCATGGTTATCCATGGGCTCTTAGGTACTTAAGCTCACTTTTGAATTGTTTTGAAAGTGTAGTGTGTGAATAGAAAATTTTCAGAATAGTTAATAAATAATCCATGTAAGGATGTGTTAAGAACTTGTTTGAAAATTTTGTTGGAAATTTGTTTAAGTGTGAAAAAGTTTTGAAGTGAGCAAGTATCTAGGAGTAGCCTACCCTAATGTTTTAAGGTCTTTCTTATTCTTTATCCTTTCCTTAGTAAGACTATCCCTACTATAATGGAGTAGGTAGTCCTTACTTTGGATGTTAAGGGACATGTGAGGGACAATTGGATTTTTGAAGGCCATTGTGGGGTGTAATAAGCACATATAAGGGACCATCATCATTTTTCGAAAGGGACTCGATTCGTAAAGGCAACCATAAGGGACTTTGATGATTTTTCTATTTGAGGGACTTGCTTTATACACCCCACTTAACCATTATTCGTAGGCAACTTGAGGGATATCCTTAGGAAGTGAGACGGCGATTAAAATCGACTTACGTGTGTGACGTGTTTATTTTAATTATCTTTATTTAAAAGTGATCTAAATTTATTTTAATATTACATACATGTTGTTACACTCCCTAATTACTAACCATAATGATAATAATAATTAAATGATTACAATTTACATCTAAGAGGCAATTACAAAATTATAATAAATAAAATAAATAGTAAAATATGATCAAAATAAATATAATAAAAAAATAACAAATAAGTAAATAAAATATTGGGGTTAGTAAATAATAAGAAAAATTAAATAAGGTTAGTATAAATATAAAGTTAGTGAAAATAATTAGTTGAAACAATAATAATGAGAAAAATAGACAAAGTTAGAAAAAATAATAAGATAGAAATTTCAAAATAATAATAAGCAACAAAATATGATTAGCAATAATAATTAATTAATAACGTGATTAAACATAAGATTTGATTTTTATTTAGAAACATAAATGATTAAATAATTACTATAATATAAAGTTCTAAATATCATAAGATTTGATTTTTATTTAGAAACATAAATGATTAAATAATTACTATAATATAAAGTTCTAAATATCATAAGATTTGATTTTTATTTAGAAACATAAATGATTAAATAATTACTATAATATAAAGTTCTAAATATAACATAATTATAAATTTCTTAATCATTTACGAAAATTTAATTATCTCTAATTATATATTAACAATTATTAAGAAAAATATTTACACATTATGATGAAAACAAATTTTAACTAATCAATAATCACATTCACCAAAATTTTACATTAAGTGTTTATAAGGTTTAATTTTATTTACAAAAATTTACAAGAATTATAATAAATATATACATAGAATCATATAGAAAATTAAAATTAGGTTTTCATATTAATTTGGAAAAAAGATGTTAATGTCATTTATTTTAAAAAAACAGATTTTTATATTACAACAAATTTTAATAAATTAATGATAACAATAATAATAATAATGATAATAATGATAATAATAATAAATAATGATAATAATAATAATAATAATAATAATAATAATAATAATAATAATAATAAAGCAATAATGAATTTTAAATGGGCCAAATAACCCAACAATGTTGCTAACGCAGAAATGCGCTCATCGCAACCAGATCTAAATCGGACGAAACAAAATTTATCGCAAAGAAAAAGAAATTAAGCAAAAAATAGTATTATTGCTCACACAAAAATGCGATCATCGCAACCAGATCGAACTAACACAAATGTCACGCGTCATGCACACAAATGTGCAAACATCGTATCGACATAATTCGATCAAAAATCTTATATATATAAACTCTAACAATTTAAAAATTATATATATATAAACGCAACAGTAATAGATAAAGAAAAAGAAATAACGGTAATAGATGAAGAAAAAGAAATAACGGTAAAAGATGAAGAAAAAGAAACAACAGTAATAGATGAAGGAAAAGAAATAACGGTAAACGATGAAGAAAAAGAAACAATAGTAATGGATGAAGAAGAAAACTAAATAACGGCCAACGGCACTCACTCCTCTTAGGTTTTTTTCATTCTCTCTTTTTTTACAACAAGGCAACACATGTATATATAGGGAACAAATTAGGGTTAACACCAAATTGTCAATAATGTCCCTAAAGCCCATTTTAAAGTCCAAACTAAATAATTAGTTAATAAAATTTAAATAATTTAAAATAATTAAAATAAACTTAAAATAAAAACTAATAATCCTATTGATTCCTAAAATAAAAAATATTATAAAAAGAACAAAATTTTTTTCAATATTTTTTATTTTATGATTTTTTGGATATTTTTATGAATAATTTAGAAAAAAGTGAAAAAAATAATATTTTAAAAAATGATTTAATTAAAATACGAAAATAATAATTAAATAATAATAAAAAACTATTTTTGTTATTTTTTTAATGAAAGATAGAAAAATTTAGAGTAAAAATAATAAAAAACAAAAAAAAATGACAAAGGTGAGATTCGAACTCTCAACCTCTCACACTCATAACTCCTTACACATGTCCTCCTGCCAATTGTGCCATTTTTACTTTTTAGAAAAAAAATGCATGCCATATGATATTTACCTCTCTTTGATGTTGGCAAAAAAAAATCATGAAGTTTGACTTTGGTTTGACCACAGTTGACCTCAGTTTGACTTTTTAACTGCATTGACTGCTTTTGACTTATCTGATCATCTGACTGAGCAAACTTTTGAGAAAAGTCTTGAAACTTGACATGGGGGTTCTTATATACATATAAGATGTTATGAAGCTCACTTGAAGTCTTGGAAGTCCATTTAGCCTGATTAAAGTCAAAACCCTAGTTTTGGATGCACTGCTTAGGAGGTGCATTGTCTGAGGGAATTGTCAACTCTTCTGACCCATTGTGAACTTTGTGAACCTTGTGAATCTTCATAAGATATCTTGCGATACTCATGGGAGGTATTGTGAAGCTTGTGAACCTTGTGAACATCATGAAGTGGCTTTGTAGACCTCATGACCCTTAGGAAAGCTTTGTAAACATTGTGAATCTTGTGAACCTTGTGAACCTTCAAGAAGCAACCTATGGACTTCATGAACCTCATGAAAGGTCTTGTAGATGTTGAGAAGTTTGTGAACCTTGTGAACCTTCAAGAAGCAACCTATGGACTTCATGAACCTCATGAAAGGTATTGAAAGCACTGTGGGACTTGTGAACCTTGTGAACCTTCGTAAAGTAGCTTGTGGACTTTATGAACTTCATGAAAGGTTATGCAAGTTGTTGGAGAACTTGTGAACCTTGTGAACCTTCTTAAAACACAAAGTCTTGTATTGTGAGGGCAAATTTTGGGGTGCAACAGAGGGGTGATTACCTGTTGTGTGCCATTAGTGTACAAGTGGTTTATTTCGCACTTTACCTAGATCCGGTCCTTTTTCGAATCCCACTCAAGGACGTTGGTCACTAAAGGTTATGGCTTTAACTCACTCCGATATTGATTGGTACAACCGCAGGTATGATGGAATATTACTCATTGATGGTTGTGGAGACTTCGCTAACATGCCTTTACTCGGGTTTAATGGAGGAATTAGCTACAATCCAGTCCTAGCTCGCCAACATTTAGGGTATCCCTTGAAAGAACCGCCTAAAAGTATCTATGTGGAGAAGATCTTCTTCAAAGACAACAAAGAACTTCAGGAACAAATTCTATCCTCTTGGAAACATCTGCATAGGAAGGGGCGAGAAAGTTTGGGAAGACCGAATTGCATTTCTATGGAGCCGTACCTTGAGTGGGTCCGAGAATGAGCTATCAAATTAAAGATGCCCTATCCTATCCAAGATCCTTTACCTCCTAGAAAGGAACCTATCCAATATTTCATGTCTGGGGCTGAAACATTGAAGATCGCTTTGAAGAAAGCTCAACATGAAGCAGAAACATGGAAGAACAAATACCATGTGATGGTCAGCGAGTACGACGAACTTCAAAAACAACTTCACTCAAGGAACGAAGAAGCACTCTCTTGCAGGAAGAGAAGAATCTATGAGGATTTATTTTCCTCCGAATATCCGCCTACTCCTTGAAGTTGTGGACATTGCTTCCTTAGGGTTTTCATTAGCTTATATTTATCTGTTTCCATTAAAGACTTTATTTTTACTTGTAATCCAATCTTTCAAATGAATGAATAAAAATTCCTTCGTTATTCCGCAATATTCGTAAATATTTGAATTCCATGAAGTTATTTCATTCGCATTTTGCATCATATTTTGCATTTCATGTGTCTCCCGGTTTTCTCATACTCTGTTCTCTCGCCTTCCAATTTCGTCGCCCTGAGTTCTCTGTATCAATACCACACTAGAGCTCAAGCTCGAAAGAGGATGGAAGACCAAGCTCGAGAATTTGATCGCGTCGACAAAGAGCTAGCAGACCTTCGAGGGAATGTAGGAACTATTATGGAATTGCTCCAAGTTATCAATGCAAAGATAGATACTCAGCCTGCTGTGGTTTCCAAGATTAACGCTACTGTTACAGATCCTCCACCAGTTGTTACTGTGGAGAATCCGTTTCCTTATGGTCTTTCGCAGGGTTTCATACATCCGCCCGTTGTTACTTTAGCTCAACAAACTATGTCAGTTGTGCAAAACGGTCAACAAGCCATGCCCGTTATGCAGAATGTTCAACAGACCGTGCCTTTGGTTCCCGAGCCTCCGAAGGTAGTTCCTGCATTCACACAAGCTAATGTCCATACTCGAGTGCAGCCTTATCTTAATGAGCCTATTTATGAAATTTTGGATGATAATGATGAAGGGTACCAGCCACGTGATAGGCTTCGTGAGGAAGTTGTTACTCTTGATAAAAGATTGAGAAAGATGGAAGGGGGCAGATCTTTGGTGCTGCTGCTAGAGATATCTGTCTGGTTTCCGACCTAGTTATCCCGCCAAAGTTCAAAACTCCGAACTTTGACTGCTATGAAGGGACTACTTGTCCAAAAAGCCATTTGATAATGTACTACCGTAGGATGGCTGCCCACGTGGAGAATGATAAATTGATGATTCACTATTTTCAAGTCAGTCTGAAAGGTGCTTCGTCGAAGTGGTATTTGACATTGGACCAATCTCGCATCAAGTCTTTTCAGGATTTGTCCGATGCTTTTATTAAGCACTATAAGTACAACATGGACTTGGCCCCTGACAGGAGGCAACTTTTGAGTATGACAAAGAAAAGTTCTGAGGCCTTTAAGGAATATGCCCAGAGATGGAGGGAAATTGCTTCCCAGGTCGAACCTCCATTGACTGACAAGGAACTAGCTGATTGGTTTGTTGACACCATTCGTCCCGAATTCTATGAGAGGATGGTGGGTAGTGTGACTACGAATTTTACTGATATTGTTGCTGTTGGAGTAAAGGTTGAACTGGCTATGAAAAGTGGGAAAATGTTCAGTGGTTCTAGCGGTACGAGTTCGAAGGACCAAGCTAAGAAGTCTTCTTTCAATCCTCAGAAAAAGAAAGAAGGAGAGACTCATGTTGTATCTTCAGGTAGAAGGAGGGATCAACAATATCAATATCCGCCACAATATGCTCAACCACCAGGTTACCCGGTTCAGTATGCTCCACCTCTATATGTAGCTGCTATTGCACCATCTTTAAGTCAACAGGCTCCTCAAGCTCCTGCTTACCAGCCTGTGCAGCAGGCTCCTGTCTATCCGCCTCCGGTTTATTAACAACCTCTGCCTAATTATCAACAAGCGACCATTCCTCCCGCTAATCAACAACAGAGGAATCAGGCACCTCGCCAAAATGCTCCGACTAGGAGACAATACAAGTCGTGTTCGCCGATTCCAATGACGTTCACCGAGTTGTTTCCTTACTTAGTGCAACGAGGTTTGATTACCACCCAAGCAATGGGTCCGCCTCGTAACCCTTTGCCTGCCAATTACAACACCGCCGCTCATTGTTTATATCATGAGGGGTCGCCCGGACATGATTTGGAAGATTGCTATGCTCTGAAGGATATTGTCAGAGAGCTGATGGAAAATAAGATTCTGTCTTTTAATGATCCGCAACCCAATGTCAAAAGCAACCCTCTGCCTAACCATGGGGCTGTTAGTTCTGTTGACGACTCGTTCGTTGAAAGGTCTTATTCTTGATGTAGCTCAGATCAACATAGCTGGGGCAAGCAAGATGACCCATTCCAGTGAGGCTCCGCTAGAGGAAACCACTACCACTATGCTAGTCTTGAATACAAAGACTTCATAAACAATTAGAAGGACTTGTCCGACAGTTCATTTTGCTTATTTATATTCTGTTTTCTTTGATTAAGCATAAATATCATGTACGAACTTGTTATTTTGATTAATTAATGCAATGCATATGTTTGTCTTGAATAAATCCATTCGTTTCACTCGTCAAAAATATTTTTTTCATAACCTTATAATGCCGACTTTACCCGATCTCGCTCTGATAGAGAATCGGGAGGAGGATGATGAACAAAAACATCAGATCTCTTGTCGTATGCTTTCAATTGAAACATGCTGATGATGTAAGGCATTGTTTCAAATCCCAAACACTGGAGATATAAGGATGATAATCCCTCTTTCACCACTTTGAGCCTTGAAGTAGGAGTTTTCTTTTCAAAATAAAAACCCTAAACTTTTCAACCTGGGGCAGGGTAGTTTTTTCAGTTAAGATGATCGAGCGCTTAGACCTTCAAAAATAAGGAGCAAGCCTTAGAGAGCCTATCCTTAGAGTCTTAGGAGGTCAAAAATGCAATGACCATCCCTCTATTACTTAAAGAGTGGGGCAGTCGCAAACCTTCAAAAGAGTCACACGACTCGTTCTCAAAAAAAATATAACCCGCTAAGTCAAAACCTATGAAGGAGACTTAGGAAGAACTGGGGCATCCCGTTGGACTCCAACGCCAAATCCAAAAGACGTCGTCCAGGCAAAAGTTAGGGAATGAAAAATAAAAACAAAAAAAAGGGATTACCATAAAGAATCCCCAATAAAAGAGCAAAGTCGTGAGGTTTAAGAACCAAAAGACAATAGGTGAGTGCTTGCCACGTCCAAAGCCTTGATGGTTCCTCAACCATATCAAATCCGTTTGAGTGTTCGTATCCAGTTAACTGAATTAGGATTGGAAGACATCACGAATAGGGGTGGGTACAAATAACTTTGAGCCTTTATCCTTTGTTTCTTAAACCGTGAGCCAAGCCACGATACAACCTTTAAAAAACCTAATTGAAGTAGAATTTCTTTCGAAAGCACACTCGATGAGATAACGTTTCCTGACTCCTATGAGCTATGCTCAAAAATTAATGTTGGCATTATTAATTAAATTCATATCCTAACTATATGATTCAGTCACAAGTTATTGCGATATCTTTTTCAAAATAAAAACAAAAAATTTCAAGACAAATACACTGTTGCATTAATAGTTTCAGGATAGAATTTCACGCGTGTTGGTTTTTCCTGATATCTTAGAAACATACATATAGATGTCGTCAATGGACTCGAAGATCCTACTAAACAGGGGAAGGTGGTTACCAAGTTGATTGTTGATGCAAGCCTGACTTTCTTGAGAGCCACTTCGGGAAGGCTCAGTCATGACACCGTCGATCTTAGCCAGTTACATCGAGATACGGCCAAATCTCTCTAAGAGTTTGAAAACAGTGGGGCAACCTGTCTCCATGTTCTCTGTAAAATCCTCTTGAGATGACTCTTTCTCCTAAAGCAATTACTTTGGGGCATTATATGTGTCAAAATGGCGACTACTACCAAGATCAAAACTAGTTAGTTCCACGACATTCTTCATGCACCCGATGGATCTTACTCCCGGCGGTCTTCATTCCCCAGTAAATATCATCGTTGCAGAAACATGCTTGAACCTTCGCCTCAAAGCAGTCCCCAGCAAGACTATAAGTTGACAACACTTTGGACCGATTCGGTAATCTCCAAAATAGCTGAGGTCTTACCAGCATCTTCTCAGTGATAGTCCCTAGCGAGACTTTAAGCTGACAACACCTTGAATCCATCCGCTAAATCTCCAGTGACTCCAGATGCTGCAGAGATCTCCCCAATATCCTCCAAATGATATATGTTCTTGAAGACCCACTCCCTAGGAATCATCTTACTCCTCAGTGAAATTGCCTTACTTTCCTCAGGAAGTATTCCCCAGGAGATTACCATGTTCTCCTCAAGAAGACAAGATGTTTTCCTCAGGAATGTCTGTTGAATTCTCCCCAGTAAGTCTGATGAATTCTCCTCAGGGAAGTTTGATTTATTTTATCCCCAGTCGAATGTACCTTTCCCCAGGAAGCCGAGGTACTATTCTCAAGAAGTCGCTACACTTTCATTCATGAAGCTGCCTAACTCCACATCTTCCCCACGAAGCGGATATTTATTTTATCCCCGGAAGTCTCTGATCCTAGGATTTTCTCTGGCTGATTATGATTCATGATAGCAATCCCTCACGTGAAGTCATGACATAGTATCCCCATGCAAAGGGCGTGGATCCCCAGTTGGATTCAGGACATCATACTCTCCAGGTGAAGTCGTATTGTACCCCCATGAGGAAGTCATGATGTCGTATTCCCCAAGCAGACTACTTTTTCCCCAGAGAAGTTAGAACCTTGAAGCCAGAGTTGGGGCTACCATCAACCTTTCCTAGCTCGTGATAGGTGTACCGTTGCAGAGGTCGTCAGGGTATCCCCGTCGAGATGTTGATTTCATCTCATGTCTCTCTCATCTGTTTGTCAGCATAAGTATAAGCATGAGCATTACATACTCATTTCCATTTCATTGTCATACACAGCAGCATCTGCATTGTTTACTATCCTTGTCATCCTTCGTCATCCCTAGGCCTAAAATACTCATTTGTTCTCAGTTTCCCCATAGAGTTCAACCCTCGTGGACGATGGTTTTTTCAGTTATCTTTCCGCGCTAGGATAAGGTAGTCCCTATTTGAGTTCATTTCCTCAATGGAGTCTTGTTTGTCAGTTCTTTCTAGCCCAATTCTAGATCGAACTTCGGTCCTGTCGATCACCGAACATACCTGGGCGTGCATTTATTTTGCACTATCTTTCAAGAAAAGCATTTACAATCCTTTGCAGATATGTGACAGTTCTCTCCTGAGAAGCTTATCACTACATTGCACAGGAGATAAGCAATAGTTCTCAGCCGAGAAGCTTATTATCATCATTACACCCTATGATCTTGATATTATTACATTTTTCAACAATGATATACGACAGTTCTGGCATGAGAAGCCCATCATTACAAACACTACAACGACGGTATGCGACAGTTCTCATACAAGAAGCTTATCATTATATTCAGCAGATATACGACAGTTCTCGTACAAGAAGCCTATCATGATCATTACATTACACTTTACATTACACTCTACAATCGATCTTCTCGTACAAAAAGCTCATCACAACAACTTTCTTTACAATTTACATTACCTGGTACCACCGCTACAAGCAGTTTTCACCCTAGAAGCTTATTATTGCCACTCTTGCAAATAAGTGGTATTTCTCGCCCGAGAAGCTTATCCTATCTTCGTTATGACTTGCAGCTAATGGCCATCTCCATCGAGCAGCTGGTTTACATTTCCTTTTCATCTTGAAGTATGAGGAAGTTCATTTTATCCTTTAGTAAAAGAAGGAGCTGAATCATATTCAGGAGAGCACAAAATCTTGAAGTATGAGGAATTTTGTTTTATCCTTTAGTAAAAGAAGGAGCTGAACCATATTCAGGAGAGCACAAAATCTTGAAGTATGAGGAAGTTCGTTTTATCCTTTAGTAAAAGAAGCAGCCGAATCATATTCAGGAGAGCACATATCTCGAAGTATGAAGAAGTTCATTTTATCCTTTAGTAAAAGAAGGTGCCGAATCATATTCAGGAGAGCACAAATCTCGAAGTATGAAGAAGATCATTTTATCCTTTAGCAAAAGAAGAAATCGAATCATGTCCACGGAGCACAGACTTGAGACGTGAAGAAGTTTATATTATCAATCAATCCATTATCTACAGATAAGTGATAGTCTCTTTATTTGAGAGCTTATCCAGTTTGGCATATAAGTCCCTTCCAGCGATAAGTGGCAGTTCTCTCTCGAGAAAGCTTATCATGGATTTTCCCATTAAAGTCCATTTATTTTGGCATACAGCCGGTTTTACCCTGTATATTTTCTATGGATTCCTAAAAATTCCGTTTGATCCTGTCACGAGGGAGAGTTTCCAGAAGCTCGGATGTTATTCTTTGCTATTTGCTCCAGCATCTTGTTAATCGATCCTACAGTTGTGCATATCCAGTTTTTACTTTTTACTCTAGAGTATCAGCCAGTCACGCCTGAACCTGTTGAACGTTTGCTCTTGGATATTCCCCAGTGGAGGCCGTCTCATCGGTGCCATCTCCATTGTGGATCCCATTCTTACCATTTATCTCAAAAATGACAATTGGACATGTACGCACCAGCTGACCATCACTTTAGAATTCCCGAGTGTCGTGCTGTCATCCCAGTGCGTCATTTTCCCCAGTATAGTTTGTTCGTCGCGTCTGTCCTCTATGTCGTTGTGTCATCTGCATCATTGCACTCATTCCATTATACGCATCATACTAGATTCATGGCATTGTCAGCATTAGTTTGTCCCGTTTTGTCCATAGCATTGTGTATCACTGCATTTAAGGGCAAAATTCTCTGCTTTTGGCTGTTTTACTTCGTTCAAGACCATTACCGCTTCTATCATCAGGCATGGCGTAATTTGGGAAAATATTTGACTGAAATTGAATATCATGCCAATTAAGTGAAGCAGCACGTTTCAGAACGATAGAGTTGATTCGGATGATTTTATGAGATTTATTCGTACGAGTTTATTTGGTGAAGTTAATCCGTTTGTTTGGGTTCATTGGTTTGAATTTTTAATCGGTGGAGTTTTGCTCGAAGGCACTTAAACATGTGGATTGAATCGGATGCTTCTGTTTAAAGACTTTCACTCGATTTTTGACAAAATAGGAAGAATAAGCAGACAAGTGTTTTGGAGAAATAATGTGAATTTTATTCATAATTATTTTGTTACAATTACAAAGGAAAATAAAATACATTGAGTTTTTATTCCTAAAATCCTATTTTTCTAAGGATAGTCCTCATGCTTGTTTCTTCTGGCCGATTTTCAAGACTCGACTTTTTTCTCGAACCTGCGCAAGACTGACAAAAATAGAGAAAAGTTGTAATGTTAAAGTTAGAGAAAATTGGTTTTTTCGATTGATTTGATACCCTCAGTTATTCATCATCGGGTACGCCGGGAGGACAACGACGAAAGTCGAAGCCAACTTTCGGCTCGCATTTCCAATCTTGGCCTAAATAGGCAGTATCTGTTCTTACTTTTGAGCCAACCAGAGAAAGAGAAGAGAAAAAGTGATTATTTTTAAGAGTGATTATTTGGATAAGCACTTTTTTTGGAAAAAGAGTTTTGAAAAAGTGATTTTCCAACCAAACAGTTCCTTAAGCAATACCCAGTTCTATCAAGTAAATTACAAGGATATGCAAAACCAAATACGCATCGTATCCAGAATCATAGGTCAAGAACGAAATGGATCAGATCTAATCCACATCAGAAAAATCCATAACAGAAATCCATGGATACCCAACAAATCGAATCTGGATATATAGTGGGAAATCGAAAAATCCCACAAGAAAACTTTCAAATTGTAAGCCAACGGATCTATCAGTCAAAAGCGCAACAAAAGCACGAGGCCGTTTCCTGATAAAACGCAGAAATCTTCGCAGATCCAAGACGGGGATGAAGATCTAAAAGCCCAATCACAACATCAGCAAGATATAAATGCATCAGAAAAAGAAAGAAAGTGGGGGAGATCAAAAACCAACAAAGCGGCGGTTCATAAAGTGCTTGGAGCTCTCATCATTACCGTCATAGAATCGTAAATAAGAAGAAGAAAGAAGTTTCGGAGCATTACGGAGAGGGTCCGTGAAGCTCAGCTCACTACCACAAGAAACCGTCGATAAACTCGACGTCCTTAGCTTGCACATCATCGGACGGACTTCCGTGAAATCACTGGCCCAGATTGCGTCACCATCACCGGATTGAAATGGCGGCCAACGCAAATCGCAGCGGTAAGAATCATCGGCGGACCAAACCGAAGCTTGGCATCAGACGCCGTAATCACCGCACCATCATCGCCGAAATCTACCATCGTCGAACGCCGTTATCATCAAGAAAAGCTCAACCGAAACTCACTGTTTCCATCTGAAAACCATAAGATTTTGGTAAGATAAGTTGTTTTTCTCTGATTTTCTTTATGTTTCAGGTATCACTGAAGAAGAGGAAGGATGAACAACCAACATGCAAGCTGATGTGAGAGACGGAAAAGCTTCGTACGGGACAAATATGGCGCCGCCGACACATGCAAAGAGAGAGTGGGATTGATAAAAGAAAACCTAAAGCTTTCAACAAGTTCTGTTTCCCCTTCCCCTTTTAATTGCTTACTGCTTTTTATTATTATTTTATTCTTTTATTTTAACTTATAGTTAACAGGTTTTTATAATTTTAGCTAGTAATCTTTTAATTACAGCCAGTAACGTTTTCACCTATAATTATCCTATGGTTCATGATTTGTGAGTGGTGATCTTTTAATAATTAAGTAACATCTGTTATAGTTAAAACAAAAATCCATTTTCTTGATCAGTCATTATTAAATCCATCTCTCTTACATAGGTAATTAAAAATTCGTAAAAGAAGTATTTTTTGTTTTTTACAATGAGACGAAAATCTTGTGTTAAAAAATAATGAAAATAATTTTTTTTATTTTATTTACTTATTTAAATAAAATGGTTTTAGGATTAAAATCCTCTAGGTCGAAATTTTTTCTTTAAAATAAACTCTTCTTTTCAAAATTTTAAATTAATCTTTCCTTTCAAAAATTAAAGTTAATTTTACAAAAAAAATAATAAAGGTTCAAAAAAATAAAGTGTTGATTTAGCCGTTTTATTTTCTGCTAACTCTCAGAAGTTTGTCGTTGCAACTCCTCCATATTTCATTTATTCGTTTTTGTTCCATGGATGTAATTTACGCGAGGCCATGGTCGCGGTTTATTTTATTTCGCATTTTTTTGGGTATTTTTAATTTACACGAGTGATCGTCGCGATACTTTTTACCGCTTTCTTTACTCTTCGCACTTTATTTTCTGCCATATAATAATTTTTCATTTTTGCTTTATTTTTCCGTCAATAACCTTCCGAAGGAATTAGGTTTAGTCGTTTGACCGTCGAGTCAATAGTCCTCTCCCTTGACCGTTTCCAAAATCCTAATAGCCTAGGCGTCCTGCTATGGACAAAAGCGCCCTTCATCCTAGCTTTAGGTCAAAGAGTCCTCGTACTCTGTTTTAGGGTTTCCCGCCGTGGAATCCCTAATTTTAACCCTAATTTCAATTAACATATTCAACATAGAAATAGGAGTTTTAAGACTCCACGTAAGCGATTCCTTAAGAACGTTTACTCCCCATTGAAACCTTGACCACAGTCGAGAAGTTTATAACCTCCCTTTCGAGGGGAACTACGATTACTCTGATTCCATTCCCTATCCAAGATACGTAGGCACAAGATGTGAATCTTGCCGAGTAAACTTAGGACTAACTCTTAGGTCTTTTAGGTCACTCTATCCCTTAGCAATATACCCCAAAGCAAATAATAAAAAATAGTAAACAATAAACAAAAGGTTCCTGTAGAGTACTACAGAAGTTTAGGGTGCTAGTACCTTCCCTAAACTTAACCAACCCCTTACCTAGAGCTCTCCCCGCATTGTGTTTACGATGCAAAAATAGGTTTTTCCTTCTTTTGACATTTTCCTTCGAATAAATCAAAGCCGGTTGTGAATTAAGAATTGTGATTCAAGCTAATTAATAGTTTGATATCCTATTTCCTCCGCAACAATACCTAGAGTGTTGAAAGAGAGTTTGGATCGAAAGTGAGGCCTTGAATTTGGATGAGAAATTGTTGATTCAGGAAAATGAAGGAAACACATGGATTATGGACTTTCGCTACGCCGTGTAGCATTATCTACTGTTAGACAGTAGTTGTTTCTATTTTCTATATGGAAGGGTGTATTTTTCCTTATTATGACTCGTAGCATTAGCTACGGTCAGTTGCGTTAGAAAGCTAACTCAAAAATCTACCTTGCGGTAAAGTTTCATAATAATTCTATGTATGTGTGATTTTTATGATTAATAAATTATTCTGAGTTAAAGTAAGAGGCGTAACTAACCCTAGGAATTCAAATAAATTCATAATCTATTTAGTTTAAAAAGAGTGTAAAAGTACGGGGCGTAACTCATATACACTCTTAAACTGTAGAACTCAGGGAGAATCTTGTGGCACGGAACATAACCCACGTGTACTCCCATAATATGTCCTGAGTTTAGTGACTGGTACCACATGTATATAGAATAGAGGAAAAAGTGCATTGCATTAGCATTCATGTGTATATTGTGTGATGTCGTACGACTTTGTGTAATTTAGTATGACATTGTGTAATGTCGTATGACATTGTGTAATATCGTATTGTTGGAATTAATTTAATAATAATTATACAAACATGCTCAATAATAAAGATTAAAACTATAATCTTACTTTAGTGCGAAAACTATATGAGCATATATATAAACTAGGATCTACAACATGTTAATTTATCAAGGATTGAGATTAGGAACACCTGGATAATCGAGTCATTGACATGACAACTTTATACTTTTCTGAAACATAAAGTAAAGAGAGATGAATGACGAGCATCTGTTGGCTTGTGGTTCTTCCTCAATCGGTACTCCTAATGCCTTGAATTCTGTTCAGATGGAAGAAAAAAAAGATAAATTTCTTATGTATGGTATATTGGGGACCATAGCCTATATATAGTATGATGGCCAATTAGGGTTCCCATTATTTCCAAATGGGTCATCCTGACATCCACTCATATTGGAGTTCATATCTAAAT
This sequence comes from Lathyrus sativus, assembly GCA_963859935.3. Classification (NCBI taxonomy): domain Eukaryota; kingdom Viridiplantae; phylum Streptophyta; class Magnoliopsida; order Fabales; family Fabaceae; genus Lathyrus; species Lathyrus sativus. The sequence continues at coordinate 738,228,212 of OZ012735.1, read as the reverse complement.
AATTAATTAGTTACTAAATACAAATCTAATTAGCCTTTTAAATTTATTTGACCACTTAATCATTTAAGGCTCTTAATTTTGATAAATAGCTAATATAATTAAAATGTATATGCCCACATAATAATTATTGGAATATAATAATAATAATATAATATTAATATTATAAAATATTTCAACAATCTCCCACTTGAGCAATATACTGTTAATAATTATATCACAATTCTTTAGGCGCACATCCAAATGTTATTTATCTTTAGATTTCAACTTTACAATCTGGTCCACCTCATACATCAATAATGGGACCACCGCAGCTATTTTGACTGACATATAACGTGACAAAACCTCGATGACCACCACATCAATGTACTTGATGACATAGATCGATATGGATGAGTGGCATGAAAATTTCATGTAATGTAATCTCTAAATCATGCCTATTTCCAACTGGTCCATCTAAATTCTCTATTGAGATCAAATTGAAGTTCGTAAATTTAATATTTGCACAAAAGATACAAAAATGGTTATAATAATAATAACTGTACTGGACTGGACTGACACATGGCCCACAGTTAGGCAAGATCTAATTCAATCTAGCTTTAGACATGGCCTAATATGAAGATTAAGACAATATGACCGTTGGACACATTATAGTCATTGGAGAATATAGATGTTGGGGACATCCCCCTCACGCGCTTTATAGTTCACACGATCAATTGCCCCCTTCTCCACCCCCCCCCCCCCCTCGCCCCCTGAAATTCACAGGGACAGTTGGACCAAGTCAAAGATCACGTGCTAGATCTTCCACCTGGCAGTCTTCCATTGATCGACCAGATATTACGGCCACATGGGAGACCTTGGCCCTGCGCCAGGGGAATCTCATAAATACCCTCTCTCTTGAGAGGGCCAGGTATTCTAATCATTCTAACTCATACCTAAACACATGTACTTGCTCTCTCTCTCTAACCCAAAAACTTACTTTGGCATCTGAGTACCTTGCAGGTACACCCCATCCTCTTTTACAACCACTGTTGTTGCCCTATATTGAAGGCCACAATGATATATTCCGATCATTCCAGATCAATAGCACCGTCTGTGGGAACCCAGCTCCCCCTTCTTTTTTGAACCAAGATCCCCAATCTTTTCAAACCAAAGAACAAAGGTGTTTTCTCTCAATCTTCATCGTCATGGCCTCTCACCATAACAATGACATTCATCAAGATTCCTTCATCATCGTCACCCTAGGTAATGGTAAAACCCCTAATCTCGGAGCTGTTTCCTACGACACCGATCAGAGGGATGGAAAGACTACCTCTCCATCCTTCAACAATGTGAAGCCCCACGTCCAGAGTTCCGACCATATCTACGAGTCCATCCTCGTCCCTCAAGATGCTGACCCTTGCATTATGGCCCTCATCGCCGCCCTTAAAAAATCCAACTACCTGCTCTTCCAACAAGGAGAGAAGTTTCACATGTTAGAAAACACCCTCGGAAAACGGCCTCTCCCATGGAGACCCCTCAGTCCTTCTCCCCGGCCTCGTTCCCCTCCTCAGAAACATCAACAAAACAAGTCTCAAAGCATCTCCCTAGTCAAGGAACAATCAAATTCGAGGAAACATGGGCATGAAATCATACCCGTCCCCGAAGGTCCAAGCATTCTCGAGCACCCAAGAAGACCAGGCTTTCAGAAAAGCGTCACGAAGAGAATCGTAGTCGGCACAAGTACTCTCCTGGATGCAGCAGTAGTCGCAGACGTAGTTATTCTCTTAGCAGGTCGTCAAGCACGAGCGACGAGGAAGACGTCCATGGACCTCTATCCCAAAAGATCACGGACACCCATATTCCTCGTGGGCTGGAGAAGCCTCCCCCTTTGGATCTCTATGATGGTACCACAGATTCGGGCGACCATATAAAGAACATTGAAGCCATGCTGCATTACTATAATGTAACTGAAGCAATCAAATTTAGGTTGTTCCCCATCGCCCATAGAAAGGGGGAGATGGCTTGGTATAAGAATCTTCCTCGGGGATCGATCACCTCGTGGAGGAGCTTGAAAGAGCAGTTTGCCCAACATTTCACTGCCTCCAGGCGTTACCCAAAGTCGGAAGCCACGCTCGAAGGCATAATACAAGGCAAAGATAAGCCTCTTTATGACTATATCAATAGGTTTAACAAGGAAGCAGTCAAGATCCGCACAAGTGACACCGTGAAAAATTACCTTTTAAAGAAGGGACTAAGATCGAAGAGTGATTTTTGCAAAGTAGTAAGATTGAACCGCCTCGTTCTCTGGCCGAACTCCTCTGCAAGGTACAATCTTACATTCAGTATGAGGAAAAAGAAGCCGCGTACAAAGCCAGAGATTCTAGGGACCAAGAGAATTACAAAACGTCGAAGAAAGACGAGGCAAAAGCTCCCCGACGCGACAGAGAAAGGCACACAAGCCAAAATATTCTACGTTACAAAAAAAGTCAAGCATCATCAACTGGAACCTTTAGAGGGACCACCTGCCCATGAACCACTTGGTGCAAAATGCTCATCCTTTCAGTAACTAGCTGGACGTCGGGGTTCAAGGCTTTCTTCTGCTCCACTGCAACATCGAATCCAAACTCGGCAGCTCTGAGGGTATCCTGTTCAAGGATGCGGATCTTGTCGATACATTCTTGCCGGGTCTTCAAGGATTTCTCCTCCTCGATTTCGTCCTGCCCCACCGGCGACGAGCCTTCTATTTCAACTACCCTCGCATTCAAGTTGGAATTCTCCTCCTTCATTTTCTCCATCTCCTCCGTCATTTCATTCATATCCTTCAGGAGTGCGACATTTCCCTTGTAGTTTCCCTGAAGAGTCGTCAGCTGGTTGAATAGATTAGTTATCTCCAACTCGAGCTCGGCCTCTCTGGCCTTTACCTTCTTGAACTCCTTGAGTGGAACTGCATCATCGCCCCGGCCAGTGTCGTCTCCAGTACCCTCATCATCGCCATTGCATCTTGACAAATGAGTGTCCTCCTCACCTTAGGGCCAGTGATGCGTGCGCAAGTGCACGGAAATATCGAAGTAATATAAAAGATTGTTGAACCCACAGAGACCAATGTCAATCTACCGTTATCTATTATTACGGCGTAAAGCTAAGGCTATTGGAATTAGGAAAATTGAATGCGAATGAAATTAAATGCAAAAGAAATAAAGTAATTGGTTTAAATAAATGCGGTAAAGGATATCGGTATGCAAAGACTTAGTTATCTGAGATTCGACAGGTCACTGATGCTTCTTACTCTTTGCAAACATTGTTCAGAAGAAAATAGTGATCTGAAGACTTTCGTCTCACGATGGTTGTTGACGCTAGTCATAATTCTAAGGGCCGAATGTACGCTTTCGCTATCCCATTCGGGGTTAAAACTACTTTTTAGAAATCTCTAGGTTCTAATCCATTTTAAAGTGCTTTCGCTGTTATTAAAACAAATGCCTAGTGTTTACTATCTGGTCTTACCGCAGCTTTCGCTTGTTGGTTCGTACCTTAATTAATTTCCCACTGTCGTGGCAAAACTACTTTTAAATAAGTTCTCGTTTTCGCGACGAACGTTTATTCAGTAAATAAGTTTAAAATCTACGGCCATAAAGGTTGTTTGTAAAAAGGGAAGATGTCGGTTACTATCGAATCCTATCCTACTAATTCGGTTACATACCGATAAAACTAACTTAGCTAGACATGATAATTGATGCGAACGAAAATAGACATAAACAACGGAATAATAAAGCGTGCATCATAACAGAAATAAAGTAGTAATTCAATTAATAAAAACCTGTAAATTGTACCGATCTCAAATCCTTGGGTAGTCCCCCACAATGTCGGCAGGATTCTACTTTGGCGAGAAATAAAAAGGTACAGGAAGAAAATACAATATTCTGAACTGAAGGAAAATGGAAAGGAAAATAAAAGTAACGATAAATAACTTTGATGGAACTTTGGCAGAACTTCAGGATGAAGAATCCACCCCTTTCTCTGTGAATCTCTTGTCTATTTATAGGAGATGTTTCTTATCTCAACTTCCTGAGATCATGCGTGAGATATGGAGAAAGTGGTAGTAACTTCCAGTAGTGGGCAGTGAGTGGAGAAAGTGTAGGAAGGATTTAAGTTGAGATTGATCGTGAATTCTGATTCTGCGTTTTTTGTCTGCGTGACGGTCGTCATGAAATGTGACGGTCGTCACACGCATGACGGTCGTCATGGACCTGTGACGGTCGTCACAGCAGCAGAATCCGTATATGCTGTTTTTCATCTATTTTTCATCCGTTTTTCATCTGTTTCTTCTCCTTTTCTTTCTTTAGTCCAAATTCTCCCCAATCTGCAAAACGAAGTAAATTAATCATATAATAGAACATAAATCAAGAGAAGTTAATAAAAGTCACAAATAAATGCATGTAAATCAAGCCAAATAAACGATATGATTTCACGTTATCAAACATCCTCACACTTAAACCATTGCTTGTCCTCAAGCAATCGACCAACACAGTAAAAAGAAATAAGCATAGTTCGAAACAAAGTCACGAAGAAACTCTAATCATACGTGGCTGCTAGGCTAATGTTAGATCGATAGGTACTAAATATTAATACCAAGGATATCATAACGACACAATTTCAAAAACTCCCTACTTATGCAAACCAATCGGAATCATGCCATTATAACTCAACCTATAACTCATGCTCTCTTTCACCCCATTTCATTATAGTGCAATCACATTAAGCCCGTTATCCATACACATTCATGGTAAGTAGACCTGTTAGTGACTATGATCTCATTATTATTTCATTTTTTTCTGCAAATATGCTTAAGCATCAATTGAACTTAAAGAGTTTGTACCGTTAGGCTAAGTGCTCGGGTGAGGAGCACCTAACTTAGAAGGAACATGTCTTTTTCTTCATAATTTTTTTCTTTTCTTTCTTAGTTTCTCATTTTAACCTAGAGATCATACACTTATTTGCATCAGTTTCTTACTTAGTGTGTTTAGGATGGTGCTGACTGCTTAAATAAACTACTTAGGGATTACTACAAGAACCTGGAGTTTTAAAGTCTCGGCATAATGGGTACTCAAATTTATTTTGCATATTTAGGGGGTTAAGGTTGTCAGGACGATATAAATTTTATCAAAACTTTCCCAAGTTTTTCTAACATAGCCTAAACAGCCTATATACTTTCAGAGTACCATGTCATGAATCAAAAAGTTTTTGTTGGAGGTTAAAATTTTGAAAATTTGAAATTTTTGGGGAAGTTTGAATAACAGGCGAAAACCACTCATAAAGACTCGACAGCACATGCAAAGATTTTGACATAGCATTAAAAATAGATAAAAATAATAAATCAAACTAAAAGGCAATAAAATGAAAGCGATAGAGTTCCTCCCCCACACTTAAACCAAACATTGTCCTCAATGTTTCAGTAAAAGGTGGAAAAGGAAAGATAGAACTTGTATGAATGCTACTGCTCTTGCTATCCTTGTCTTTGTTGATCACTTCTACTTCGGTGGCGGGCATTTTGAGATACTTTGTTTGTGTAATTCTCGAACCAGCTCATCATGTTGCTCGCGTCAAGAGGAAGTACTCATCATCAGTGTTCCCACCAGCAGCGACACTCGTAGGAATGTCCGTGGGCATAGCTCATCTTCTCAGATCGTCATCTAGAGAGTTTTAGCCTAGATATAGCTAAAGCGTAACAAGCGATACATTTCTTTATTTTCTGCCGATTTAAACAAACAAATTAAAATAAAGACCTTGTGGGTTGCCTCCCACACAGTGCTTTGTTTAGCGTCGATAGCTCGACGGCTAAGGAGTGCAAGTACTCATGGTGGTTCTTTCGAGAATGGTTCCTCGATCGAACTTTGAATAGTCTTCGGTTTCCATGGCCACTTATCAAGCCATCTCTCATATCCCTCACCTTTTCGTTTCTTTCTGTTGTAGGGTGGTTTCTTGTTTTGAACGCGTGGTGGTGGTTTTGGATCTATTCTGCGTATCAGCTTTTCAAATTTGGGCTTTGTTATTTCATCCACCACCTCAAAAGTTAATTGTACCCTTTTAACAGTAATAATGACCTAGTTTCACGGTCCTCGAATTTTCTTTTTCTATGAAGGGCCTTAGACAAAGGTGCATTGGTGTGTATATTTTTCAATACCTCCACATATGTTTTGGATTGGGAGTCTACCTTAACTTCTGCAAACCTTTGTGGGAAAGAAATAGGTGGGGTATAGGGAGGAGGAGCAACGATACGTGCTTCCTTCTCTACCTCTTCGACAACCTCCCTTTTGGTTGGTGTCGGTGGATTTTTCTCAATATGTATGCTTTTCTCACCAAAAGTCTCCTCAGGCTCATCATCAATCTCCCTAGGATCTTCTATTTGTTCTTCATTAACGGTTGTCACAACATTCACATGTCCTTCTGGGAAGGGTTCTAGAGGTGTTTGTCTAAGCAGGGAGGTTTGAGTCTCCAAAGTCTTGCTGTGAGTTGCGAGGGAATCGACAATAACGTTCATCTGCCTAAGGTCTTCATTAATTTGGAGATGTTGTTTTCTAAAATCTTCATTGGAGAGTTTGTGTTTCCACAAAGCGCTCCATCATAGATTCTATCCTAGAGTGAGTAGACGTCTCATTGAATTCTTCTAGTAGTAGTTCGAGGTTGGATGTATCAAAATCTTGCATTTCCTCAAAACATTGGGAGTCGTCATCATAGAGGGAATTTAGGTGAGAGTGCGTAGTATTGAAATCTTCTAATAATATTTCGAGGTCGGATTTAAGCGGAATTTGTGGTTCCTCGAAATATTGGGGGTGGTAGTTATAATATGGAGGGTGGTAATTATAAGGGAAATATGGGTTATACATAATGATTTAGATAAGAGTGCCTTAGTCTATACTATGCAACAACGGAATCACAATATTGACTGTTGGTCCCCGACAACGACGCCAAAAACTTGATGCGTCCGCAAGTGCACGGAAATATCGAAGTAATATAAAAGATTGTCGAACCCACAGACACCAATGTAAATCTACCGTTATCTATTATTATGGCGTAAAGCTAAGGCTATTGGAATTAGGAAAATTGAATGCGAATGAAATTAAATGCAAAAGAAATAAAGAAAATTGGTTTAAAGAAATGCGGTAAAGGATATCGGTATGCAAAGACTTAGTTATCTGGGATTCGACAGGTCACCGATGCTTTTTACTCTTTGCAAACATTGTTCAAAAGAAAATAGTGATCTGGAGACTTTCGTCTCACGATGGTTGTTGACGCTAGTCATAATTCTAAGGGCCGAATGTACGCTTTCGCTGTCCCATTCGGGGTTAAAACTACTTTTTAGAAATCTCTAGGTTCTAATCCATTTTAAAGTGCTTTCGCTGTTATTAAAACAAATGCCTAGTGTTTACTATCTGGTCTTACCGCATCTTTCGCTTGTTGGTTCGTACCTTAATTAATTTCCCACTGTCGTGGCAAAACTACTTTTAAATAAGTTCTCGCTTTCGCGACGAACGTTTATTCAGTAAATAAGTTTAAAAACTACGGCCAGAAAGGTTGTTTGTAAAAAGGGAAGATGCCGGTTACTATCTAATCCTATCCTACTAATTCGGTTACATACTGATAAAACTAACTTAGCTAGACATGATAATTGATGCGAACGGAAATAGACATAAACAACGGAATAATAAAGCGTGCATCATAACAGAAATAAAGTAGTAATTCAATTAATAAAAACCTGTAAATTGTACTGATCTCAAATCCTTGGGTAGTCCCCCACAATGTCGGCAGGATTCTACTTTGGCGAGAAATAAAAGGTACAGGAAGAAAATACAATATTCTGAACTGAAGGAAAATGGAAAGGAAAATAAAAGTAAAGATAAATAACTTTGATGGAACTTTGGCAGAACTTCGGGATGAAGAATCCACCCCTTTCTCTATGAATCTCTTGTCTATTTATAGGAGATGTTTCTTATCTCAACTTCCTGAGATCATGCGTGAGATATGGAGAAAGTGGTAGTAACTTCCAGTAGTGGGCAGTGAGTGGAGAAAGTGTAGGAAGGATTTAAGTTGAGATTGATCGTGAATTCTGATTCTGCGTTTTTTGTCTGCGTGACGGTCGTCATGAAATGTGACGGTCGTCATGGACCTGTGACGGTCGTCACAGCAGCAGAATCCGTATCTGCTGTTTTTCATCTATTTTTCATCCGTTTTTCATCTGTTTCTTCTCCTTTTCTTTCTTTAGTCCAAATTCTCCCCAATCTGCAAAACGAAGTAAATTAATCATATAATAGAACATAAATCAAGAGAAATTAATAAAAGTCACAAATAAATGCATGTAAATCAAGCCAAATAAACGATATGATTTCGCGTTATCAAACATCCTCACACTTAAACCATTGCTTGTCCTCAAGCAATCGACCAACACAGTAAAAAGAAATAAGCATAGTTCGAAACAAAGTCACGACAAAACTCTAATCATACGTGGCTGCTAGGCTAATGTTAGATCGATAGGTACTAAATATTAATACCAAGGATATCATAACGACACAATTTCAAAAACTCCCTACTTATGCAAGCCAATCGGAATCATGCCATTATAACTCAACCTATAACTCATGCTCTCTTTCACACCATTTTATTATAGTGCAATCACATTAAGCCCGTTATCCATACACATTCATGGCAAGTAGACCTGTTAGTGACTATGATCTCATTATTATTTCATTTTTTTCTGCAAATATGCTTAAGCATCAATTGAACTTAAAGAGTTTGTACCGTTAGGCTAAGGGCTCGGGTGAGGAGCACCTAACTTAGAAGGAACATGTCTTTTTCTTCATAATTTTTTTCTTTTCTTTCTTAGTTTCTCATTTTAACCTAGAGATCATACACTTATTTGCATCAGTTTCTTACTTAGTGTGTTTAGGATGGTGCTGACTGCTTAAATAAACTACTTAGGGATTACTATAAGAACCTGGAGTTTTAAAGTCTCGGCATAATGGGTACTCAAATTTATTTTGCATATTTAGGGGGTTAAGGTTGTCAGGACGATATAAATTTTATCAAAACTTTCCCAAGTTTTTCTAACATAGCCTAAACAGCCTATATACTTTCAGAGTACCATGTCATGAATCAAAAAGTTTTTGTTGGAGGTTAAAATTTTGAAATTTTGAAATTTTTGGGGAAGTTTGAATAACAGGCGAAAACCACTCATAAAGACTCGACAGCACATGCAAAGATTTTGACATAGCATTAAAAATAGATAAAAACAATAAATCAAACTAAAAGGCAATAAAATGAAAGCGATAGAGTTCCTCCCCCACACTTAAACCAAACATTGTCCTCAATGTTTCAGTAAAAGGTGGAAAAGGAAAGATAGAACTTGTATGAATGCTACTGCTCTTGCTATCCTTGTCTTTGTTGATCACTTCTACTTCGGTGGCGGGCATTTTGAGATACTTTGTTTGTGTAATTCTCGAACCAGCTCATCATGTTGCTCGCGTCAAGAGGAAGTACTCATCATCAGTGTTCCCACCAGCAGCGACACTCGTAGGAATGTCCGTGGGCATAGCTCATCTTCTCAGATCGTCATCTAGAGAGTTTTCGCCTAGAAATAGCTAAAGCGTAACAAGCGATACATTTCTCTATTTTCTGCCGATTTAAACAAACAAATTAAAATAAAGACCTTGTGGGTTGCCTCCCACACAGCGCTTTGTTTAGCGTCGATAGCTCGACGGCTAAGGAGTGCAAGTACTCATGGTGGTTCTTTCGAGAATGGTTCCTCGATCGAACTTTGAATAGTCTTCGGTTTCCATGGCCACTTATCAAGCCATCTCTCATATCCCTCACCTTTTCGTTTCTTTCTTCTGTAGGGTGGTTTCTTGTTTTGAACGCGTGGTGGTGGTTCTGGATCTATTCTGCGTATCAGCTTTTCAAATTTGGGCTTTGTTATTTCATCCACCACCTCAAAAGTTAATTGTACCCTTTTAACAGTAATAATGACCCTAGTTTCATGGTCCTCGAATTTTCTTTTTCTATGAAGGGCCTTAGACAAAGGTGCATTGGTGTGTATATTTTTCAATACCTCCACATATGTTTTGGATTGGGAGTCTACCTTAACTTCTGCAAACCTTTGTGGGAAAGAAATAGGTGGGGTATAGGGAGGAGGAGCAACGATACGTGCTTCCTTCTCTACCTCTTCGACAACCTCCCTTTCGGTTGGTGTCGGTGGATTTTTCTCAATATGTATGCTTTTCTCACCAAAAGTCTCCTCAGGCTCATCATCAATCTCCCTAGGATCTTCTATTTGTTCTTCATTAACGGTTGTCACAACATTCACATGTCCTTCTGGGAAGGGTCCTAGAGGTGTTTGTCTAAGCAGGGAGGTTTGAGTCTCCAAAGTCTCGCTGTGAGTTGCGAGGGAATCGACAATAACGTTCATCTGCCTAAGGTCTTCATTAATTTGGAGATGTTGTTTTCTAAAATCTTCATTTTGGAGAGTTTGTGTTTCCACAAAGCGCTCCATCATAGATTCTATCCTAGAGTGAGTAGACGTCTCATTGAATTCTTCTAGTAGTAGTTCGAGGTTGGATGTATCAAAATCTTGCATTTCCACAAAACATTGGGAGTCGTCATCATAGAGGGAATTTAGGTGAGAGTGCGTAGTATTGAAATCTTCTAATAATATTTCGAGGTCGGATTTAAGCGGAATTTGTGGTTCCTCGAAATATTGGGGGTGGTAGTTATAATATGGAGGGTGGTAATTATAAGGGAAATATGGGTTATACATAATGATTTAGATAAGAGTGCCTTAGTCTATACTATGCAACAACGGAATCACAATATTGACTGTTGGTCCCCGACAACGACGCCAAAAACTTGATGCGTCCGCAAGTGCACGGAAATATCGAAGTAATATAAAAGATTGCCGAACCCACAGAGACCAATGTCAATCTACCGTTATCTATTATTATGGCATAAAGCTAAGGCTATTGGAATTAGGAAAATTGAATGCGAATGAAATTAAATGCAAAAGAAATAAAGAAAATTGGTTTAAAGAAATGCGGTAAAGGATATCGGTATGCAAAGACTTAGTTATCTGGGATTCGACAGGTCACCGATGCTTTTTACTCTTTGCAAACATTGTTCAAAAGAAAATAGTGATCTGAAGACTTTCGTCTCACGATGCTTGTTGACGCTAGTCATAATTCTAAGGGCCGAATGTACGCTTTCGCTGTCCCATTCGGGGTTAAAATTACTTTTTGGAAATCTCTAGGTTCTTATCCATTTTAAAGTGCTTTCGCTGTTATTAAAACAAATGCCTAGTGTTTACTATCTGGTCTTACCGCAGCTGTCGCTTGTTGGTTCGTACCTTAATTAATTTCCCACTGTCGTGGCAAAACTACTTTTAAATAAGTTCTCGCTTTCGCGACGAACGTTTATTCAGTAAATAAGTTTAAAAACTACGACCACAAAGGTTGTTTGTAAAAAGGGAAGATGGCGGTTACTATCGAATCCTATCCTACTAATTCGGTTACATACTGATAAAACTAACTTAGCTAGACATGATAATTGATGCGAACGGAAATAGACATAAACAACAGAATAATAAAGCGTGCATCATAACAGAAATAAAGTAGTAATTCAATTAACAAAAACCTGTAAATTGTACTGATCTCAAATCCTTGGGTAGTCCCCCACAATGTCGGCAGGATTCTACTTTGGCGAGAAATAAAAGGTACAGGAAGAAAATACAATATTCTGAACTGAAGGAAAATGGAAAGGAAAATAAAAGTAACGATAAATAACTTTGATGGAACTTTGGCAGAACTTCGGGATGAAGAATCCACCCCTTTCTCTATGAATCTCTTGTCTATTTATAGGAGATGTTTCTTATCTCAACTTCCTGAGATCATGCGTGAGATATGGAGAAAGTGGTAGTAACTTCCAGTAGTGGGCAGTGAGTGGAGAAAGTGTAGGAAGGATTTAAGTTGAGATTGATCGTGAATTCTGATTCTGCGTTTTTTGTGTGCGTGACGGTCGTCATGAAATGTGACGGTCGTCACACGCATGACGGTCGTCATGGACATGTGACGGTCGTCACAGCAGCAGAATCCGTATCTGCTGTGTTTCATCTATTTTTCATCCGTTTTTCATCTGTTTCTTCTCTTTTTCTTTCTTTAGTCCAAATTCTCCCCAATCTGCAAAACGAAGTAAATTAATCATATAATAGAACATAAATCAAGATAAATTAATAAAAGTCACAAATAAATGCATGTAAATCAAGCCAAATAAACGATATGATTTCGCGTTATCAAACATCCCCACACTTAAACCATTGCTTGTCCTCAAGCAATCGACCAACACAGTAAAAAGAAATAAGCATAGTTCGAAACAAAGTCACGACGAAACTCTAATCATACGTGGCTGCTAGGCTAATGTTAGATCGATAGGTACTAAATATTAATACCAAGGATATCATAACGACACAATTTCAAAAACTCCCTACTTATGCAAACCAATCGGAATCATGCCATTATAACTCAACCTATAACTCATGCTCTCTTTCACCCCATTTCATTATAGTGCAATCACATTAAGCCCGTTATCCATACACATTCATGGCAAGTAGACCTTTTAGTGACTATGATCTCATTATTATTTCATTTTTTTCTGCAAATATGCTTAAGCATCAATTGAACTTAAAGAGTTTGTACCGTTAGACTAAGTGCTCGGGTGAGGAGCACCTAACTTAGAAGGAACATGTCTTTTTCTTCATAATTTTTTTCTTTTCTTTCTTAGTTTCTCATTTTAACCTAGAGATCATACACTTATTTGCATCGGTTTCTTACTTAGTGTGTTTAGGATGGTGCTGACTGCTTAAATAAACTACTTAGGGATTACTACAAGAACCTGGAGTTTTAAGGTCTCGGCATAATGGGTACTCAAATTTATTTTGCATATTTAGGGGGTTAAGATTGTCAGGACGATATCAATTTTATCAAAACTTTCCCAAGTTTTTCTAACATAGCCTAAACAGCCTATATACTTTCAGAGTACCATGTCATGAATCAAAAAGTTTTTGTTGGAGGTTAAAATTTTGAAATTTTGAAATTTTTGGGGAAGTTTGAATAACAGGAGAAAACCACTCATAGAGACTCGACAGCACATGCAAAGATTTTGACATAGCATTAAAAATAGATAAAAACAATAAATCAAACTAAAAGGCAATAAAATGAAAGCGATAGAGTTCCTCCCCCACACTTAAACCAAACATTGTCCTCAATGTTTCAGTAAAAGGTGGAAAAGGAAAGATAGAACCTGTATGAATGCTACTGCTCTTGCTATCCTTGTCTTTGTTGATCACTTCTACTTCGGTGGCGGGCATTTTGAGATACTTTGTTTGTGTAATTCTCGAACCAGCTCATCATGTTGCTCGCATCAAGAGGAAGTACTCATCATCAGTGTTCCCACCAGCAGCGACACTCGTAGGAATGTCCGTGGGCATAGCTCATCTTCTCAGATCGTCATCTAGAGAGTTTTCGCCTAGATATAGCTAAAGCGTAACAAGCGATACATTTCTTTATTTTCTTCCGATTTAAACAAACAAATTAAAATAAAGACCTTGTGGGTTGCCTCCCACACATTGCTTTGTTTAGCGTCGATAGCTCGACGGCTAAGGAGTATAAGTACTCATGGTGGTTCTTTCGAGAATGGTTCCTCGATCGAACTTTGAATAGTCTTCGGTTTCCATGGCCACTTATCAAGCCATCTCTCATATCCCTCACCTTTTCGTTTCTTTCTTCTGTAGGGTGGTTTCTTGTTTTGAACGCGTGGTGGTGGTTCTGGATCTATTTTGCGTATCAGCTTTTCAAATTTGGGCTTTGTTATTTCATCCACCACCTCAAAAGTTAATTGTACCCTTTTAACAGTAATAATGACCCTAGTTTCACGGTCCTCGAATTTTATTTTTCCTATGAAGGGCCTTAGACAAAGGTGCATTGGTGTGTATATTTTTCAATACCTCCACATATGTTTTGGATTGGGAGTCTACCTTAACTTCTGCAAACCTTTGTGGGAAAGAAATAGGTGGGGTATAGGGAGGAGGAGCAACGATACGTGCTTCCTTCTCTACCTCTTCGACAACCTCCCTTTCGGTTGGTGTCGGTGGATTTTTCTCAATATGTATGCTTTTCTCACCAAAAGTCTCCTCAGGCTCATCATCAATCTCCCTAGGATCTTCTATTTGTTCTTCATTAACGGTTGTCACAACATTCACATGTCCTTCTGGGAAGGGTCTTAGAGGTGTTTGTCTAAGCAGGGAGGTTTGAGTCTCCCAAGTCTCACTGTGAGTTGCGAGGGAATCGACAATAACGTTCATCTGCCTAAGGTCTTCATTAATTTGGAGATGTTGTTTTCTAAAATCTTCGTTTTGGAGAGTTTGTGTTTCCACAAAGCGCTCCATCATAGATTCTATCCTAGAGTGAGTAGACGTCTCATTGAATTCTTCTAGTAGTAGTTCGAGGTTGGATGTATCAAAATCTTGTGTTTCCTCAAAACATTGGGAGTCGTCATCATAGAGGGAATTGGGGTGAGAGTGCGTAGTATTGAAATCTTCTAATAATATTTCGAGGTCAGATTTAAGCGGAATTTGTGGTTCCTTGAAATATTGGGGGTGGTAGTTATAATATGGAGGGTGGTAATTATAAGGAAAATATGGGTTATACATAATGATTTAGATAAGAGTGCCTTAGTCTATACTATGCAACAACGGAATCACAATATTGATTGTTGGTCCCCGGCAACGGCGCCAAAAACTTGATGCGTCCGCAAGTGCACGGAAATATCGAAGTAATATAAAAGATTGTCGAACCCACAAAGACCAATGTCAATCTACCGTTATCTATTATTACGATGTAAAGCTAAGGCTATTGGAATTAGGAAAATTGAATGCGAATGAAATTAAATGCAAAAGAAATAAAGAAAATTGGTTTAAAGAAATGCGGTAAAGGATATCGGTATGCAAAGACTTAGTTATCTGGGATTCGACAGGTCACCGATGCTTCTTACTCTTTGCAAACATTGTTCAGAAGAAAATAGTGATCTGAAGACTTTCGTCTCACGATGGTTGTTGACGCTAGTCATAATTCTAAGGGCCGAATGTACGCTTTCGCTGTCCTATTCGGGGTTAAAACTACATTTTGGAAATCTCTAGGTTCTAATCCATTTTAAAGAGCTTTCGCTTTTATTAAAACAAATGCCTAGTGTTTACTATCTGGTCTTACCGCAGCTGTCGCTTGTTGGTTCATACCTTAGTTAATTTCCCACTGTCGTGGCAAAACTACTTTTAAATAAGTTCTCGCTTTCGCGACGAACGTTTATTCAGTAAATAAGTTTAAAAACTACGGCCAGAAAGGTTGTTTGTAAAAAGGGAAGATGCCGGTTACTATCGAATCCTATCCTACTAATTCAGTTACATACCGATAAAACTAACTTAGCTAGACATGATAATTGATGCGAACAGAAATAGACATAAACAACGGAATAATAAAGCGTGCATCATAACAGAAATAAAGTAGTAATTCAATTAATAAAAACCTGTAAATTGTACTGATCTCAAATCCTTGGGTAGTCCCCCACAGTGTCGGCAGGATTCTACTTTGGCAAGAAATAAAAGGTACAGGAACAAAATACAATATTCTGAACTGAAGGAAAATGGAAAGGAAAATAAAAGTAACGATAAATAACTTTGATGGAACTTTGGCAGAACTTCGGGATGAAGAATCCACCCCTTTCTCTGTGAATCTCTTGTCTATTTATAGGAGATGTTTCTTATCTCAACTTCCTGAGATCATGCGTGAGATATGGAGAAAGTGGTAGTAACTTCCAGTAGTGGGCAGTGAATGGAGAAAGTGTAGGAAGGATTTAAGTTGAGATTGATCGTGAATTATGATTCTGCGTTTTTTGTCTGTGTGACGGTCGTCATGAAATGTGACAGTCGTCACACGCATGACGGTCGTCATGGACCTGTGACGGTCGTCACAGCAGCAGAATCCGTATCTGCTGTTTTTCATCTATTTTTCATCCGTTTTTCATCTGTTTCTTCTCCTTTTCTTTCTTTAGTCCAAATTCTCCCCAATCTGCAAAACGAAGTAAATTAATCATATAATAGAACATAAATCAAGATAAATTAATAAAAGTCACAAATAAATGCATGTAAATCAAGCCAAATAAACGATATGATTTCGCGTTATCAGCCAGCAGATAATATTGTTGATGCTTCTAGGCCGGGGACAACAATAGACCCTTCCCCGTCGAAGATCTTTTCCTTCAGATAGCACGGCGACAAAATGAATTTACCCCCGAGGAAACCACTTAAGTCTTCAGCCGAGGAAAAACCAAGATCGTCTCGTTTCCTTTTCTTCTGAGGATCCGATGTAAGAGGATTGGAGGTGCTGCCCGAAGAAGGTGAAGAAACACCCACGAACTTCTCCAACGTCACCTGTTGCCTTATCGCGCCAACCCTAGAGGTCGACACCTTCCTGACGTTCTTGGCGGCGGCGGACTTGACAAGGCATTCGCACAAGTTCGATATTTTCCCTGAAAAGGAAAAACAAAAAGGAGGTTAGCATATTCATCAAAATATTTGAACTACAAGCAAAGCTAATCTATACCTAGAAGGTCGAAAGCCTCGTCCTCAGCCTGACGGTCAAAAAGGGCCTTGGTATTTATATAATGGGCCGCCCGAGCAGGCTCCTCGTCCTCTGCGTAAAGCAGGTTACCGTCCTTGTCCACCACGGTAGTGGAGATAAAAATCTCCATGAACGTCGTCAACACTCAGAAAGATTTCTTATCCTCGGTACACAACTGGTCATGTTTCATGAGGAACTGGTTGGTCCTGTATTTGAAATGGCATACACTCACTCCAATGAAAACTTTGACACAGACCGTATCACCTCCCGACCATCCACCTTCATAGTTTCCATGGTGACCAGAGAATTTTTGGCCGCTTCTGAGAGAGGATTTTTGACCAAAAACCTGAATTCAAAATTTCGGACTGATTCCGAATATGGCCAGAACAATCTACTCTGTTGTTTAAAGGACACCCAGCTTTTCTTCGACTAAGTCGTGCTCCTCTGCAGCTGGAAAATGCAGAAAAAGAGCTCCACGGTAGCCCCGATCTTCAGATGCCTGCACACCAGCTCGAAGGTCCGAATGAACACCAGAGCATTCGGGTGAAGTTGGGCATGAGGCAACTCAAGGTGACAAAAAATTTCCCCTTGAAAATTCGTGAAGGGCAGACGATACACCTACTTCTTAAAAGAAAATTCGTACATCGAGAACCTTCTCCCTGAGTCCACCGAGCATATTTGGTCATTTTTCTTAGGGCTAATTGCCTTCCAGCTCGCATGCGCACCATCTACCCTATCCTTGAGAAGATTAAAAGAACTGACATCCTCCTCGGTGAAGGTCGACTTAGTCACTAGAGGCTCTTGGAAAATCCAACTAAGATCCCCTTAAGCAACCCTGACATTGGCGCACTCGGCGGGAGGCACGGTTTCGTTGTTCGTCACCTCGACGGCGGGAACGTTTCCTTCATTTCGACCATCCATTTTACTTGAAAAGTAGAGGAAGCAAAAGTGAATTCGAGGAAGATCAAATCCATTCTTCCACCATAAATCAAGTGAAAAGGTGAGGAATAAGTACGAAGATGTCTCCTCGACTCAAGCCCTTTCAACAGTGCAGGGCCTTAGAATGACCACTCTCCAAAAAATGGGGACAAGTCTCTGTGACTTTAAAAGGCCCAAAAGGGGATAAGCCCATCGACTACTATGACTAATCGGGCATACAAGAATAAAATCCTCAGCGTCGAGGAGACCTCCTGCCCGACTATAAACACAAGATATTTCACACAATAACCTAGGAAGATCTAAAATCATACACAACATCCTAGGTTCATGTTCTTCAGGGCCTTCATGAATTTCCCAGAAAATTCATGTGTTCATCAAAGAATGCATGAAATTCAACTAGAAAATTCATGCTTCACCAGAAAATTCAAGCTAATTTCTAGAAATTTATGTGTTCTAACTAGCAAAGATGAAGAACTTACTTGAGTCAGAAGGTTGAAGATGAAGATCTGAAAAAAGAAAGGGGGACCGACGGCGGCAAAGATCACTCTGGCGAAGAACGAGTGTTGCAGAGCAAAAGAAGTGAAGGAGAGAAATTTTCGTGAAGTGTGAAAATGAATCCTCTTTCCCCCTTTTTTAAGCACTTGCTCGCATAGGGAAGTGCAAAGGGCAAAAGTCATAATTACATAGCTAGCCTAGGCGTCCTAGGTCTTAACAAAGTTGATTGCGCCCTCACACATGGAAAAAGAGGAAGCTTTCAGTTGAAACGTTCAAGACTAACCCTTCACATTCCTCAGAGCAAGTCCCTACAGCTCCCCACGGGCACATCCTCCTCGACAAGTCATAAGATATCATCCGAGCAGGAGTCTCATTGACAAGATACCTTCTCCATCTTAAGCGAAAGTCTGGTCGACACAAAACGCACTTTTCGCATCTGATCATTGTTGCACCTTAAATTTTGACCCCTTAGATCCTCATCATCATTGTAGGATCATATTTGCTTGATTAACTAACATTAACCCATTTTCAGTTTATCTTTGTTAAGATGCAAATGAATCAGGATTCCATACCGTCAGAATCAAGGCTTCGATGGTTCGATCAATCAATGTTTTGGATTGATCCAACTTCAAACTAGATCAAGGATGATACATTGGACCAATAATGAGTGCAATTTGAGGTGGTCACCCGAAGATTGAGAACAGTGCAATTTGAGATACCCGATTAGGGTTTTCGATCAGAAAAAGTCAACTGTAGTTTGAATTTTGATTCAAAGAGTATTCAAATGGTGGGATCAAGGTCCATTAAGCTCCTATGGCTTAGTAAAGTCCATCCAAAGAGTTTCAAGTCCTCAGGATGTCCGGATCACCAACGGGCGACGCGGTAGACACCGATCGATCGAACGGTTGACCGAAAAGTCAACTCTCCAACAATAAGGAATTTGACTTCAAGGTGTGAATGAAAAATGTTCCTTATATCATATTACACCTCCCCATAGAATTTCATGACCATTAGATCAAGGGTTGAGAAGTAATTGCAAAAATCGGGAGTTAGGGTTTCGAAAGGGGCAAGACTATAACTCCTCTTGGAGTGGTTCTAAGCTTGTTTGAAAGGTCTTGACAAATTCTACAAAAGTCCCACAGTAGTCCACATTCAAAAAATGCATGGAATGGGAGTTATAGCAAAAGTCATTTTTCAAGGGTAAAGGACTTAGTGAAATTTCACAAATTCTGGCCATACAAACCATTTTTTCAGTCAACTTCAAGGGGTTTTTCAACCAAGATGCACATATAATTGGAGGTTTTGATAAACATGAAAGTTGTAGAGCTACATGAGGGCTTTCTAAAAAGTACAAGAACTCCTCAAGAGGATTTGTGAGCTATGAGTTATGGTACATGGAAGTTGGGCCTGTCACACTTGAAATCACTTTGGCCAAACTTCCCAAAAATCAGTTTTTCACAACTTGGACTATCCTAAACCCTTGGATCATGATTCAATATGGTATTCAGATGTGTAGAGGAATAAAAATGCAGAAAAATAAGGAGTTTGAAGAGAGAGGCAAGTGGCAAGCCACCTGTGTAATAAAATATTCAAATGTAAGAAGGAGAGAGAAACTTTTTCACTCCAAAACTGTTGCAGCTGCTCTCCCTACCTCCATGGATCATCTCAGTCACTTCATGTCCATATCCACTTGAGTTTTATGATCTCCATTGAACCATGTAGCTGATAGGAGAAGATTTGGCAAGATTCACTTGAAAATCTCAAATCTCCCTCCAAAAGTGGCAAATGACCAAGGCTGCCCTCACTCTTGTTTGGCTATAAATAGAGGCCTCTTCTATGAGTCTCCACACACCAGAGCAATAGCATAACACCACAGCTCTCATTCTCCTCTCACTCATCAAGAAATCTCAAAATCTCAAAAAACCTCCATTTTCACAAAAAACTGTCTTGAGCAAAATTCTGCTCAAGACCAGTTCCACCCCTTTCAAACCTCTAAAAACCACACCTACAATCTTAAAATGTCATATAGAAGGTGTCCATACCTTTAAATCTTCAAAAACTATAAAATTGCCAAAAGTCAACTTTCACACTAAGAAAGTTTGACCACAACCCTAAAAACTTGCCAAATCTTGGTCCAAGCCTTTCCTTGTTGATCTAACCATCCACACACCTCCCATACTTCATATTATAAATGTCTAAGGCATTAAAAACCAGATGGAAGACCATTAACTCCAACTGTCTTGAAAAGTGATTTGTTACTTCAAGAGGAAGTAAGCTTCAATTCCTTGCCAAAGAAGAGGATCTCTGGGTTTCTCAGCTTCTTTAGCCTGCTCAAGACTTATCTAAAAGAGGTATGTGACTGCAAATCCTCTTATTTGGTATGAATACATTGCAATATCTTGAAATCATTAAAGCATGTGGAAATTGGTTTGCTGTCATGAGTGTTTGTGATTGTCATGAGGAATATACAAGCTTTTGACCTTAGTTGATTCATATTGTTATCTTTGAAATAAGTTTATACATTTGTGTTGCTTGTAATGTGCTTGGACCAATATTGAGATAGTAATTTTTGCTGCTGGTTCTGTTTTAAACAAAGCACCCTTGATTATATCTTTGTGTTGGGGAGCTGCCAATCATATGTGTGCTGCAACTGCTAAAAGAGGAAGTACACTATGCTGTTTGTTTTTTTTCCTGATGCTTATAGGAACTCACTGTGGTAGTTGTAAATTTGTGTTCTTGCAATCAAAATCTGTTGAAAACCTGTTCTGCATTCAAGGTCTTGAAACTCATTTGGCTTAAAACTCTGAATAACAACATGTATGGCATTGCATATTTCAAGGTCTGTTTATTTCTCTTTTGTAGTTGTGATTCCATATGTACTTTAAGTAGTCTTGCTTGATTTGTGTCTTACTATCTTGTTTACCAACACCTGCTGTCAGAGGCTATAATTTGCAAGCATATCCATTAAGTAATCCTGTGATTAGTCTACCTAGGGCTCAACCAACATGTTTTTATTAATTGTTCAGTAGTTAAGCAATAGGACCTGTTGAGCATGCTTAGAATAGTTGTTTTTTTTTTTTGCTGTCAAGGAGGAATTTGGTTATAGCTGCTGCCAAGATATTTGGATTCCATTGCCTTACTTTTGAACTTGCTGACTTCTTTTTTTTTTTGTGCTTGAGGTGTTGCAGACCTGTTTAGAAATTCACCCACTGTTGGAGTTGTCTTCTTAGGATAGGTTTCAAGCCTTGTTATAGTCTTTTATTTTTGAGCAACTGTGAGAATGTGTTTTTGGTTCTCAACTTAATATTTTTTTGGGAGAGGTACACGGGTTTACCTTTAGGGAGAAGGTTGTCATGAGAATCTTGAGAGTACTAATGTATTACTTCTGTTCTTGTTTGTATGAAAAAGTAAGTTTGTTGTTGGTTTGTTCATGAAGTTTTAGGTTGTTGGTTGACAAGTTAGTGTTAATGCTAGGACTGTTGTCTAGCTTTAGCTATCATCTTCAAATTACTCATCTTTGTTGCTTTGGGGCTTTTTGGGGCCTGTTGGGGTTGAGTAAGAGTTTTAGTAGGATAAACCAACTGAGCATATTCATGTTCTTGAGATCCAGCCATTGTGAATCTTGGCCCTGGCTTTTACAACAGGTTCCTAACCTCTTTGTTAAGATTACAGCCTGACAGTTTGTTTCATGATAGCAGTAGGTTCATTCTCTTAAGACTCATCATGAGTCTGATGTTCTAGGCATACGTAGACCTGTATTGGTCTTGGGCTCACACTTATTGTTTGCTGAGTTTATAGAAGCAGAAACTATAACCATTTGAACTCAGGCCAACTCGTGGTCAGTTAGTGACTTAGTATAGAGTTTGACTTAATGCTATTTTTGCTATCTACATTTCCTTCAAGGAATCTGCCACTTTTGATAACCTCAGGTTTGCATTTAGACATTTAAATTTCATCTGGATATCAACTCAGTACCTTGTGCATCTTTTTCAGTTCAGCTTGGTTGTAGGGGTTTCATTTTTGTTGTATTGTTACCAAAGCTCTTAGTGAAATAACTGAGATGATGAGATACTGTCAGTACCTAGCAATCTCAGTTGCTCACACTCCCTCACCATTTGCATGTGTGTTTGCCATATAGATAAGATGCAGCTACTGTTTTGATTTTAGCAAGCAAAACAAACACCAAACTTCAAAACCAAATCACACCATCATTGCAACTCACTTGCCTTTTTTTGATACAAGGGTGCTTTGATTAAAACTTTGTTTAGAACTTATTCAGAATCACTTTTGGAAGTTGCTTATGCCTGACCCAACCTTAGATTACATCAGCTACATACCATGTTCATTAAAATGCATTTCAAAGCTTAAGTTTGCATGTTCTATTGTATTTGAAGTTGTGGATGTTATTTCAAGAAATTAATCATGTCATTGGATTCCTCATCAAAAATCACACGAAATTGACTAAGATTTCACTTAAATCCATGTTGTTTTGATAGGGTTTCAATCCTTCACGCATTTGGTTTTGTTGGTTTGTTTGTTGCCCAGATTTCATGCGCCTTGTTAAGTATTTATATTTATGGGGTGGCTTTCATCAACGGATGTATAGCCACCCCAGTGATAAGACCATATGCCTAAAACACGCCTTGTACCTACATGACCTGGGTTCGACCCCTGAGGAGGGCAACCATTTTATTTATTTTTGCAATTTTTCATCCAATCTTTGAAAATCCATAACTCACTCATTTTTAATCATTTTGAACCCATTCTTTTTGCATTGTGTTTGTCTTGATGTCTAATTTCATGTGATATTTTTTTAATTACATGTTTGTTCAAATTTTCATGCCTTTTGGTTACTTACAAGTTGCCTTTGTATCGAGATCGTTATCTCCCGTATGCAGATGAATTTCTTTTTCACCATGATCATTTGTGTTAAGATATTTATTCATTCTCACTCCTTTTATGTTAGTAAACATGTTAGGGCTTTCTTATTTTGTTGTTACCATAAAATATCCCTTTTATCTGTGTTTACTTTAAGGCGCGATCCGTCGATGCGTTCCTTACTTGACTACTTGCCTTGATTGTCATCCATACACTTTCACTTATGACATACTCTTTTGTTGGTTGTTACCTTTATACTTTCATCATCTTTACTTGGTTAAGTGATTTCATTTCCATGTCCCCTCCCAAATTATGATGTTTAAACTGATTTAATTGTGTTTGATTGTTATCTATGCATTGTTGTTACATTTGCTATGTTTTGAATTTATGACTTGCCCATCTTCAAATTGTGATTTGTTTATGTAGTAATAACCTTCATCATGTTCCAATATTTGTCAAGATGAACCCTCAATCTTTGTTAAGATGATTTATTGGTTGTAACCCTAGTTATCATTTAAAGTATCTGCTTATTGTAATATGCATGCTTACTTGTCTTAAATCTTATTTCATCTTGCTTTATTAAATACTTTTTCCCCCAAGTGATGGAACTTTCTAGTTCTCATCCAAGTTGCCTCTCTCTCTCTCTCTCTCTCTCTCTCTCTCTCTCTCTCTCTCTCTCTCTCTCTCTCTCTCTCTCTCTCTCTCTCTCTCTCTCTCTCTCTCTCTCTCTCTCTCCTTCCAAAGGAAAAGTCTCTCCCTTGACCCTTGTGTCATTGGATAGCTCATTTACCCCTCTTGACTTTGTGAAGTCATCCTAAATCTAACTTAGTTAACTTAGAACATTTTAAACCATTAGACTATGCTTCGAGTCTAGAAAACCCACCTATACTAGGAGTGTCCTTCAACTAGAACCCTAAGATGGAGTTTGTAAACTCTATGTGAGAATCATAATAATGATTACTTACTCCCCTTTCTTGAGAGTTCAACATAGATCTAGAGAGTTTTTTGAAACTCTACACAAGCATTGAAATGTTTGTTCCCCTTTGAACCTTGATCATAATCAAGTGTTCTTCGTCCCTAGTGAGGTGAACTATGATTGCTCTGATTCTATCCTAGTTAGGATACGTAGGCAAAGGACGCGACGTCTTTGCGAGCAAACTTAGAAACTATCCTTAGGTTATAACCTATACCCTTTACCCAATCCCAATCCTTAGCAAACATTTACCAACTTAGCATGCAAATAAACAAAAGGTTCCTGTAGAGTACTACAGATGTTTAGGATGTGAAATACCTACCCTATGCATAACCAACCCCCGATCCCCGAATCTCTTAGCGTTGTTGTTACATCGCGCAAAAGGTTCTTTCTTTCTTTAGACCTTTCCTTTGGATAAATTAAAGACCGGTTGTGAATTTAAGAATTAAAGATTCAAGTTAATCAATAGCTTGGTATCACAATTCTCACTGCAACAGAAATAACGACTTCACTGGGGAAAGCTTAAAATTGAGGGTTTAGCCTATTTTGTTTAATTGTATGCTATATTTGTGAATATTTGTTTAACATGTATATTTGTCAATATATTTGTGTTATTGTTGGATATTGGGAGCTTTGAGTGGTGAGACGATCCTATACCCGGACTCGAGTGCACTTATGATAGGATGGTGGTATATTCAAGAAGGCTTATAGGGAGTTGATTCCCGACCAAGCTAACTTGAGAAACCCCCGCTCAGTGTAGGCCCTCTTGAAAGTTTTAGTATTGTTGATCGAGTATTCGTAAAAACAATGCTACTTTCAACGAAGAAGCCCATGACACTGTGGACTTTAGTTACCTTTTTACCCCACTTTGGCCTTATTAGGGCGTAGTGCGATGGCTACAAGGAAGTATTTCCGAAGTAGTTGATACGTGATACTACATTCAGACGAGATTCTCTTGAGAATATTACCGATTACCAAGTAATTTGGGAAGTTGATAATATCCGAAAGATGGGTTGATGACTCTGGGAACTTTGTAGAACCCGTTCGGCAGGTACATTCAATCCATAGTACAAATCTTAGGGGATGGGTAGACCCTTGGACTCATGCTTGTCCTTAAACCTAAGCTTGTGTTGTGTGCATGTGCATTTGCTTGTGTTTATGCATTCATATCATCATGTCATCATATCATCATATGGTTTCATGGAACTCAGACTTTGTTGTTTGTGAACATCAGAGGTCGTCATGAACAATGAAAGAAAGAAAACTTTGAAGTACACTTACAAGGGTTTTAACCTAGATGATTTGAAAAGATTGAGCACCTTAGTGACAGATCCAGAGGGATTTCAAAGCCGATATGGGAAGCTGTTGCTACTCTTGAAGATGAAGATGGATAGTGGACTTCTTTCTACTCTCCTCCAATTTTATGACCCGCTTTACCACTGTTTCACATTCCCTGATTATCATCTAGTGCCCACGCTAGAAGAGTATTCTCAGTTAATTGGATTGCCTATTCTTGAAGATTCTCCTTTTCTGATTGTAGAGAAGGACCCTAAAGAGCAAGATATGGCCAAAGCTACACGTTTGGGAGTGGTCGATATAAAAAAGAATTTGATTACTAAAGGGGGAGTCTTTGGGTTAAAGGCAGAATTCTTGGTTGAAAAAGCTCAGTATTATGCGGATCATTTAAGCATGGATGCATTCGAGGCTATTCTTGCCTTACTCATCTATGGTATATTCTTGTTTCCAAGCTTTGAGAATTTTGTGGACCTCAATGCCATCAAAATTTTCTTGAAGAAGAATCCCGTGCCTACCTTGTTAGCAGACACATACCATTCTGTTCATTTGAGGAACTTTCACAATGGAGGAATGATCACTTGTTGCGCTCCTTTATTGTACAAGTGGTTCACTTTACACCTGCCCAAAGCCCACGCTTTTAAAGATCCAAAGGAAGGATGGTGGTCGCAAAAGATCATGGCTCTCGCCCACTCCGATATTGATTGGTATAGTCGCAACTATGATGGGACAATGATCATCGACAACTGTGGGGATTTTGGCAACGTACCTCTTTTCAGCGTTAATGGAGGGATCAGCTACAATACAATACTCGCCCGCCGACAATTGGGATACCCTCTAAAGGACAAACCCAAAAGTGTTCAAGTGGAAAGCATCTTCTTCAAAGAAGGGGAAGATAGTCAAGGATTAAAGGAGAAAATTCTAGAAGCTTGGAAGCATCTACACAAGAAAGGGAAGAAGGATCTTGGAAGACTCAACTGTGTCTCTTTGGAACCTTACCTCCAATGGGTTTGGAAAAGAGCCGTCACACTAAGGATGTCATATCCTAAGCAAGAGCCCATGGCCTTGAAGGAAGAACGCCCGTTGGTCTTCATGTCTGAAGAAGAAAAGTTGAAAATTGCTTTGGTCAAAGCACAGCAAACTGAAAAAGCTTGGAAGCACAAGTATCAAATAGTCGTTGAAGAAAATACGGAGCTCCAGAGACAACTCCAGTTGAAAGATAAAGAAATACTCTCTTGTAAGAAGAGGAAAGCACTAGAAGAACCCTACGAGCCTCAGTCTAATCCATGGAAGATAATTATGGACAAACTCATCTTTGAGAAGACTCAGATGGAAAGAAAGATCGAGAAGCTCAACCTAAGGCTGCTAGGAGAACCTTGATAGGATTCATTTAGTCGGTATTTAAAACTCTTGTAAGGGGAAACAATGTTTTGTAATCCGTTTTGTTAATCAATGAAATGACAGCTTCTGATGTTCGAAAATATCTGAGTTCCATGAAAATCATTTGCATTTGCATTTGCACTTCTTCTAACCATTCAAGGAAATTCATTTTTTTCTTTGCAGACAACAACATGGTAAGAAGAGACATGCTTCGAGTTCCAGATCTGAGATTGGGCCGTCTAAGAATGTTAACAAGACTTGTCCGAAACCCTGCTGCTTTCATAGACAAATATGGGGACCTATTGCCGTTGATAAGCGCTCCAATCAAAGAGCCCATGTTGCAAGCCTTGATGGAATTCTATCATACAACTTACCACTGCTTTGTGTTTCCAGACTTTTAGTTACTCCCGACCCTTGAGGAGTATAATGCTTACTTAAAGATTCCATGGACTTTTATGCTCCCTTATGAAAAACTAAAGAAAAGGGACTTAGCTAAGGCCCTACACATCAAGCTGGAAGACTTACCACCGATGAGAGCGAAAGGAGGATGGTATGGAATGGATGTCAGACCTCTAATGGAGATGGCCGAGTATCATTATGAAAGCAGAAACCTGAGCATTTTTGAGGCGATTCTGGCACTACTAATATATGGACTGTATCTGTTCCCAAGCAGTTACGACTTTATCAGCGAAGAGGCGATCCGCCTCTTCATCCTCAAAAATCCGGTCAACACAATACTGGCTGACACTTATGTAGTCATCCACCGTTTCGCCTTGTATGATTGTGGGCAATTCTCATGCTGTCTTGCACTACTCGACCGATGGTTTACTTCTCATCTGCCAAGGACCCATATCCTTTGGAGGCTTCCTACCAAAAGCGCATGGGTTTCTAAAATTGTCACTCTCAGACACCATGATATCACATGGTATGACACCAGCATCGGTGACCAAGTCATGATTTCTAGCTACAGAGATTTTCCCAATGTGCCTCTCATTGGGACAGAAGGGGTGATCACTTATAATCCTATTCTCGCTCGGTGTCAACATGGGTATCCTACCGGACCAGAGCCTGAACCAGAACTGGTGAGGCCTCGCTTTTGTGAGACAGGTCGCAACCAAGAACTAGAGGCTAATGCTCAATACGCTCAAAGAGATCCACACCTCATGAGCCCAACTCCAATGGAGAATGCAAGCTGTTTAACCACCAGAGGGTACCTGCTATGGTCAAAAGAAATTGCCTCAAACATGTTCTACACTCATGACTATGAGATAACCATGGAGCCTGAGGTCCCCGCAACTAGGGAAGAGCTAAAATACGCTTTGGTCAAAGCGCAAAGAGAAAACGAATACCTGTGGGAGATTATCCGCCAGAATCAAGTTCATGTCAGAGTCCAAGAAGGAGAAGGGTCGTCTTGTTAGATTGATCCTTGTTTCACTATTTCCCTGCTTTCCCTAAAAAAGGATTGAAATCCTGTTTGTTGCATTTACTTTTATTTTCCTTGTAAGAAAGGTCTTTAGCAAGGGCCACTCTATTGTAATAAATTTCCAGCTATCAAATGAAAAACGCTTTTTAAGTAATGTCGTTACATGTTTTTTGTTTGTAAACAAAAATTTTGAGTTTCCTTGAATGGTTTATACATCCGCATTTGCATTTGCATATCATCCTGCATCAGTCCTGCATTTGGGTTCCGCAGCTCATCCTTTGTTCTTGTCCAGGAGGAGATAAGGAGTCACGCTGAGTACCCACAGATGCAACACACGGTCCCAAGCTCAAAAGAAGATGGCAGATAACGACCAAAGGTTTGATCAAATAGATAATGACATTGAAGGGATCAAAGGGGACGTCAACCAGATCATGGAAGTCCTCAACATAATCAAAGCAAAAATGGATACGCAACCTACAGTGATCTCCGAAGTTGCCACAGCAGCAGCCAATGTCACAATAGGTCCTGTTACTTCAGCAGAGTTTCCCTACGGCATGTCCCGGGATTTTGTGCCACCTTTCAACAACATGCAGTCTTCAGGTCTCAATCCTTTGTTCGACTCAACAATCAGAAACCCTATTTTCACTCAAGAAGGTGGACCTACCACAGTACGACCAGTTTTCGCCAATCAACAGCCAATCTTTGATATACCCGATGGGTCTGAGGCTGAGGACGAAAAACACGAAAAATTGAGAGTGGAGATGGACATCATGGCCAAAAGGATGAGGGCCATTGAAGGAAATCATGTCTTTGGATCTGATGCCAAGGATCTATGTCTGGTATCTGGATTGGTGTTTCCTCAGAAATTCAAAATGCCAATCTTCGACAAATATGAGGGGACCACTTGTCCTAAAAAGCACCTAATCATGTACTATAGGCGGATGGCTCTGCATATTGAAAATGATAAGCTGTTAGTACACTGTTTCCAAGATAGTCTTAAAGGGGCTTCGACTAAGTGGTATCTCGGTTTAGATCAAGCTAAAATCCACAGTTTCCAAGACCTTTCAGATGCTTTTATTCAGCAGTACAAGTACAACATGGACCAAGCTCCCGACCGCCGTCAGCTTCTCAGCATGACGCAGAAAAATACTGAAACCTTCAAGGAGTATGCGCAAAGATGGCGCGGAACTGCAGCACAAGTAGAGCCTCCCCTTACTGAGAAGGAGTTGGCAGACTGGTTTGTGGATACAGTCCGACCAGAATTCTATGAACGTTTGGTCAGCAGTGTTACAACAAATTTCTCTGATATTGTGGCAGTGAGAGTCAAGGTGGAAGCAGGTTTAAAGAGTGGAAAAGTGACCACTCCAAATATTACCTCAAGCGCCATCACGGCAAAGAAGCCAATCAGCACTTTCCACAAAAAGAAAGAGGGAGAGGTGAGTGCAATCACATATGGAAAGAAAGTATAAAGCTCACGAAGCCACCACCAACAGTACCAACCATCATATGTGGCGGCAGTAACCCCGGTTTTTCAACCTTCTTCACAGCATGGTCCCCAACCCGGAGCATCCAGCAATCAGCACCAGTATCAGCCTGGCAATCAGCAACATTACCGCGCCAATAATCAGCAACAATACCAGCAGCCTCAGGGTCAACAACCTCAGAACAGGGCCCCGAGGGCAAATTTTCAAGCAAATAGGCCAAAGATACAGCCTATTCCAATGAGTTACACCGACCTGTTTCCCATGCTAATAGAAAGAGGGCTGGTTAAAACAAGAAAATTAAGTGCTCCACCTAATCCACTCCCGTTCTATTACAATGCAAATGCTCGCTGCCTATTTCATGAGAATGCTCCAGGCCACGATCTCGAAGGTTGCTTCACCCTTCAGCATCTAGTTCGTGAACTTATTGAAAAGAGAATTCTATCCTTCGAAGATAATCCCCCCAACGTTAAGAGCAACCCTCTTCCAAATCATGGTGGAGTCAACGCCATTACTGAAGAAGGGGAGGGGTCAGAAGACAAGAAAGTTACTACTGTTGGTGAGATCAAAGTGCCACTAGCAGACCTACACAAACGCCTCGCTCAGGCGCGGTCACTCAAGACATCTCACGAAGATTGCAAAGAATGCATGCTGAATCCTGAGGGTTGTGATGCGGTGAAAAAGGACATTCAGGCTATGATTGAACAGGGAATGGTAGAAATCGCTCACCGGAAAAAAGAAGAAGATGTGGCGGTCATCGAACCTGTGTTTAACCTACCAGGAGAGCCCAACAAAAGAGCTGTATTCAGGAATGATAACAACGACAACAACAAGAACGTTCGGCCAGTATTTCGCGATGATGCACCCCCGAAATTCGGGAGGGGACAGACTAGGTTCGAGCCGAGGGGGGGATCCAAGCCTCACCCAAGAGCCGGGACACCAAAACAAGACTATTCATGGTGTGAGGGGATTTTCAAAGAAAAGAAACCAGTAAGTGTGGCCAACATTGCCAGTGGAAGCAAAATGACCCGGAGTGGCCGCGTCTATCAACCTCGAACATATAATGAGGCTCCTCCACCAGCAGTTTCTGTTCAAAAAACGCCTGTTCCTCAGAAGCCTGTTCCAGAGACAGCCACCACCAAAGAACCTTTAGTTAGAGGAAAAGAAAGTCTCAAGAACGATGAAGAAGAATTCTTGAGAATCATTCGACAAAGTGATTATAGGGTGGTGGACCAATTAAACCAAACACCCTCCAAGATCTCGGTCATGGCTTTGCTTTTAAGCTCTCCAGCACATCGCCAGGCATTGCTCAAAATCCTGACACAGGCCCACGTCACTAAAGATATTACAGTGGGGCAGTTTGACTCTGTTGTAGCAAATATCACTGCCTGCAATATTCTGAGCTTTGATGATAACGACCTGATAGCGGAGAAGCGTAAGCACAATCGTGCCTTACATGTGTCAGTCAAATGTGAAGAAGATACAATGTCCCGAGTTCTTGTCGACACAGGATCAACACTCAATGTAATGCCTAAAAGGACTTTGTCCAAACTGGCATATCAAGGTGCTACCATGAGACCAACTTCCCTTATAGTCAAGGCATTTGACGGATCCAGGAGAACCGTGATAGGAGAAGTTGATCTTCCTATCCTAATTGGACCACAAATCTTCGAAGTCACCTTCCAGGTGATGGACATAAATTCGGTCTACAGTTGTCTATTGGGAAGACCATGGATTCATACAGCAGGCGCTGTCACTTCCACTCTCCACCAAAAAATGAAGTCTGTTGTGAATGACCAGCTGGTCATTGTCCATGGAGAAGAAGACTTAATGGTGAGCAACTTGTCATCATTCCGGTATATTGAGGCTGATGAAGATTCCCTCGAGACAGCCTTCCAAGCACTAGAAATAGCTCACGCTGTTCTAGTTGATGAATCAGACATAACCCAAGGGCCATCATTTACCTCTGCTCAAAGTATTAAGGCAGCACTGAAAGCTAGAGTCCCACTGGGATGAGGAGAGGTCATCGAAGTCAATGCTCGAGCCAAGAATGATCGACAAGGGTTGGGTTAGAAACCAACTCCAGAAGGCGAGCCAGAAGAAAGCACCATGAAGAAGAAGTCTTTAAAAGAAATGTTCACCAGTGGCGGCGTGCAAGTCAATGCCATTATTGCTGAAGATGAAGACGGTAATCTGGACCATCTAATAACTAGGGGAGGAGCAGCGTTGCGCAATTGGGAGGCTGTGGAAGTTCCTATCTTTTTACCTTTAGAGTAATTCACTCTGCTTGTTAGCTTTGTGTTTTTCTTTAAAAAATTCCTGGTCTTACCCAAGGCCTGCGAATTATTTTGTATTGGGCCACTTTGCTAGATTTGAAAATCATTAATGAAAGGTGTTTTTGTTAAAACTCTTGTTATTTGTTTTGCGCATCACTTTCACTCTTTTTGTTAAAAGAAAAATGGCAATCTTCTTTGAAAAAAATAAAAACAACCCTTCATCTGCATGTCTGTGTGTGTGTGCCTAATTGTTCCAAAATAAAACATGCAGAATACCTCCATCAACCACAGAATCCTATGATACTTCGGCTCCTTCTACTAGTGGTTCATTTGTCTTTCAAACTGAAGAAGAGAATGACGAAGAGTTAGATGTCCCAGAAAAGTTAAAGAGAATGGCTGAATACGAAGATGTTTATCTCCAACCCCACAAAGAGCAGACTGAAGTCATCAACTTAGGGTTAGAGGGAGACAAAAAAGAAGTCAAAATCGGGGCATCACTAAGGCCAGAAATCAAAGACAAGCTGATAACAATCCTCAGAGATTTCGTTGACGTATTTGCTTGGTCCTACCAAGATATGCCAGGGTTGGATACCGACATTGTCATGCACAAGCTCCCCCTGAAGCCAGAATGTCCTCCGGTCAAACAAAAGCTTCGCAGGTCGAGACCAGACATGGCGCTTAAAATTCGAGATGAGGTCAAAAAGCAAATAGATGCCGGATTTTTAGCAGTATCCAAGTATCCAGAATAGGTGGCAAACATTGTACCAGTCCCAAAGAAGGATGGCAAGGTCAGGATGTGCGTCAACTACAGGGATCTAAACAAAGCAAGTCCGAAGGATGACTTCCCTTTACCGCACATTGATACTTTGGTGGATAACACAGCAAGCTTTGCAGTTTTCTTGTTCATGGACGGATTTTCTGGTTATAACCAGATAAAAATGGATCCAGATGACATGGAGAAAACAACCTTCATCACACCATGGGGTACCTATTGTTATAAGGTAATGCCTTTTGGCTTGAAGAACGCAGGGGCGACGTATCAGAGAGCTATGGTCACACTCTTTCACGACATGATACACAAAGAAATCGAGGTGTACGTGGACGATATGATTGCAAAATCCCAAAGTGAAGAAGACCACTTGGATCATCTACTGAAGCTGTTCGAGAGACTCTGAAAGTATCAACTGAGATTAAATCGAGCAAAATGCACCTTCGGAGTTCGCTCAGGCAAGTTACTTGGTTTCATCGTTAGTCAGCGAGGAATCGAGGTAGACCCCGACAAGGTTAAAGCGATCCAGGAGATGCCTGCTCCCAAAACTGAGAAACAAGTCAGAGGCTTCCTCGGACGTTTGAATTGCATCTCCAGGTTCATCTCCAATCTGACCCCTACCTGCACACCGATCTTCAAGTTGTTACGAAAAGATCAAACAATGGTATGGAATGAAAACTATCAGGCCGCATTCGAGAAAATCAAGCAGTATTTGCAAGAGCCTCCATTGTTGATTCCTCCGATACCTGGAAGGCCTTTGTTCATGTATATGATAGTGTTAGAAGATTCAATGGGCTGTGTCTTGGGCCAGACTGATGAGTCAAGGAAGAAAGAACACGCAATCTACTATCTAAGCAAGAAGTTCACTGATTGCGAGAGTCGTTACTCTCCCCTGGAAAAGGCTTGTTGTGCGTTAGCATGGGCCGCCAAGCGTCTGAGGCAATACATGATTTGTCACACTACAATGCTGATTTCTAAGATGGACCCCATCAAGTACATCTTTGAAAAGCCAGCTCAAACAGGAAGATTAGCCTGATGGCATATGCTCTTATCAGAGTACGATATCCAATATGTTGCTCAAAAATCTATCAAAGGAAGTGTCTTGTCAGAACACCTCGCAGAGCATCCTATGGAGGATTATCAACCACTCAAGTTCGATTTTCCCGATGAAGATGTGATGTATATTCAACGCACGAAACCAGAGCCTGGTCCGGAAGAAGGTCCCGAACCGGGATCCCGCTGGGAAATGATGTTCGATGGAGTGTCAAACAAAAATGGACATGGCATCGGAGCTGTTCTGAAAAATCCAACTAGAGGGTACACTGCGGTCACAGCCCGACTATGTTTCTCATGTACAAACAACATAGTAGAATATGAGGCCTGTATCCTAGGGTTGGAAGCTGCCATTGATCTCCGCATCAAAATCTTGGAAGTAATTGGTGATTCTGCTTTGGTGATATACCAACTCAAAGGAGAATGGGAAACCAGGGATGAAAAGTTGATCCCTTACAAAACTCACATCTTAGAGATGGCTGAATATTTCGACGAAATCGTCTTCAAGCACATACCAAGGGCAGAAAATCACATTGCCGATGCGCTAGCCATGATGGCGTCAATATGGAAGGTCCAGTTTGTCAACGAGGCACCTCTGAGCCGCATCGAAAGAAGGACGGTACCCGCATACGTCATGGCAATAGACGAAGAATCTGATGAGAAACCATGGTTTCATGATATCAAGAATTTCCTCCAAAATCAAGAGTATCCCGCTAACGTGTCCACAATTGACAAAAGAGCAATACGAAGGTTGTCATCTAAATTCTTCGTCAGCAATGGTATCTTGTACAAGAGAAATCATGACATGGTCTTACTTTGATGCGTCGATGAAAACGAGGCGAATCTTATAATGACCGAAGTACACGAAGGAACCTTCGGCACCCATGCGAATGGCTATGCCATGGCTAAGAAAATCCTAAGAGCAGGTTACTTCTGGTTAACTTTGGAGACGGACTGCATACTCTTTGCTCGAAAGTGTCATAAATGTCAAGTTTATGCCGATAAAGTGCATGTCCCTCCACATCCTCTCTATATGATGACATCACCTTGGCCTTTTGCAATGTGGGGCATAGATATGATTGGGGCCATAGAGCCAAAAGCTTCCAACGGCCATCGCTTCATTCTTGTCGCAATCGATTATTTCACCAAATGGGTGGAAGCAGCGTCATATGCAAACGTGACAAAGCAAGTGGTTGCACGCTTCATCAAAAAGGAGATCGTCTGCCGATATGGTATCCCTAACCAGATCATCACTGACAACGGGTCGAATTTGAACAACAAAACGATGAAGGAACTTTGTGACGATTTCAAGATCAAACATCATAATTCGTCTCCTTACAGACCTAAGATGAATGGTGCGGTTGAAGCTGCAAACAAAAACATCAAAAAGATAATACAAAAGATGGTTGTAACTTACAAAGATTGGCACGAGATGCTACCATTTGCTTTGCACGGATACCGAACATCAGTGCGCACTTCGACAGGGGCAACTCCCTTTTCCTTAGTGTACGGGATGGACGCTGTGCTACCCACTAAAGTCAAAATACCTTCCTTAAAGAGCTTGACGGAAGCAAAGCTAGATGAAGACGAGTGGATAAAATAAAGATTCGATTCGTTGAACCTCATTGACGAGAAAAGAATGACGGCCATGTGCCACAGTCAAATCTATCAACAAAGGATAGGCCGAGCGTTCAACAAGAAGGTTCGCCCTAAAGAGTATAGGGAAGGAGAGCTTGTGCTTAGAAAAATCCTACCAACTCAAAAAGATATGCGTGGCAAGTGGATACCCAACTATGACGGCCCTTTCGTTGTAAAGACTGTTTTCTCCGGAGGATTTCTGATTCTCGAAACTATGGATGGCGAACAACTCAAGTATCCCATCAACTCGGACACAGTAAGAAAATACTACGCCTGAAACGAAATGCCTAGAAAGGGGATTTCAGTGCCTCGACAAGATGAAAGCCCAATGTTTGAAAGCTGGCAGACGCTGAGGCAGAGTCCTGTACAGAATATTATAAGAAAGACCGACGCCTGTTGTTCTCGTCAGAAGCAGAAAAGCAAGTGAACTGGCAGTCGGAAGGACCGGATTATTATGGGATTCTGTAACCTTTTCTGTTGCTATTTTCTTTCAAACTTATAAAATTCCCAAGGCTTTGCCTTTTGTAAAGCTCTTGTCTATCAATAAAATCAGATTTTTGGCCAAATCATTGTTATGATCCGCTATTTTTGTTATGCAATTTCACTTATTTGTTAATAAGAATTTTCATGAAAGCAAAGTGTTTTGAAAAACTTAAAGTCTTGTTTTGTAAAAAAAAAAAAGGAAAACATGATTTGACAAAATGTTTGAAAATTCTAGAGGCAATATGATGATATTACACAGTTCTCGAAGTTGTGGAAGTTGTTGTTAACTTTGACCAAGCTAGAGGTGTCTGACAGCAATTCTAGCTCTTAAGCTAAGACTTCTTCTCTGCAGAATCACGAAGATATTATTGAGAAAAGATCGTTATCTACACCAAAGAAGGAAGCGTCGCCTGACTTAAGGCATTTTGAAACTCAGTGTGACGAGTTCTCTCTTTATTTTGCTTTCCTTTGTTCCTACGGGTCGTTCTGCGTCTTGCATACAACATCATGCCAACATACGCATTTGTTTGCATTCCTGCCATTGAGATCCTTCGGTCATTACCTTTATCTTTGACTTGTTATTACAAAGTTCGCTTCAAAGTCGACATCCTGGGGTTCCTTATTTTCGTGGGGAAGCTAGTGGTGACTAGCAATATCCAATTTACACCAACAGAGGGTTGTTACCAATTTTCATCTTCGATTTGGTCGTCACCAACAAACTTTGAAAGACTAGTGGTCACTAGCACACGTTTAGAACTAATCATGATCGGTATCTTGATTTAGTCCTTACCAACTATTTTTCAAACCCAGTTGTTACTGATTCTGTTATAAAGCAAACCAATTGTTATTGGAGTCCCTTTGATTCGGTTTTCACCAATTTGGCTAAAAATCTAGTGGTTACTAGTATTGCCCCTTAAAAAAACCAATGATCGTTGACATTGGAGTTGGTCGTCACCAAAATTCCCTAAAAGTCCAATGATTATTGGCATTACCTTCAAATCCAATTGTTATTGGTACCCCATTTGATTCGGTTATTACCAGTCTTTCTGAACCTAGTCGTTACTAGTCTTACCCTCATACTCAATTGTTATTGGTACCCTTTGATTCGTTTAGTACCAATCTCTATAAATCTAGTGGTCACTAGCCTTGCTTGGAAAACCTAGTCGTTACTAGTCTTACCTTCAGAACCAATTGTTATTGGTATACCTAACTTGGTCGTCCCCAGTTAGCCCAAGTCCAATAGTTATTGGCACCACTTAAAGCAGATTGTTATCATCACTTCGGTCTGGTCGTTACCAAACTCTTTGAAAATCCAATGGTCATTGGTCTCCTGGATTAGGTCGTCACCAAATTTTCCAATTAAGTCTAGTGGTTACTAGCATCGTCCCCTCCAATTGTTATTGGTATATCCTGATTTGGTTATCACCAGTCCCCTCCAATTGTTATTGGTATATCCCAATTTGGTCATCACCAGTCTCCTCTAAGACCAGTGGTTACTGGCATTGCTTGAAAACTAATCGTTATTAGTCGGTTGTTACCAATCCCCAGCCAGAGTCCTGTTGTTTTAACAACATTGCTTGGAATTCCCAATTGTAATTGGAACTTCGATTTGGTCGTCACCATATCCCCAGGAAGTCTAGTGATATTTAACACTCCTTGGAAACCGTTATTGCTTTGGTCGTCACCATATCCCCAGAAAGTCTAGTGGAAACTAGCACCGTTTGAAGCTGTCTGTTATTCTGGTCGTCACCAGCCTCCCCAGTTGAAGCTTTTGCTTTCCCAGTCGAGTCTCGGAGAACTAGTGGATACTAACCTCCCTGACACACCCGGTCTCGTTTCTAACCTTTTCCTGAAGATCCCATTTGAACTCTTCGTTATAAGAAATTTTCTCATCTGGTTATCCCCAGTGAGGTTCGTGTCTCTGTTCCGTCTTCTCCCCGGTGAAGACTTTCTTCCCCAGTGGATTTTTTCCCCCCAGCGGATTCCTTCCCCAGTGTGGTTTGCGCTTCTTTTCTTTCTTTCCCCAGTGAAGAATTGTCATCTTTCCCGGTGGGCTTCCTCATCTGGTTGCCTCCAATGAGGTTTGTGTCTCCTTTTCCCCAATGAAGATGTGTTTTCCCTGGTGGAATTTGTGTCCCCCGTGTGAAAGATATCCTCGATAAGCATCTTTAGTCATGTCTGAACTATCTTGCTTACTTGGTCTTGAACCTTTCCCAATGTGTCGAGTCCTCGTGAGTGGTTACTCGTTGTA
Organism: Lathyrus sativus; assembly: GCA_963859935.3. Classification (NCBI taxonomy): domain Eukaryota; kingdom Viridiplantae; phylum Streptophyta; class Magnoliopsida; order Fabales; family Fabaceae; genus Lathyrus; species Lathyrus sativus. Next base: position 738,190,198 of record OZ012735.1, on the reverse strand, counting down.
TTGCCATTCTTTTATATTTGTGTATGCGTTTGTCTTACATTTAAGCATCATAAAACATCATTTAGATTCATTTGCATTTCAACATTTGTCCTTTTGCATACCATCGGATCTAAGGGACAAAATTTCTGGTTTGCTATATTTAAATACCTTTCACTGCGATTCTATAAGGATTGTCATCTCTCATTATCATATAGTGAAGATATTTAAATAGGAGCATCTGTTGCACCCCAAATTTTGACCCCTTAGATCCTCATCATCATTGTAGGATCATATTTGCTTGATTAACTAACATTAACCCATTTTCAGTTTATCTTTGTTAAGATGTAGATGAATCAGGATTCCATACCGTCAGAATCAAGGCTTCGATGGTTCGATCAATCAATGTTTTGGATTGATCCAACTTCAAACAAGATCAAAGATGATACATTGGACCAAGAATGAGTGCAATTTGAGGTGGTCACCCGAAGATTGAGAACAGTGCAATTTGAGATACCCGATTAGGGTTTTCGATCAGAAAAAGTCAACTGTAGTTTGACTTTTGATTCAAAGAGTATTCCAATGGTGGGATCAAGGTCCATTAAGCTCCTATGGCTTAGTAAAGTCCATCCAAAGAGTTTCAAGTCCTCAGGATGTCTGGATCACCAACGGGCGACTCGGTAGACACCGATCGATCGAACGGTTGACCGAAAAGTCAACTCTCCAACAATAAGGAATTTGACTTCAAGGTGTGAATGAAAAATGTTCCTTATATCATATTACACCTCCCCATAGAATTTCATGACCATTGGATCAAGGGTTGAGAAGTAATTGCAAAAATCGGGAATTAGGGTTTCGAAAGGGGCAAGACCATAACTCCTCTTGGAGTGGTTCTAAGCTTGTTTGAAAGGTCTTGACAAACTCTACAAAAGTCCCACATTGGTCCACATTCAAAAAATGCATGGAATGGGAGTTATAGCAAAAGTCATTTTTCAAGGGTAAAAGACTTAGTGAAATTTCACAAATTCTGGCCATACAAACCATTTTTTCAGTCAACTTCAAGGGGTTTTTCAACCAAGATGCACATAGAATTGGAGGTTTTGATAAACATGGAAGTTGTAGAGCTACATGAGGGCTTTCTATAAAGTACAAGAACTCCTCAAGAGGATTTGTGAGCTATGAGTTATGGTACATGGAAGTTGGGCCTGTCACACTTGAAATCACTTTGGCCAAACTTCCCAAAAATCAGGTTTTCACAACTTGGACTATCCTCAACCCTTGGATTATGATTCAATATGGTTTTCAGATGTGTAGAGGAACACAAATGCATAAAAATAAGGAGTTTGAAGAGAGAGGCAAGTGGCAAGCCACTTGTGTAATAAAATATTCAAATGTAAGAAGGAGAGAGAAACTTTTTCACTCCAAAACTGTTGCAGCTGCTCTCCCTACCTCCATGGATCATCTCATTCACTTCATGTCCATATCCACTTGAGTTTTCTGATCTCCATTGAACCATGTAGCTGATAGGAGAAGATTTGGCAAGATTCACTTGAAAATCTCAAATCTCCCTCCAAAAGTGGCGAATGACCAAGGCTGCCCTCACTCTTGTTTGGCTATAAATAGAGGCCTCTTCTATGAGTATCCACACACCAGAGTAATAGCATAACACCACAGCTCTCATTCTCCTCTCACTCATCAAGAAATCTCAAAATCTCAAAAAACCTCCATTTTCACAAAAAACTGTCTTGAGCAAAATTCTGCTCAAGACCAGTTCCACCCCTTTCAAACCTCTAAAAACCACACCTACAATCTTAAAATGTCATATAGAAGGTGTCCATACCTTTAAATCTTCAAAAACTATAAAATTGCCAAAAGTCAACTTTCACACTAAGAAAGTTTGACCACAACCCTAAAAACTTGCCAAATCTTGGTCCAAGCCTTTCCTTGTTGATCTAACCATCCACACACCTCCCATACTTCATATTATAACTGTCTAAGGCATTAAAAACCAGATGGAAGACCATTAACTCCAACTGTCTTGAAAAGTGATTTGTTACTTCAAGAGGAAGTAAGCTTCAATTCCTTGCCAAAGAAGAGGATCTCTGGGTTTCTCAGCTTCTTTAGCCTGCTCAAGACTTATCTAAAAGAGGTATGTGACTGCAAATCCTCTTATTTGGTATGAATACATTGAAATATCTTGAAATCATTAAAGCATGTGGAAATTGGTTTGCTGTCATGAGTGTTTGTGATTGTCATGAGGAATATACAAGCTTTTGACCTTAGTCGATTCATATTGTTATCTTTGAAATACATTTATACATTTGTGTTGCTTGTAATGTGCTTGGACCAATATTGAGATAGTAATTTTTGCTGCTGGTTCTGTTTTAAACAAAGCACCCTTGATTATATCTTTGTGTTGGGGAGCTGCCAATCATATGTGTGCTGCAACTGTTAATAGAGGAAGTACACTATGTTGTTTGTTTTTTTTTCCTGATGCTTATAGGAACTCACTGTGGTATTTGTAAATTTGTGTTCTTGCAATCAAAATCTGTTGAAAACCTGTTCTGCATTCAAGGTCTTGAAACTCATTTGGCTTAAAACTCTGAATAACAACATGTATGGCATTGCATATTTCAAGGTCTGTTTATTTCTCTTTTGTAGTTGTGATTCCATATGTACTTTAAGTAGTCTTGCTTGATTTGTGTCTTACTATCCTGTTTACCAACACCTTCTGTCAAAGGCTATAATTTGCAAGCATATCCATTAAGTAATCATGTGATTAGTCTACCTAGGGCTCAACCAACATGTTTTTATTAATTGTTCAGTAGTTAGGCAATAGGACCTGTTGAGCATGCTTAGAATAGTTGTTTTTTTTTTTTGCTGTCAAGGAGGAATTTGGTTATAGCTGCTGTCAAGATGTTTGGAATCCATTGCCTTACTTTTGAACTTGCTGACTTCTTTTTTTTTTTGTGCTTGAGGTGCTGCAGACCTGTTTAGAAATTCACCCACTGTTGGAGTTGTCTTCTTAGGATAGGTTTCAAGCCTTGTTGTAGTCTTTTATTTTTGAGCAACTGTGAGAATGTGTTTTTGGTTCTCAACTTAATATTTGTTTTGGGAGAGGTACATGGGTTTACCTTTAGGGAGAAGGTTGTCATGAGAATCTTGAGAGTACTAATGTATTACTTGTGTTCTTGTTTGCATGAAAAAGTAAGTTTGTTGTTGGTTTGTTCTTGAAGTTTTAGGCTGTTGGTTGACAAGTTAGTGTTAATGCTAGGACTGTTGTCTAGCTTTAGCTATCATCTTCAAATTACTCATCTTTGTTGCTTTGGGGATTTTTGGAGCCTGTTGGGGTTGAGTAAGAGTTTTAGTAGGATAAACCAACTGAGCATATTCATGTTCTTGAGATCCAGCCATTGTGAATCTTGGCCGTGGCTTTTACAACAGGTTCCTAACCTCTTTGTTAAGATTATAGCCTGACAATTTGTTTCATGATAGCAGTAGGTTCATTCTCTTAAGACTCATCATGAGTATGATGTTTTAGGCATAAGCAGACCTGTATTGGTCTTGGGCTCACACTTATTGTTTGCTGAGTTTATAGAAGCAGAAACTATAACCATTTGAACTCAGGCCAGCTCGTGGTCAATTAGTGACTTAGTACAGAGTTTAACTTAATGCTCTTTTTGCTATCTACATTTCCTTCAAGGAATCTGCCACTTTTGATAACCTCGGGTTTGCATTTAGACATTTAAATTTCATCTGGAAATCAACTCAGTACCTTGTGCATCTTTTTCAGTTCAGCTTGGTTGTAGGGGTTTCATTTTTATTGTATTGTTACCAAAGCTCTTAGTGAAATGACTGATATGATGAGATACTGTCAGTACCTAGCAATCTCAGTTGCTCACACTCCCTCACCATTTGCATGTGTGTCTGCCATATAGATAAGATGCAGCTACTGTTTTGATTTTAGCAAGCAAAACAAACACCAAACTTCAAAACCAACTCACACCATCATTGCAACTCACTTGCCTTTTTTTGATACAAGGGTGCTTTGATTAAAACTTTGTTTAGAACTTATTCAGAATCACTTTTGAAAGTTGCTTGTGCCTGGCCCAACCTTAGATTACATCAGCTACATACCATGTTCATCAAAATGCATTTCAAAGCTTAAGTTTTCATGTTCTATTGTATTTGAAGTTGTGGATGTTATTTCAAGAAATTAATCATGTCATTGGATTCCTCATCAAAAATCACACGAAATTGACTAAAATTTCACTCAAATCCATGTTGTTTTGATAGAGTTTCAATCCTTCACGCATTTGGTTTTGTTGGTTTGTTTGTTGCCCAGATTTCATGTGCCTTGTTAAGTATTTATATTTATGGGGTGGCTTTCATCAACGGATGTATAGCCACCCCAGTGGTAAGACCATATGCCTAAAACACGCCTTGTACCTACATGACCTGGGTTCGACCCCTGAGGAGGGCAACCCTTTTATTTATTTTTGCAATTTTTGATCCAATCTTTGAAAATCCATAACTCACTCATTTTTAATCATTTTGAACCCATTCTTTTTGCATTGTGTTTGTATTGATGTCTACTTTCATGTGATATTTTTTAATTCCATGTTTGTTCATATTTTCATGCCTTTTGGTTACTTACAAGTTGCCTTTGTATCGAGATCGTTATCTCCCGTATGCAGATGAATTTCTTTTTCACCATGATCATTTGTGTTAAGATATTTATTCATTCTCACTCCTTTTATGTTAGTAAACATGTTAGGTCTTTCTTATTTGGTTGTTACCATAAAATATCCCTTTTATCTGTGTTTACTTTAAGGCGCGATTCGTCGATGCGTTCCTTACTTGACTACTTGCCTTGATTATCATCCATACACTTTCACTCATGACATACTCTTTTGTTGGTTGTTACCTTTATACTTTCATCATCTTTACTTGGTTAAGTGATTTCATTTCCATGTCCCCTCCCAAATTATGAGGTTTAAACTGATTTAATTGTGTTTGATTGTTATCTATGCACTGTTGTTACATTTGCTATGTTTTGAATTTATGACTTGCCCATCTTCAAATTGTGATTTGTTTATGTAGTAATAACCTTCTTCATGTTCCAATCTTTGTCAAGATGAACCCTCAATCTTTGTTAAGATGATTTATTGGTTGTAACCCTTGGTATCATTTAAAGTATCTGCTTATTGTAATATGCATGCTTACTTGTCTTAAATCTTATTTCGTCTTGCTTTATTAAATACTTCTTTCCCCAAGTGATGGAACTTTCTAGTTCTCATCCAAGTTGCCTCTCTCTCTCTCCCTCTCTCTCTCCTTCCAAAGGAAAAGTCTCTCCCTTGACCCTTGTGTCACTGGATAGCTCATTTACCCCTCTTGACTTTGTGAAGTCATCCTAACCCTAGCTTAGTTAAGTTAGAACATTTTAAACCATTAGACTTTGCTTCGAGTCTAGAAAACCCACCTATACTAGGAGTGTCCTTCAACTAGAACCCTAGGATGGAGTTTGTAAACTCTGTGTGAGAATCATAATAATGATTACTTACTCCCCTTTCTTGAGAGTTCAACATAGATCTAGAGAGTTTTGTGAAACTCTACACAAGCATTGAAATGTTTGTTCCCCTTTGAACCTTGATCATAATCAAGTGTTCTTCGTCCCTAGTGAGGTGAACTACGATTGCTCTGATTCTATCCTAGTTAGGATACGTAGGCAGAGGACGTGACGTATTTGCGAGCAAGCTTAGAAACTATCCTTAGGTTTTAACCTATACCCTTTACCCAATCCCAATCCTTAGTAAACATTTACCAACTTAGCATGCAAATAAACAAAAGGTTCCTGTAGAGTACTACAGATGTTTAGGATGTGAAATACCTACCCTATGCATAACCAACCCCCGATCCCCGAATCTCTTAGCGTTGTTGTTACATCGCGCAAAAGGTTCTTTCTTTATTTAGACCTTTCCTTTGGAAAAATTAAAGACCGGTTGTGAATTTAAGAATTAAAGATTCAAGTTAATCAATAGCTTAGTATCACAATTCTTACCTCAACAATCATGTCCTCGCATCCAAGACCACGAACAATCAACGGTCGACCATACTAACCATAGACAATTGACGAGCACGTCCCTGAAGACTTTCATATGAACAACAACAACCTCAAAAAACCTTCCCGCGACGTATTTCCTGTCTATCGGTCGACCAACTAGGCTAACTCAAGTCATTACTCTTCACGTTGGACAAACGACTTGGGGGGCTCCTGTTCTAGACTGGACTGGAACATGGCCCACAGTTGGGAAAGGCCCAACCCAACTTTAGGCAAAGCCTAATAAGGAGATTAAGACAATATGACTGTTGGGCATATTATAACCGATACATTATGTTCATCAAATGATGACTGAGCTTGAGGAAGCTATGATAAGAGAAATTAGCTACATTTTTTAGCGTCAAGCAAAGTAAATGAAGGAATACTCAGGTGATCCCCAAGAAATAAGTTGCGATCAAATAAAGTGGAGTGAACTAATTCTCAAGGATGTCATCAAAGTTGATGAGGATGTTGTTCAAGAAGTGTCAGACATCGTGAAAAACATGATAGAAGCAGAGTACTCTACTCAGAGAAAGGTCGAGCAAGGTGTTAAGCAAATGCCTTAGACATTACGAAAAGGTTGGATGATAAGGAAATGATTATAGTGTTTTACTTAGTTGGAAGTCTATTGAAAATGATGTGGTTGTATCACAAAAGGATAAACCTTGAAAGGAAGCTATCAACCAAAGTTTTGACAATAGATGAAGTGGTACAACTATATAAAGAATGATATGGAATCTTATATGTTGGTCATATAACTGCTGGGAGTGGTGGTAAATATTTTCTCGAGACAAAGTTAGTATTGAAGGAGAATAATGTGTAATAAGATGTTTTGATATCGTTAGGGAACATCCTAAGGGCTATAAAGTATTCAAAAATTCCAGGTCAACAAAACAGAAATAATCATGTTGATAAGTGTCATCACTTCATTAGGGAACTTGTTGAAGAAAAGGAGGAAGTTATTAAATACATGGAAACTGAAAAACAGTTAGATATCAGTATCACTAAGGCATTAAGAGATACTCTTAATGTCTGCTCGTGTGAGAACTAATAGCAGTCAATGCTAGGAAGGTGTGCAGAGGAGTTTATCTCTCTCTTTAGATCTGTGTTACACATGAAACAAATAGTGGGTAAAAATAGCTTGAATATTGAAAATATTGAGACAAAATAACCATATGTTACACATGTGCAGTGAATTCCCGCTTGAAGTGGAACACGATGCAAAAAATTGAGACAAATAGCTTCACTTTAAAATAAACACACAAGTACTAGAAACTCAATATGAATCAACAATAGATGATAAATAAGCGAGAGGACCAACATTAAACTTAAAAGAAAACGATGTTCAAAAGCAATAAAAGGTAATCGAAGGCCATAGTCTTAAATGATACTCTCTCCGTCTCATAAAAAGTGTTTTATTTAAGTAATGAATGTTTCTTAAAAAAATAATTAAATATATTAATTTTAATAAAATTATATAATTTATACAATTTTTATTAGTTATAGTTAATAGAGTTGTTGAATAAAATAAAATTTAATAAATAACGATATAGTAATAAAAAAATAATAATAAATGATGTATTGGTATTATTAAGAGACAATTATTTAGAAATTAAGAAAAAATGCAAATAAAATATTTTTTATAAAACTGAGGGAGTAACATAGTCCATGGAAATATGTGAGCGGATACCATCTTCATAATTGGGTTGTTCCAATAAAGATTATTCTTTAGTCTATAAACATATTTATTATTTAATTATACATTTCAATATGAGATTGACAATAAAAAATAGTTTTACACTATCATTCAATAAAAATTTATTAATATATTATATATCGACATACTTTTAAAATATATATCAGATTTAACGAAATACACATTATTAATTAATTATTTATTTTACACCGTGATATATATTTCATTTTTTCTTTTAGTATAAAAGATCATTTTTAAAAAAGAAAACTACATTAAACAATATATAATAATTGAAACAAATTAGGAGTAGCATACAACTGTCTATAAAGGAAAAATACAATAAGTAGTAAGCATATGAAATATAACGACAAATAAAGAGGACAATATTTCAAATAAATTCATTTACTAACAAGACTGTTATAATCTTCAGGTCCATATGGTTCAAATAGCTCTGCAAAATGATTCTTCTTCCTTTTGGGGTTACATTTCATGTCTTTGCACAACTGATCGTTATACCATATCCCACAACTAACAATGCATGATCTCCAATAATATTTTCCAGCATATTGCTTCATGTTTTCTTCCCATACTTTGACATCCTTTTCCATCTCTTTAATACTTGGCAATTCAATATTCCCATCTAAAAAATGTGTTAGCCATTGACTTCTCAGTTCATTAGAAAGAATGTTTGATATGCTCTCGGAGTATCCTATAATTGCCAGTTGCGGAATTCGAGGATGAATTATTTGTCTAAAATTGCAAAAACATGTATTAATTTTGTAGAACTTTAGCATGTATTCAGATACACGACAACGACAACGACACTGATGCGTCGACATCTATAGTAATTCTAAAAATAAATAACTTGAACATAATTATAAGGGTAGGTGTGTATCAGTGTCACTGACGCAGACCTATGAGTCTAAAAATATAAGAGTGTAGGTGTGTATCGGTGTCACTGATGCAGACGAATGAGTCTAAAAGTATAAGAAATAAAAAATTATCAAATTTTACTGACCTGTAAAGGAGAACTGATGATTTTTCTGACTTACTAATGTAATTTTGAAAAATTGGAGATTTGAATATGCTTTTAAGTTTTTGGTCACCTTTATATCCCGTGGCAAGAATAACTAAATCTGTTTCTATAGGCTTAAGTTCATCATTAACAATCAAACCTTCTTTGCAAAAGCTAAAGTTTTGTGATTTCTTTATCACAATGGATCCTTCTTTCACTTTATCAAAAAAGAACTCAGGAAGCATCGCAATTTGACTTGCAGAGATTTCTTGAAGAAAACTACGATTAGGTACTAGTCCATATTCCTTCAGTGGCAATTTCCATTTCAAATATGTTTCAACAAGTTTTGAAATTCCCCATCTCTGAAAATCAAGAACGCGACTACATGAGATAAAAAAACTACATGTGAAAAGTGTTGGTTGTAAAATATATCTTACCAATGGTGAAAGTAAAATGGCAAGAAGTAAAAGAAGGGAGTTTTCTCCAGGCTTGTAAACTAGAAGTTCCGCAAATCGGTTGAAATAGAAATATCCAATATTAATGCTCCAGACATAGAAATCTAGGAGAAACCAATGCGCGCTTCGATGGATAATCGTGCAAGGATGGGTGACTCCTATAGAAATCAAGGGAGATGAAGAAGTGTTACAGAACATATAAACATAACGTCATATGAAAAAAGTATAAATTAGTATGTTCTCACCATTTGCATCTGCGCATTCAGCAGCTATATCAAGAGCTGATTTTCCGGAGCCTACTACTGTAACACTCTTGTTTTTGATCAATTCAGAAGCAATATTGTTGTCCAAGGAAGAGTAATCCATTGAATGCATAACTTTACCATTAAAAATTTCTGGTCCTTTTCCAGGAGGAAACTCAGGAATGTTTGGTAAACCACTATATTTACCAATGCAAAGAATAAGAAACTCAGCCTTGTGCACCTATATTTACAATAGCATAGTCAGTTCAAATTTACTTATTTGTTATTTATTGTTGAATCTTAAGGGTGAAAATAGGTGAGACCGATAACAAAAGCCTACAGATTTAATCTCATATATATATTTTAGTTTTCAGCTCTAGAATTCTCACTTCTTCGTTGATTCTCATAATTTCTCTTTCACTTCCTCTTCTTTCCTCCACAGTCGAGCTGATGTTTCTCTTCCTCTTCTTTCCTCCACAATGCCTCTCACACCATTTCCACATATTTGTTGTTCTTTCGTTATTCAAAAGTATGCTTCTATTTAGTTTTTATTTTTATTTTCGTTTTTAATTTTATTTCAATATTTTTAATTTTTTAATTTTTGATGTTTGTTGTTTAAAGAAAAATATTTGGAAGATTGCAAGAGCACATCAAGCAAGATCCAAGATTCGAACTTTGTTGTTGCTTTATTCAACTATTTTTGTAATTTCAATTATCTATTTTTCAAATTTATATGAATGAAATTATATATGAGGTTGTTTGGTTGTTGTTGTGTACAAACAAAATATATAGGTTATATATGAAATATATAAAACTATTTAGGTTATTGTTAGATGCCCAGCTATGCTTATTTGAGCTATCAAATGTGGGTATCTTTCACTCCTTTTTGTCAAGAAAGTGTTAAAAATCACTCTTACTTTGGTTGGTTTGCAACACTATGTGAAAGTATCTTGGTACCTTTGATTTGTGTATTATTGTGCAGGAACTAGGCATGAAAGAGTGAAAATTAAGACACATGAATGATGGCAAAGAAACCAAGACAGAAAGCAAACAACAGTAAGTTCGCTAGGCGAACTTGCCAGCGAAGCTCCCTCCAAAACTTTACAAAGTTCGCTAGGCGAATTATGTAGCGAAGGCCAGGAATCCAAAACTGTAAGGAAAGGGCCATAAACTCGCTAGGCGAAGGAGGCAGCGAAGCACTCGCTAGGCGAAGAGATAGCAAGTAGCCAGCGAACACTCCCAGACTTAAAACAGCAAGGAAAGGGCCACAAATTCGCTAGGCGAAGTTCACAGCGAAGGCTTCGCTAGGCGAAGGATTACTTGCCTAGCAAACTTTTGGAAACTTGTCTGGGGAGAGTTCACAGGACACAGGCACTTCAGGTGGCAACTTTGGGGTTCGCTAGGCGAACCACTTTGTTCGCCTAGCGAACATGACAGCTCAGCAGACCCTTCTATAAGTAGTATCAGCTACTTTTTGTAAAAATATCTATTATTTTGTATTTGCATTGGAGAGAATTTTTCTGACCTAAAAACCCATTCCTTCATTTCTCATCATCTCTTAGCAATATTTCACCAAAAGAAGGTGGATTCCCATCCATTCTTGATTATTCGACTCAGATGTTGATCAACCTTCTTCTGAAATTTGTTGCTCAAGCTATCATGGAAATGAGTGGCTAAATCCCTCTCTTGTCAAGGTTAGGAGTAGTTAGTTCAGATTTTATGTATTCTTCTTAATCTCTTGTATGTGAACAATGTTATGATCAATGTAGATGAAATTATATGCTACTATTTGTACATTTATGGTTTGGATTACTTTAGATATGAACTTTCCAAGTCTTGTCCTAACTTCTTCATCTATCAACTATACAAATGCTAGACATAGATTTGAAAGTTGATATCTGCGTTGTATCGATCTTAATGATTATTGTTTCGATTGTTATTTAGAGAGATCATTTAACGGTCGAAACAATAACATTCACGGAATCGCTTTAGAGATGAACGTTTTTGCAAGGATACGCGGTTATGTTGGTTATAACTTCGTTCACATATATGATTGGTTGGATACGTTTAGGACGGACTAGCGAACCATAATCTTTACATGCTTTTATCAAACTTAGACCGACTTTTATTCCGTTTTATTTCTTGCAAACTTTTGTTACGAAAATTGAAACCATTCTAAACCCCCCCCCCCTTTTTCTTAAATCGTCATTAAACCGTTGAACGGCAAGCATCTATATTCTCTTCAATCCCTGTGGATACGATAAAACACTATCAAAAAATACTTTCTAACAAATTGGCGCCGTTGTCGGGGATTGTTAGTAGAATATTGCAAGCATTGCAATAGTTTAGTGATTTTAAGATTTTTGTATTGTGAATCTCTTATTTTTGTAATTCTTTGTGCTTTTTAATTTTTTTAGTTCGTGTGCAGAATTTGTTTATGCACAGACAGGTTTGGTCGGAAAACCTTTTTCTCGATCCTGAGATTGAGAGAACCGCTTGTTGTACCAATAGTCTCACAAGGTGAAGACAAAAACTAGCTATTGAAAGATAAGAGCTCGGAGAATCTTCTTCATCCACTCCACCTAATTCACCAATTATGAAAGCACCACCACCACATCCACCTCCAGTTTCTGTCCCTTGTACAAACAGTCCAAGACACACCGCTCAATTTGCACGTAATCTCCAAAATGGAAGACAAGCCGAGATGAAGACGGGAATCCTTACGCTTATCTATCAAAATCCTTTCACGGGAATAGATCATGAGGATCCGTTCACACATCTTACAAAATTCTATGAGATTGCGGGTGCAAATGGAGCAACCGAAGCTGACGAAGAGTCGTTGTTCAAAAGGCTATTTCCTTATTCCTTGATTAGAAAAGTGAAAGAATGGTATCTTGATCAATCGACAACAATCATGACGGATTGGAATCTATTGGAAGAGAAGTTTCTTGAACGGTTCTTTCCATATAACTATTTCATGGAAGCTAAAACTGTGATAGCCGTGTTTTCACAAGGAGCTAGTGAATCCCTTAACGAAGCTTGGGAGAGATTCAAGTCTATATTGAGAAAATGCAAAGGACACGGTTTTGATGAACATACTCAAGTTCATATTTTCCGCAATGGTCTCCTTTCGGTTCACAAGACCTTATTGGATGCTATGGCGGGAGGTTCTTTAATGTCTAAAAGCGTCGATGTTGCAATTGCAATTATTAACAAGATGGCACTAAATGATCACCAAAGGAATCATAACCGTGGGGTAGCTCAAAGAAAACAAGGCGTGCTCGAGTTAGGTACGAATGACGCTATTCTTGCCCAAAACAAACTTCTTACGCAATAAGTGGAGCTTTTAACTCAACAAATGTCAAAGCTTCCACAACAAATCAAAGAGATGCAAGAAGTTCCTACTCAAGTTCAAGTGGCGAGTTGCGAATTCTGTAAAGATGACCATCCTACCAGATATTGTCCTCCCGTTTTGGAAGAAGCCAATTATGCCAGAAATCAAAATTAAGGATACCAACAAAGACCACCTTATCAACAAGCAAATCAAGGTTATCAAAGACCTAATCAAGGTTACCAACAACCTTGGAGGCCGCAAGAAGCCGAAACTTCAAACCGTCAACAATATCAAAACTACACTCAACCTCCACAAACTGAAAGTGCACCGTCAAAGATGGAGGAAGCCCTTACTCAATTCATGCAAATGTCAATGTCGAATCAAAAGAGCACAGATGCGGCTATAAAGAATTTGGAGACACAAGTGGACCAATTATCAAAACAATTGGCCGATCAACAAAAAGGGCCTTTCACGGCTACCGCTACTCCAAATCCTAAGGAGCATTGCAAGGCGATTCCTACAAGAAGTGGTAGAGAAATTGACATGGGTGTAGGTGAGGAGATAATGGCGGGGGAAGTTGTAGTTGAAAAAGAAATTGAAAATGTTAAGAAAGAAGTAGAAAAAAATGTTGAGGGAGATTTAGTTGAAAATGAGAAAGTGAAAAAAAAGTGAGGAAGGAGAGAGAAGTAAGAGAGAAGAAAGAGTGAAGAAGTCGAGAAAAGGAAAAGAGCAAGTGAACACTATTCCGATTCAAAATTTGTCTTATCCGTATGCTCCGACAAAGAAAGACAATGCTAGACACTATGCTCGGTTTATGGACATATTCAAACAATTGCAAATTAATATTCTATTTTCCGAAGCATTATTCAAATTAATATGGCGGATGCTAGTTGTAAGCAATTATTCAACGTACTCTCCCGAGGAAAGAAAGTGATCCGGGACGAGTCACTTTACCCATTACAATTGGAAATATTTATGTTGGAAAGGGGTTGATTGATTTGGGCTCTAGCATAAACTTTATATCCTTATCTATTGTGAAGCGGTTGGGATACATGGAGATTAAATCTACTCAAATGACTTTGCAACTTTCCGACAAATTTACCACTCACCCTCATGGTGTAGCCGAAGATGTGTTAGTAAAGGTTGATAAGTTTTTGTTCCCAATTGACTTTGTAGTAATTGATATGGAAGAAGATGAAGACTCTCCATTGATTCTTGGTCGACCTTTTATGAAGATCGCGCGCATGTCGATTGATATGGATGATGGTCTCATGAAAGTAAGAGTTCTTGATGAGGATATTTGCTTCAATCTTTTTGAAGCCATGAAGCTTTCTAAAGACAAAACCAATTGTTTCAGAATCGATGCAACGGAAGTGGCAATTGAAGAAGTCAAAGAGTTATTGCAAGTTCCCACACCATTACAACAAGTTCTTACCAATGCTCTTTCAGAAGTAAATGAAGAAGAAGAAAGAGAAATTGAAAAGTGTTTGCGGGAACTTGAAGAGTCAGAGGAAATCCCACCTTCGAAAGAAAGGGTGGAAAATTTGAAAAAAGACAACAATGAGGAAGGCAAGCTTGAGTTGAAGTTGTTACCATCTCATCTTAAGTATGTTTTCCTTGATGAAGAGAAAAACAAGCCGGTGATCATAAGTTCAGAGTTAACCATGGATGAAGAAAAGAAATTAATTATTGTGTTAAAGAAAAATCAAGAGGAAATGGGTTGGACTCTTTCCGACTTAAAAGGTATAAGTCCTTCCTATTGTATGCATCGAATATTCATGGAGAACGATTTCAAGCTGGTAGCTCAACCACAAAGAAGATTGAATCCCACTATGAAAGAAGTGGTGAGGAAAGAAGTTGTAAAAATGTTGGATGTCGGCATGATTTATCCTATTTCTGATAATCCGCGGTGCTGAAGAAGGGAGGAATGATAGTTGTCCGCAATGAAAATAATGATTTGATTCCAACAAAAATTGTAACGGGATGGAGAATGTGTATTGACTACCGTAGGCTCAACCAAACTACGAGAAAAGATCACTTTCCTCTTCCTTTCATGGATCAAATGCTCGAGAGGCTTTTCGGTCAAGAATATTATTGTTGTTTGGATGGATATTCAGGTATAATCAAATCATTGTCAACCCGGAAGATCATGAAAAAACAACTTTCACTTGTCCTTTCAGAATCTTTGGTTATAGGAGGATGTCGTTTGGTTTGTGTAATGCACCAGTGACTTTTCAAAGGTGTATACAAGCTACATTCTCGGACTTGATTGAGAAGAAGATCGAGGTGTTTATGGATGATTTCTTAGTTTTTAGACCGTCATTTGACCTTTGTTTGAAAAATCTTGACGTTGTCTTGGAGAGGCGTGTGGATACTAATCTAGTGCTTAATTGGGAGAAATGCAACTTCATGGTCACGGAAGGTATTGTGCTTGGGCACAAGGTTTCTTCAAAGGGACTTGAAGTTGATAGAGCTAAATGTGAAGGGAATTCGAAGTTTTCTGGGTCATGCGGGATTTTATCGAAGATTTATCAAGGACTTCGCGAAGCTAGCAAAGCCATTGAGCAACCTGCTCAATAAAGATAAGTCTATTCTTTTCGATAATTCTTAGATGACAACTTTTGATTCTTTGAAACTAATCCTAATAACTGCACCCATAATCATCGCACCAAATTGGAAAAATGATTTTGAACTTATGTGCGATGCAATCGATTATGCGGTTGGTGTGGTTTTAGGCCAAAGAAAAACAAAATTTTTCCATGTGATACATAATGCAAGCAAGGTTCTGAACGAGGCTCAAATTAATTATGTAACAACGGAAAAGGAATTGCTTGCTACAGTGTACGCATTAAAAAAATTTAGGTCTTATTTGATTGGATCAAAAGTTGTGGTATACACCGATCATGCGGCGATCAAGTATCTGCTTACCAAACCGGATTCTAAGCAACGGTTAATTCTTTGGATTCTTTTACTTCAAGAATTTGATCTTGAATTTCGTGATAAAAAAGGATCCGAGAATTTGATAGCAGATCACTTGTCCCGACTTGTGAATGATGAAGTCACAAAACATGAGAAAGAGGTGAGGGAGAAGTTCCCCGATGAAAAATTGTATATGGTGAAGGTTAGACCTTGGTTCGCCGATATGGCTAACCACAAAGCCACTAGATTGATGCCGGAAGGTCTAACTAGTCACTAAAGAAAAAAAATTCTGACACCATGTACTTTGTTTGGGATGAACCACATCTTTTTAAACTTGGTGTCGATGATATTTTGTGGAGATGTGTTTCTGAGGAGGAAGCCAAAGGTATCATGTGGCATTGTCACAACTCTTCGTATGGAGGTCATTTTAACAATACAAGAACGGCCACTAAAGTCCTTCAATCGGGATTTTATTGGCTGTCCTTATTCAAAGATGCGTACGCGCACACAAAAAGTTGTGACAAATGTCAGAGGATCGGTGGAATAACGCAACAAAATGAAATGCCACTGCATAACATGATAGAAGTCGAAGTTTTTGATTGTTGGGGCATTGATCTTGTTGGTCCATTTCCACCGTCGTTTGGGAATGAATATATTCTTGTTGCGGTGGACTACGTCTCTAAATGGGTGGAAGTCGTAGCTAGCACTAAGGCAGACGGGAAAGCCGTAATAAAATTTTTAAAAAAAAACATATTTTCTCGTTTCGGTACTCCGAGAGTGTTAATAAGTGACGGTGGTTCGCGCTTTTGTAATACTCAGTTAGCCAAAGCTTTAGAGCAATATGGTGTGCGACATAGAGTTACAACACCATACCATCCGCAAGCTAACGGACAAGCGGAGGTATCGAACCGAGAGATTAAAAAAATTTGGAAAAAACTGTATCTACCACACGAAAGGATTGGTCAAGCAAGCTTGACGATGCCTTGTGGACCTATCGGACCGCTTTCAAAGCCCTGATTGGTCTTACACCGTTTAAAATGGTCTACGGTAAAAATTGTCACCTTCTGGTTGAATTGGAGCACAAAGCCTTTTGGGCATTGAAGTTGTTGAATTTTGATCATAACTTGAGTGGCGACAAAAGAAAAAACCAACTTCGTAAGTTGGAAGAAATTCGCCTTCAAGCTTATGAGTCGAACAAGATTTACAAGGACCGAGTGAACGTGTATCACGACAAAAATATTATGACCAAGAAATTTGAGGTAGGGCAGATGGTGTTTCTATTTAATTCGAGGTTGAGATTGTTTCCTGGAAAGTTAAAATCCAAGTGGTCGGGTCCGTTTCGGATTCGCGACATTTTGAGTTACGGGGCTATTATCATTGAAGATATCAAGACCAAAGAGAATTGGACGGTCAATGCCCAACGGTTGAAGATTTACTTAGGTGGTGATTTCGAGCGGGACACCACCTCCGTGCATTTCGGCGATTTGTGACCGCATCGGACCGTCGAGCTCCAACGACGTTAAACAAAGCGCTTGTTGGGAGGCACCCCAACATTATAAGTATTTATTGCTTTTTGTTTGGTAAATTTGGTGTTTGATATGGTGGAACTTGGCTAAAATATGTTATGCATGGATGTTTTAAAAAACAAAAACCTGTCATGTTCACTAGCACCTTCGCTAGGCGAATACAGTAGCGAACATGTTCGCTAGGAAGTTCGCTAAGCGAACAGAGTGAAACATGTTATTTTATTTTAATTCAATGGGCCACCTATTTGGGCCCAAAACCGTTTTTTTTTGTTTTGTTGTTAGTCTGAAGTTTTCTTAGGGTCTCTGCTGCACTTTCACACTTACCACATTTCACTCTCACTCGCATCATTTGTGCGTCATTGCAAACCCTGATTCTCTTCTCACGGCCTCAGCAACCTAATCACTCTCTTCAATCAGGTATATATTTGTTCTATTTTTCTTAAATTAGGGTGCTCTAAATTTCTTGAGAAAAAACCATGTGGGTTGTTGTGGGTAAGTTGCAGATCTGTAGAATTTAGGGTTGCATGTTTTTGTAAAACTGTTCTTAGCATGCCAAATATTTATGTTTCTTGAATTATGGTAGAAAACAATTAGATATTCTGGATTATGATTGAAAACAGTGGGAAAAATCAAAACCCGCAACTTTCGCTAGCATCTTCGCTAGGCGAACCTGAAGCGAGTATTCTCTGGGTCTTCGCTAGGTGAAGCTTGCAGCGAATGTGTTAGAAATTTGTTTTTCTGCTCTGATTACTAATCTGTTTTATGGATTTTTTTTTGTTTCTCTTATGTGTTATGTTGCAGATGGTGTCCAGGTTTGGGGCTTCGAAAAAGAGAAAGGTTGGGAGCACCTCTCATCTTCTACCTATCCAATATGATGCCAAAAGATTTGTTGGTCCAAAATAAGCCGCACGCTATGTGGCTCTGGAGAAACACAAAATTCTGCCTGAAAAGAGGTTTCTTATTCATTTAGAGGGCGAGTACAGAATGTTTACTAGACCCATCCAAAGCAAGAAGTGGGATACATTGGTGACTCCAACTGATAGTTACAACATTGAGGTTGTGCGTGAGTTTTATGCTAACGCACTCCCTAATAATGATGAGCCGTTTACCTGGACCACGAGGGTGTCAGGACGATAGGTGGTGTTTGATAGAGATGCCATCAATAGGGTGCTTGGAGGACCTCTCACCTTAGGTGCGGATGAGATTGACGATTATCACCGAGATTTGTGACTCTATAGAAAAATAGATGTTATTTCGGAGGCCTTATTGATGGAGGGCAAGACAGTAGAGCTGAACCCATCTGGGGTTCCTAGGAGGTACCACTGTGAGGAAATGACACCTCTAGCCCAGTTGGTGTTACTGCTTATTTTGACAAATATCAAACCGAAATCCCACACTTCAACAGTGCCGATCCCAGTGGCACACTTGGTTCACTCCATTCAAACTAATGTGCAGATCGACGTGGCTAGAATCATTGTTGATGAGCTGAAGTCCATGGTGGAGAGTAGGCTGAAAGCGGGGGCGCGAGTTAATTGCCCCCTTGCTTTCCCATGTCTCATTATGGCCTTATGTGTTCAGTTGAGGGTGAAATTACCCTTCCGTAGGCAGGTGACTATTCCAGCCTCGATCGATGACCGATACGTGGACAAGTATTGTCGGTCTAAAAACTTCAGAGCAAGTACAACTGCTATAGATACCGGGACTACTGATGGTCCTAGTGTTGTTTCTTCATAGGGTTTCGATCCATTCCAGCAAGTTGTTTGCAACTACAACTAGGATTGGATGGCGGCGACTCAGTGCGCCATGATCGATATTCATGACTCTATGCAGGTACTCCAGCTGCAATGTCATGACCCTTATGTGGAGCGCACCATGATGATGCATGAGCAGTTCTTGAAAAACGTGAGCTGGCCTGAGGTCAGGCCTATTTTCGAAGAGGGGGCGGGTGCTTCTGGTGGTCCTAGTGATGGTGGCGCTGAGGTGGATGCTGATGATGATGAGGATGATGCAGATGATGATTCTGGTTCTGCTTCTGGTTCTGAGAGTGTAGAGGAGACCGAGTCCGAAGAGGACTAAGTTTTTTCTTTTGATTTTATTGCTTTGTATTTCAGATATTTTGTTTTGTACTCCAGATATTTGGGTTGTGTACTATTTTGAGGTGTTTTTTCCCCACTCACATTTTATTTCTTTGAAGTAATGTTAAATTTTTTGTTTGAATTATTTTGTTTCCTTTAAGTGATTTTTAGTATTTTCTAGTTGTTGAGTTGTCAAAACATCTAGATTGGTTGCTCTCCAAAAAAAGAAGTATCCAATGAAGGTGCATCCAAGTTTGGATGAAAATGATAAAAATAAACAAGCGAATAATGCTAAGGTACATGGTTACCTTTGGTTAGAATTTTAGAATGCATTAAGAACTTTAATCTTGTCATAATTGAATATTGTTCTTTTTGCAACACTGTTGAATGAATGGTTCACCTAGGACTTAGAACCACAAATTGTGAGGAAACCTCCATTTTACACTAAATGTTGGATTCTAATAAACTGTTTTGATTCATTTGATTCATGTTTTGTCTTTTATTATTGTGAATTTATGGAAGCAATTAGAAATGATCAAGGCGCTTATTTTCTATCGAGCACAACCAGTTCCAAATACAACTTTTCTGTGAGCAGAGAGTATTCGTGAACCCCCTTGAGCCTAAACAGTTGAATCTCAGCTGAAAATATTACGAGATTTCAAAAACTTTTTTCTTGAACCCCTGAATTTTATGTTAATTGTTCTTTGTGCCTTAAAAAGTCAAGAGCATTCACTTGAGAGTTGAGTAAAATATAAGTTGGGGAGAACGGAAATGAAATTTGGTAGGTTGCCATAGCTCTTGAAAAAACTGAGCAAGCATTGAAAAAAAGAAAATTTGTTATGTGTATATGAATGTAAAAAAAAACGAGAAAAAGAATGCTTGCTTGGAAGAAAAATAGTGAAAAACAAAAATAAGTTGGGAAGTAAGAGTTGGGAAGGTTTCAAATGAGAACAAGTGGAATGAAGTTGGGATGTGTGAATAACTTGTACAGTGAATGTCTCTTTTGCATCGACAATTTCGTTTCAATGGCTTTAGATATGTCCCTTGTTTGTAAATCCGACCAAGCTACAACCGGAAAAGACCTTAGTGATCTTCTTGCTTCCATATTTTCATTTATAATTGTTAGAGATTGTATGAATTGAATTGATTTTAGCATTGTTTGTTAGAGAGTGAAATTGTCCCTGCGGTTGCAAACGCGTAATTTCTTCAATCCTTATTCGAAAAGGAGAGATAGGGCGATTCATTCAGGATAACATTGTTATGGATTGATATATGTTTTACATTGCTTTAAGACTTTAGTTCTTATGTGTCGTTTTATTTTAACCATTGGGAATTTGTGTCTGGTTGCAGTTCTTGTGTTTGAGCCATTTAATCCAATTTCGGAAAAATCTTTTTCTTAAGCAAATCCTCTTGTTCATCAAGAGACATACTTTTCTTGAGGGCAAGCAAGAATCTAGTTGGGGAGAGTTGTTAGATGCTCAACTTTGCTTATTTGAGCTATCAAATGTGGGCATCTTTCACACTTTTTTGTCAAGAAAGTGTTAAAAATCACTCTTACTTTGGTTGGTTTACAACACTATGTGAAAGTATCTTGGTACCTTTGATTTGTGAGTTATTGTGCAGGAACTAGGCATGAAAGAGTGGAAATTAAGACACATGAATGATGGCAAAGAACAGCAAGTTCGCTAGGCGAACTTGCCCGGAAGCTCCCTCCAAAACTTCACAAAGTTCGCTTGGCGAACTATGTAGCGAAGGCCAGGAATCCAAAACAGTAACGAAAGGGCCATAAACTCGCTAGGTGAAGGAGACAACGAAACACTCGCTAGGCGAAGAGATAGCGAGTAGCCAGCGAACACTCCCAGACTTAAAACAGCAAGGAAAGGGCCACAAATTTGCTAGGCGAAGTTCACAGCGAAGGCTTCGCTAGGAGAAGGATTACTCGTCTAGCGAACTTTTGGAAACTTGTCTGGGGAGAGTTCACAGGACATAGGCACTCCAGGTGGCATTTTTGGGGTTCGCTAGGCGAACCACTTTGTTCGCCTAGCGAACATGACAGCTCAGCAGACCTTTCTATAAGTAGTATGAGCTACTTTTTTTAAAAATATCAATTATTTTGTATTTGCATTGGAGAGGATTTTTATGACCTAAAAACCCATTCCTTCATTTGGCATCATCTCTTAACAATATTTCACCAAAAGAAGGTGGATTCTCATCCATTCTCGACTATTCAACTCGGATGTTGATCAACCTTCTTCTGAAACTTGTTGCTCAAGCTATCTTGGAAATGAGTGGCTAAATCCCTCTCTTGTCAATGTTAGGAGTAGTTAGTTCAAATTTTATGTATTCTTCTTAATCTCTTGTATGTGAACAATGTTATGATCAATGTAGATGAAGTTATTGGATACTATTTGTACATTTATGGTTTGGATTGCTTTAGACATGAACTTTCCAAGTCTTGACCTAACTTCTTCATCTATCAACTATACAAATGCTAGACATAGATTTGAAAGTTGATATCTGCGTTGTATCGATCTTAATGATTATTGCTTCGATTATTATTTAGAGAGATCATTTAACGGTCGAAATAATAACATTCACGAAATCGCTTTAGAGATGAATGTTTTTGCGAGGATACGCGGTTATGTTGGTTAGAATTTCGTTCACATATTAGATTGGTTGGATACATTGAGGACGGACTAGCAAACCCTAATCTTGACATGCTTTTATCAAACTTAGACCGACTTTTATTCCATTTTATTTCTTGCAAACATTTGTTACGAAAATTGAAATCATTCTAAAAAACCCCCTTTTTCTTAAGTCATTAAACCGTTGAACGACAAGCATCTATATTCTCTTCAGTCCCTGTGGATACGATAAAACATTACCACAAAATACTTTCTAATAGTTATTTATGTTATTTATTTGGTTGTGATTGGTTGTTGTTGTGTAAAAATGGAATAAATAGGTTATTTATTTTTCAAATATGTTATTTTTATTAAAAAGAATATATGTTATATTTTATATTTAATATATTTTTTAGGTTATTTTATATATTTTAAAAACATAATTTATAAAAAACAATAGTAAAAGTTAGAAGAAAAAAAAAACAAAATTTATAGGTTTTATTAAAAATATTTTAAAGGTTATATTTAATAAGTTCTATTTAATAAGTTATATTTAGTATATTTTAAAAATAGAAAATAGTATTCTATAGGTTATATTTAATATATTTTATAAACAGAAATTATAAATTTTTTTTTCAAAAAAACAGATTTAGAAAAAGTATTTTTATTAAACAGAATTGTAAAATTATTTTTTTTTTAAAAAGTATTTTTATTAAACTCAATTATTAAATAGAAGTATTTTTATTAAGAAGTATATTTTGAAAAAGGTTACTGGTAAAAAAAATATATAACTAATATGAAAACGTTATATTAATATGTTATATAGACTTATTAAAAAGCACAATTTATAAAAAAAAAAATTTATTCTAAAAAACAGAATTTAAAACACACATAAATTGTAAAATAATTTTTTAAAAACCAAAATTTTAAGATAAAATAAAAAATATTAATTCGAAAATAATTAATATTAAGTTTATTTTTATTAGGTTAAAATGTATAACTAGATTTTATATTCAAAATATATTATGTAGATTTATTAAAAATAGAATTGTAATATTTGTATTTATATTTTTATAATAAGAAAACATTTTTAAAACAATGTTATAAAATATGGACGAAGAGCATGAAGAGTTTGGATCAAATGATAAAAATAATATGGATGAAGAGTTTGAATATATAATTTTTATTAATTTTATTTAATGTATTAATGTGTTCGGACAATTTTTATTAATGTATTATTAGTTTTATACGAATGGAAATGATTTTTACGTAATGTGTATATATTGTGTTAATTTAGTTATTGATAACTCTCTCAAAATAGATAGAATGCTACCCCGAATTGACAAGGGTAAGGCTAAGGAAATCAGCCCTCTTCGAGAGCTAGGGTACGCGAGGTACCTCCCTTGCCCATTGATTAGTGCATCTTAATGAACATTCTCTTATGTTTTTACTTAGGCATTTTTTTTATTTTGTTTTGTTTTTTTACGGTTTTATTATGTTTTTAGAATTAAGTATTTGTTTGTCTTTAATCTATTTTCGTAGCGTATTTTCAGCTTTAGCGGTTATTTGATACTTGTCCACTGTTTGGATCATAACTGGAGCTACGAGAATCGAATTTACGCGTTCTAATAGGTGTTAGAAAGCTAAAATAGACAGCTACAACTTTCAAGTTTGAGGAAGAAGCTGATACGGAGGGTAGCAGGCTCAAATAATCCGTTGAACTCAGAACCCGAAATCTGCCGTTAAATATATTTAGTTTTGGGCCGGGTTTTTTATGTTTTTCGACCCAGTTGGTTTCAAACCGGATTTTTTGATGCTTCCCTATACCTAGTAGCAGCCGTGCTACTATTCATAACCTTCTTTTCCCGATTTTACTTTTCATTTTATAATTGTAATGGAGAACTAATTCCCGCAGACAAATCCTGCTGTGTATGGTTCCATCGCTTTGAGGTTATTCTAATACCAATTTAAATTTGACTCCTTTCAATCCTTTTCTATGAAGTCATTTGCTTAATTTGATTTCAATTGTTTGCTTAATTCGATTTCTTTTCATAGGATAGAATTGATTAAATTTAATTGTATGCATGTTCCTAAATTTAATTGTGTGTTATTATTTGCTTAATTCATTAACTCGTCATATTCTTAACCGTTTGCTTAATTCGGTAAACAGGAACATAATTCATTTGATTTTGATAAGTGCTTGTCTGATTGATATCATAATCGAATAGGAACGAGGCCGCTTAGAGATTGGTATTATAATAGCCGATGATAAGTCGGAATCTGAATCAGTAGGATTAGTCGTTTTAGCATATTTTTATAATCACTTATTTGCACAATTTTTCTTTTAATCGAAACTTAAAACCCTCATAAACCTTTTCTTTGTTGCTTAATAACATTACATGAATCCTTGTGAGAACGATACTCGAGTTGTCGTTACCGTTACTATTTTTTCAAACAAAAATACATGTTTATGATCCGTGCGCGACTGCGAATCAAATTGGTACCGGTGTCGGGGATTCTTGTTGATTTTAGCCAATTTTAGAATTCTAATTTTAGATTTTTTTTGTTTTTTGTTTTTTGTTTTTGCATGTTAACTTTCTTCAAGGTTGCGTGCAGTGGTAAGCGTTTCAGCCTATCAGGTAGGTTTGGAAACTATTGTCTCGATTTACTCCGAATGTTTTCCAGAAAATCAGAAAAAAAATTGACAAACAATACTTATTTGGAACTTTTTTTCTTAATAGGGACAATGTCGGTATTTTCTTAATTGTTGTTGCATTGCTGAATTAGTTTTGTGTTTTATCATTCTTTGTTAACTTTTTTTTCTCCCTTTTGATAACATGGCTGAACAAAGAATATTAAGAGACTTTGTTGCTCCTGATATGAATTATAATGCATTATGTATTTAATATCCTGCTGATACTGACCTTTCGAATTGAATCTGGTTTAATACACTTGTTGCCAAGATTTAATGGTCTAGCATGTGAGGATCCGAATAAGAATTTGAAGGAATTTTAAATTGTGTGCTCTACATCTTTCGAACCTTCACTAGAGGACCTTGTCAAGCAAATGGCTATAAATGATCTACAGTTTCAGCAACGAACAAATTCTAGTATTCAGGATTTGCAGTCACAGATTGGACAACTTGTCACTTTAGTGAATGCCATGCAGCAAGCTCAAGAATCAAACCATCTAGCTGCCCAAATAGTAGTGAATCCAAAAGAGTTACTATCTGATTTATTTGATGATACTTATCCTGAGTTTTTAGCTGATTTTTCATCTCTATCTGGTTTTGATGATATGTACTCATATGATGATTGTACTGACACTAATATTTATTCTGTTTGTGCTGAGATTAAGGCTGTCTTACAGGTTGACATTTCTCCTACAGATGAAGTTGTAGATGAAGTCGTTTTATATAGTTGAAGCTCTCAACATCCCGGTTGCCCCGACCATACCTTCCATTGAACAACCTCCTTCCTTAGATCTTAAACCACTTCCGGACAATCTTAAAATATGCTTATTTAGAGAGGAATGAAAAACTATATGTTATAATATTTTCTAACCTTGATTTCGATCAAGAAAATAAGCTTTTGCAGGTTTTGAAGAAACATAAGAAGGGAATTGGATGGACATCGATTGAAGATGGAAGAAAATCAATGAGGCAACCCCTTAATCCTTTAATCTCTAATATTGTGGGAAAGAAGATTACTTTCTCATGCCCATTCGACAACTTTACTTATCGAAGATTCTTTTTTGATCTTGGAATAAAAGGCAAAGGCACTAATAATAATTTCAAGTTAAATGAATGCTACCCAAAGCTATTGTATGAGATTCCCACTTTGGAAGAAGAGACTGTAGAGGAGCTCTCTTTAGAAAATGCTGCTTATGTGATCACTTATCCGCCTTGACTTCTCGGATGTGTTCTTTCCTTTCTCTCACTTATTTTATATTTAAATCCTTTCATTGAGGACAATGCATGTTTTAAGTGTGAGGGAGAAAATTATTTCTTTATTTTGTTTTCTTTATCTTCTTTTGGTTTTGTTCTTAAATAAAAATAATAATTTTTTTTAAACTTTTGAAACACAATGCATTTTTTGAAAGTTTTAGGCTATAGATTAATTTGAAGTTAGATTATGGAGACTTGGGAAAATTTTATAAGATCGATGTCATTTTAACACCTTATGTCTTATGAATATGGAAATCGATTTAAATACTTATTATGACATAGCCTTGAATTCTCATCCTTTAATAGTTCTTAAGTAGTTTATCTAGTAGTCAGCACCATCTAAAAAGCACACACTAAGTAATTAAGCTGATGCAAATAAGTGAATGATCTCGTGCTTAATAAGAAATCTAAATAGGAATCCACCTTTTAAGTTAGGTGACCCTTACCCGGTCACTTAGGCTAACGGTTGTGAAACCTTCAAAAAAAGAAAAAAATATATTGTTGTTGCTAAAGTGGTTAACTTTGAATTATTGACAAGATATGAATCATAGTCACTGACAGGCTTATTTATCATGTGTGTGAATAGATAATGGACTTAATGTGATTACATTAGAATAAAAGAGAGCAAAAAGGAGGATGAGTAAGTTAGGCTTAGGCATAATAACATGATTCAGATTGGTTTGTATAGAAGGGAGGTTTATGACCGCACAATTGCATATTTGTGTTCTTACGATATTTTTAATGTGAAAATTAGTACATAAGGATGCAATCTTGGCTGAAGAAGAGTTTGTAGCCTAGAATGAGTATCTGAATGCTATTGTTTTTCACGAGTCTTGATACTATTTTGCTCGGAGTGCAAAAGTTCAAGTGTGGGGAAATTTGATTAGTGCATCTTAATGCACATTCTCTTAGGTTTTTACTTAGGCATTTCCTTAGTTTTTTTTGTGTATTTTACTGTTTTATTATATTTTTATAATTAAGTCTTTGTTTGCCTTTAATCTATTTTCGCAGCTTATTTTCAGCTTTAGCGGTTATTTGATATTTCTCTACTGTTTGGATCATAACTGGAGCTATAAGAATCGGATTTGCACGTTCTAATAGGCTTTGGAAAGCTAAGACAGAGAGCTATAATTTTTATGTTTGAGGAAGAAGCTGATTCAGATGGTAGCAGGCTCAAATAATTCGTTGAACTCAAGACCCAAAATATGTCGTTAGAAATATTTAGTTTTGGGCCGGGTTTTTTATGTTTTTCGACCCAGTTGGGTTAGAACCGGATTTTGTGATGCTTCCCTATACCTAGTAGCAGCCTTGCTATTTTTCATAATCTTTTTTTTCCCAATTTTACTTTTTATTTTACAATTGTAATGGAGAACTAATTCCCACAGGCAAATCCTGCTGTGTACGGTTCCATCGCTTTGAGGTTATTCTAATACCAATTTAAATTTGACTCCTTTCAATCCTTTTCTATGAAGTCATTTGCTTAATTTGATTGCAATTATTTTCTTAATTCGATTGTTGTTCATAGGATAGAATTGATTAAATTCAGTTGTATGTATGTTCCTAAATTTAATTGTATGTTATTGTTTGCTTAATTGATTAACTCGTCATATTCTTAATCGTTTGCTTAATTCGGTAAACAGGAACATAATTCATTTGATTTTGATAAGCACTTGTCTGATTGATATCATGATTGAATATGATCGAAGCCGCTTAGGGATTGGTGTTATAATAGCCGATGATAAGCCGAAATCCGAATCAGTAGGATTAGTCGTTTTAGCTTATTTTTATAATCACTTATTTGCATAATTTTTCTTTTAATCGAATCTTAAAACCACCATAAACCTTTTCTTTGTTGGTTAATAACATTACAATAATCCTTGTGAGAACGATACTCGAGTTGTCGTTACCGTTACTATATTTTCATTAAAAAAATACTCGTTTTTGATCCGTGCGCGATTGCGGATCACCCATGTATACTTCTCGCCCACAGACTCAGGCATATCTAACGTCTATAGACAATTCACAGCCATTTACGACATTAATCTCCTCCTCCCATATGGTTCCATCTGAGAATCCATCTTTTATTTGTCCGCTTGGGGATCCTTCATGCAGCAGCTTGGGGATCTAGTTTTCCTCAGGTACCGTCTTCTTTCAAGAAGCAGCTTGGGGGATCTAGTTCTCCTGGGGATCTAGGTTTACTCATTGGTATTCCTTCACACGGTATCTTGGGAGATCTGGTTTTCCTCAGTAGGCTTCCTTCGTGTAGCAGCCTGTGGGATATGGTTTTTCTCAGCAGTATTCCTTCACACAGCAGCCTGGGGGATCTAGTTTCCCTCAGCAGACTTTCTTCATGCACCATCCTGAGAGATCTGGTTTCTGCATTCCACACCCTACATATATACCTACGTGTCAGGAGTAGGATGACCTTATTTAGAAGGATGATGAAGTTCATGAGGAACATGCAAATCCTGTTGCAGAGGAGATTTTGGTGGTTGAAGGACAACATGTTATTAGGCCGATGGATTGAGGTAAGTTTTTAATTTATAATATTTATTTAACTATATATTGTCATTTTTATATTTAATACTTATTCAAATTATTGTTGTTGTTTAGTTTTGATCTATGTCGGCCTGCTGCAAAAGTTGTAAATCGAGTCATTCAACTGATGTATACAAAACTCATTAAGTCTTTTGGAGAGCTCCCAGATACTAAGAAAAATATATGTTTGATGAATTTAAGGTAAATTGCATTTTTTATTAAAGTTATGTTATTTTATAATTATTTTTTGTTATAAATATCTTACATTTTATTTGAATGTCATACAACTTGCAGGAAAGGTGTACGTGGCAAAATTTTGACGAGGTTAAGATTTAAAACAAAATAGAAGTAAGTAAGGTATCTAGCTGACTATACGACATGCTTGGGAATGCTAGACAACGTTAGGAAAGGGATCAAACTCGTCCTAACTGGATAGGCGAGGAAATATTTGCAAAATTTATTGAGTGGTGTTAAATAGAAGATTTTCAAAGAAGATCTGGACATGCAAAAAAGATGAGGGCATCCGAAGCAGGTGGCTGCCTTTGTACAGTTGAAGTATCAGTATCGCGAACATCGTCGACGAATTCTAATTATAAGTATTTTTTTTAAAGTTCAATTTTGTATTATTATATACATATTTAATTAAACTTTATTATTTTAATTAGAAAAAGGATTTGAGGAGGGAGCCACGGATTAATGAGCTATTTGTGAAGACCCGAACCAAAAAGTCGGGGGAGTTTGTTGATGGTCGTTCCAAATCAACCTTGGTAACTTGTTTATACTTCATTATTGTATATAACAAAATTGTTTACTATATTTAATTTAATTTTTTATGTGTGTAGAAGTTGTATCAGACCTTGCTTGCCAAATATCTAGTTGAAAATCCTCTGTAAACTCCGATTGAGAATGCATCACTTGATCCACGCGTGGAACTTTATATTTGGAATTTAACAGTAGGCAGGAAGGGGGAAATGAGTGTTTTTTGGTCTTGGATCTTTGGTTGTCGACTATAAAAAAGGGGATCTAACTTTATTTCAAAGACTCAAAGACGGGGAAGGAGGATCTCGTCCTCCAAATTGACACCTGAAATGTTGGCAACAGTGAGACATCTAGCTCTACCTGAGGTGAGACGAGAGAAGGAGGCACGTGAGGCGGCGCTAAAGGCCGAAATAGAGGAAATGAGAAATAGGAAAAATGCTTAAATGGAGGAAATGAAGAAGAGACAATCCGAGATGGAGGCACAAATGCGACAATTTTTTGCCTCACAATCGAATTGTTCTGTCCAAGATGATGAAGAAAATGAAGATGTTATATTTAGTTGTGACGATGAATAACTTTTTATTATTATTATTTATGTTTGTGACGTGAATATCACGTGACACTTTTTTTTGTTATTATTTATGTTTGTGACGTGAACATCATGTGACTAAATATTTTATATCTTTTAATAATTATGTTTAATAAAAAAATTGAATTTTTTAATAAAAAATTATTTTAATTTCTACATTTTATTGTTTATTAATTAGTTTTATTCATTAATATTTATTAATTTTTGTATTTTATTAAATACATCAGTGAAGTGAAATTCACGTCACTAAAATTGAAATAGGTTTGAATTTTGTGACGTGAAAATCATGTCACTAATTAGTGACGTGGAAATGATGTGGGAACATTTCTAAACTGACACCCTACGCGCATTTCAGTCTTGATTCAGAAAGGCATTTTGCGACGTGAATATCATTTAAACTTTTACATGTGAGTTAAAAAAGCAAATAGGCGGACACGTGATTGCCCATCTGAACGCTAATAATATATAATTAGTTTCAAATTTTAGATTTAAATTTAGTGAGATGGATGATAGTTCCGGTTACAAAATGCTTTTATATCTAGTATATCTAGTCCTTCTAAATACACACTTTATTTATCGGTAATATTTCTTAGATTTATTTTTTGATAGTTCTGTTTTTTTTCCAACATATTATCTGGCTAAAAAGAAAGAAAATATGAATAAATAATAAAAAAATATATGAAAGCTATACAAAATCTACAATCATTATATACATACCTCTGTTGATAAACTCTTAGCATCTTGCACAGTAATATGCCATGTTCCCTTGGATCCAAAAGGAGTTCCATCACCATTCCATAATTCCCATGACTTCATTTCTTCATCAGACTCACCAACATAATCAATATCAATGACTTTAGAATTGAATCTAATATAAGGAACAATGGAAAAATGTTGAGCATAGGAGTCAAGATAATCCAGCACTTGCTGACTACTAGGACATTCTTGTTTCACAGAAGAATCCCAAGGAAAATCTGAAAACTGGTAAGCTTCTTTAGGGTTTTGAAGTTTGGTAGATTGAATAGTACGCCACCATACTCCTCCAATGCCATCATTAGCTTCAAACACAACTGGATTATAACCAATCTGTACAACATATTTGCAAGCAAGTAATCCACTGATTCCTGCTCCAATAATTGCAACCCTTTTTTCCATTTTAGATGATAACACTATAATTGATTGCTATGGCTATTTTCTGCTCTCTTGTACTAAGATAGATGAAGATAATGTTTTTAAATAAATGCATCGAACAGTGAGCCGAACTATTAATTATTTAAATATTATATTTGTTATCTTGTGTTGTTAACATCGTTTCAAATTTTGTTTTAATTATATGATTATATTATATATATGAAATGTAATTATTGTCAGTAATAAAACAAAATAATGAATATATTATATTAAAAAGTGTAATTTTATATTGTATGAAGTACAACTACTTGTAGCATCTTATATTATATAAATAAAATTAATTAAAATTAATAATAAGTATAAAGAAATATAAATCCTATTTGTCTTGTTAGCACAAGTTATGAAAAGATAACATTAGCAGCGTTTCAATTTTATGAAGTACAGCTACTTTTGTGTAATATGAGATAAGTATAATATTATATTATTATTAAAATTTAAGAGCACAAAGAAGATAAACATTACTCTGACTGTGTACAGTACTCCGGTAGCAAAATTTGCAAAGCGTCGCCGCATGAAAACGATCTTGCTTGCGATTCAGATCGGTGGAGGTGATTGAGATCGCAATATCGTGCGATTCCACGATCTGGATCGCGATCTTGACAACCGTGGGAGACACTACTTTTTACTTTTTTTAATGGTTTTTATAGGATTATAAGTTTTGTAATTTTTTTAAAATAAGAATAAAATTTTCTATATTAATATTTGAAATAAAATTTTATTTTAACTATTTTATCTTTTTGTTATGATTTCTTATAGAAATTAAATTTTTTTAAAATAAGTTAAATTCAAAACTGCTTTAAAAAGCTTTTTATAAGATTATGTTTAAGATGTATATTTTCAAACATTTATGTAATTTTAATTTTAATAAAATTTAAATTATCATATTTTTAAAATAAATAATAAAATTACTTTTTAGTTTATAAAAATAGTTCTCTCTAGTTGTTGATAGAAGTTAATTGTTGATATTCACTTGTAATCTTTGAATTTTTATTGAGAAAGTGAATAGTAAAATAATTTTAATCAATTATTATTCTTTTTATTCATTCTTCTCTCTTTTTTTCGTAAAATCTAACTTTGTTTTGTTATTGAAGACATCATTTCACAACAAACTGGTGTGGTGAGCGTTGAGAAAAAGGTGTCGTAAGCAAAGTATGAGATTGAAAAATTCATCGGTGTGAATGATTTCTGTTTGTGGAGTTTGAAGATGCAAGCCCTACTAGTTCAACAGGGTTTGTTAAAAGCGTTGAAAGGATCATAGAAGATGGATGCTACTCTAACAGAGAAGACAATGATGGTCGAAAAAACCAACAATTCTATTGTATTGAGCCTTGGTGATAAGGTTCTCCGGCAAGTTTCAAAGGAGAAACCTACAGCTAGTGTATCGTCTCTACTTGAAGCTAGCTTTGTATTCATTCAAGACGAGTGAAGACAAAGCTTTGGTCGAGCAGCTGAATATCTTCAACAAACTGATTCTTGATCTTAAGAATATCGAGGTCAAGATTGATGATGAAGAGCAATCGTTGTTGTTGTTATGTTCTTTACCTAAGTCCCATGCTCATTTCAAAGAAAATCCCTTGTATGGAAGAGATTTATTGACCTTTGAATATTTTCAATATGCCTTGTACTCTAAGAATTTGGACGAATGAAAGGAGCACAAGCCATTAACAGTCGGTGAAGGTTTATCCATTAAGGAAAAATTCTTAAAGAAAGATGGTAGGTTTGAGAAGAAGAATGGTATACTTCTACATATTTCTTATGGTTGTAATGCTCATACTATTAAGTGTTATCATTGTAAGAAGGAGGGTCATATAAGAAAAGTATGCCCTGATCGACTGAACAATAACGGTGGAAAGGATAATGGTAATACAATCATTGTGCAAGATGGTTATGAATTATTTGATGTCCTGGTGGTGTCAAGCAACGACTCTAGCAAGCAGTGGATTATGGATTCAGGGTGTACTTGGCACATGACTCCAATAAAATACGTGTTTGAAAAATTGTGTGATGAAAATGGTGGATCAGTGCTTCTGGGAAACAACAAAGCTTGCAAAATTGCAGTTATTGGATCTGTAAGATTCAAACTCCATGATGAGCCTATAAGATTGTTGGTTTATGTTAGGTATGTACCTGATATTAATAAGATTTTGATTTCTCTTGGTGAATTCGACAAGAAAGGATATGTTTTTAAAGGAGAGAAAAGTATTCTAAGGGTAATGAAGGGGTCAAAGGAAGACTTGAGAGGCGTGAAGAAACAAGGCTTGTATACCCTTGAGGCTGACGTTGTAAGTGGTTGAGCAGATGTGGCATCTATGAAACATGTGTCGAAGACTGACCTATGGCATAAGAGACAGGCATGCCAGTGAAAGAGGTCTGGTCGAATTGTTGAAACAAAATATTTTATATGGTGACAAGGTCGAAAAACTGAAGTTTTGTGAACCTTGTGTATTTGTTAAATCATGCAGAATGAAATTAAACAAAGGTAAACAAAGTACAAATGGATCCATGGATTACATTTATGTTGATCTTTGGAGACCTGCAAGGAATCCTTCACACTCAGGTGAAAATTATTTCCTATCTATAGTTGATGATTATTCTAGAAAGTTATAGGTATTTATCCAAAATACTAAGGATGAAACTTTTGAAAATTTAAAAAGTTGGAAGACTCTGGTCGAAAATCAAACTGGCAGGAAGGTTAAAAGGTTAAGAACCTACAATGGTCTTGAATTTGCAATGAGGCATTCGACAACTATATTATTGTGTCTGATATTGCAAGGCACAAAACTACAACAGCTACTCCCAGACAAAATGGTTTGGATGAAAGGTTTAATTGAACCATTTTAGAAATGGTGAGGTGTATATTGATAAGTGCAGGATTGAAGAAGGTGTTTTTGGGCAGAAGTTATTGTGACTACAACATACTTGATATTTAGGTGTCCCTCGACAACCTTGAAAATGAAGACACCTGAAGAAGTCTGGTCAGTACATTCACCTAGTCTCAACAGACTTAGAGTATTTGGTTGTTTAGCCTATGTTTATATTAAGCAAGACAATGTCGAAACTAGAGCTCTGAAATGTAAGTTACTTGGATACCCTAAAGAACTTAAAACTTATAGGTTGTGGTGCCTAGATCTAGGTCACATAAGGTGTATCACATGTCGACGTGTAGTTTTCAATAAAGCTGAGATGGAGTTCAAGAAAACTGATGGCGTTGGTCGAAGTACCAAGATCTATAAAGAAGAGCTAGAACAGGAAGAGGTCCCCATTGAGGTGGAGCATAGTGATGTTGAATTGCATAACCCAGATGAAGTCGAAGAAGAAGATGAAGATATTGTCGAAGATGAGTAGACTGATAATGACTACCTGTTGGCAAGAGACAGGTCGAGAAAAGTTATCAAGCCACCTCCGAGACTTGTTTATGAAGATCTCATAGTTATGCCTTAGTCTCTGCAAGTGAGGTTCTGGACGAAAAACCTAGAAACTATAAAAAAAAGTTATGAGGCGAGAGACTAAAATTGTTTAAAAATAAAATAGGAGGATTGATTCCGTGAACAAAGTAAAATAGGAGGATCAAAACTATAATTTTGCTTTATTATTATTATTATTAGTGGATTTTTATAATTTATTATTATTATTTAAATGAAAAACTATAATATTATTAATTAATTAATTAGAACTTATATGATTAATTAAATTTATTTTAATAAATTAGAAATAAAGTAAAGATAATGGGGAAGGGAGTTGAGGAGACAAGGTTAGTGAAGGTTATAAAGAAATCAAAATATGATATAGAAAAGAAAGAGAGAAATGTGAAGAAAAAAAAAGAGAAAAGGAAGAGACATAGATAGGAAGAGAAAAGTATAAGTTACACGATCTCATAAAACTCTATCACTCCATAGTTCAACAAAATATTTACAATAGCTAGCGTAAGAAACAACTGTTGTTATTGTTATTATTATTGTTGTTGTTGTTAGGATCTTTACGGAGAATTTCTGCAAACATGCGATAAAAGGGGGAAGATTGTTGTATAATTGGGTTAGTTTAATGTTTAGGGTAGTGGGTTTACATTATACCCCAGTTTCTACTTTATTTCCTTATGGGAATTTTTCTCAAATTTGACAGGTTATAGTTAGATGTGGGGTTCTTAAGTTTGATCTTGAGGTAGATTAATTAAGGGTTTTGCATGTGGGAATGTGATACTTTAGTTTGGATAATTTAATTGTTTCATGCCCGATTCTTGTATTTGAATGTCTTTAATTGCTTCTTTATGTTAAATGCTTGTTAGAAATCCTAGGTTTTTATTGTTAAATTAATCCATGTACCACTTTTTGATGAGTTAGTAGAGCCATTATCATACCTAGAGTGTTGAAAGAGAGTTTGGATCGAAAGTGAGGCCTTGAATTTGGATGAGAAATTGTTGATGCAGGAAAATGAAGGAAACACATGGATTATGAATTTTCGCTACGTCGTGTAGCATTATCTACTGTTAGACAGTAGTTGTTTCTATTTTCTATATGGAAGAGTGTATTTTTCCTTGTTATGACTCGTAGCATTAGCTACGGTCAGTTGCGTTAGAAAACTAATTCAAAAATCTACCTTGCGGTAAAGTTTCATAATAATTCTATGTATGTGTGATTTTTATGATTAATAAATTATTCTGAATTAAAGTAAGAGGCGTAATTAACCCGAGGATATGAATAAAAGTTTGGTAACACTATTGTGAATAATGTGGTAATCAAAGTAAAAGTGATTGAAAAGTGGAAGGAAGTTCGAGAGGAATTTATGTGTGTTTGTTCATGCATTTACTAGAGTGGGAGTAGATTGTGTTTAACGAGAATGTTGTAGTACTAACTTAATTCAAATAAATTCATAATCTATTGAGTTTAACAAGAGTGTAAAAGTATGGGGCGTAACTCATATACACTCTTAAACTGTAGAACTTAGGGAGAATCTTGTGGCACAGAACATTTCTCACATGTACTCCCATAATATGTCCTGAGTTTAGTGACTGGTACCACATGTATATAGAATAGAGGAAAAATTGCATTGCATTAGCATTCATGTGTATATTGTGTGATGTCGTACGACTTTGTGTAATTTAGTATGACATTGTGTAATATCGTATTGTTGGAATTAATTTTATAATAATTATACAAACATGCTCAATAACAAAGATTAAAACTATAATCTTACTTTAGTGCGAAAACTATATGAGCATATATATAAACTAAGATCTACAACATGTTAATTTATTAAGGATTGATATTAGGAATACCTGGATAATCGAGTCATTGACATGATAACTTTATACTTTTCTGAAACATAAAGTAAAGAGAGATGAATGACGAGCATCCGTTGGCTTGTGGTTCTTCCTCAACCGGTACTCCTAATGCCTTGAATTCTCTTCAGATGGAAGAAAAAAAATATAAATTTCTTATATATGGTATATTGGGGACCATAGCCTATATATAGTGTGATGGCCACTTAAGGTTCCCATTATTCCCAAATGGGTCATCCTGACATCCACTCATATTTGAGTTCATATCTAATTAATTAATTAGTTACTAAATACAAATCTAATTAGCCTTTTAAATTTATTTGACCACTTAATCATTTAAGGCTCTTAATTTTGATAAATAGCTAATATAGTTAAAATGTATATGCCCACATAATAATTATTGGAAGATAATAATTAAATAATATTAATATTATAAAATATTCCAACAATCTCCTACTTGGGAAATATACTTTTAATAATTATATCACAATTCTTTAGGCGCGCATGCAAATGCTATTTATCTTTAGATTTCAACTTTACAATTTGGTTCACCTCATACATCAATAATGGGACCACCGCAACTATTGTCACTGACATATAACGTGACAGAACCCCGACGACCACCATATCAATGTACTTGATGACATAGATCGATATGGATGAGTGGCATGAAAATTTCATGTAATGTAATCTCTAAATCATGCCTATTTCCAACTGGTCCATCTAAATTCTTTATTGAGATCAAATTGAAGTTCGCAAATTCAATATTTGCACAAAAGATACATAAATGGTTATAACAATAATAATTGTTCTGGACTGGACTGGACTGACACATGGCTCATAATTAGGCAAGGTCTAATTCAATCCAGCTTTAGACAAGGCTCAATATGGAGATTAAGACAATATGATCGTTGGGCATAACATAGCCGTTGAGCATAATATGACCGTTGGGCACATTATAGTCATTGGAGAATATAGTTGTTAGGGACATCCCCCTCACGCGCTTGATAGTTCACACGACCAACTGCCCCTCCCCCTCCGAAATTCACGGGAACAGTTGGACCAAGTCAAAGATCACGCGTTAGATCTTCCACCTGGCAGTCTCCCATTGATCGACCAGATATTATGGCCACATGGGAGACCTTGGCCCTGCGCTGGGAGAATCTCATAAATAACCTCTCTCTTGAGAGGGTCAGGTATTTTAATCATTCTAACTCATACCTAAACACTTGCTCTCTCTAGCCCAAAAACTTACTTTGGCATCAGAGTACCTTGCAGGTACACCCCTCCTCTCCTATAGCCACTGTTGATGCCCTATATTGAAGGCCACGAAGATCCCTTCTAATCACTCCAGATCAATAACCTCATAAGCTTTGTTTCTGAAGATAATCTTAACATAAAACCTTTATCGATATCAAAACAATATTATAAAACATAAAGAGACATCCTTAGTGACAACAATCATATGAAATACCCTATATGTCAAGTCTTTGATTAGTAAATTTACTAGCATAAAATTTCTATCTATATGTTTTATCATTCAACAACAACAACTTACAAGTTAATGAACTTTATAAAACAGTTGTTAAAATATTATCTAACAGACTTATGTAACAATATAGCTCTAGTTGTCTTTAAAAACCTTTTACTATACACAACCAAGTAACATAAATACTTATAGTCATTTCTTGAGTTAGGATGCCCATTATATACATGCATCCAAAAGAATCAGAGTCGAACATCCTGATGATCTCCAAATCATTCGATCTCTAATATGTGAGCACAAGCCTTTTTTTTGTTATCTATAACAATCCTTATGGTTGCCTCATTTCAAAAATTCAAAGTTTGAATTTTTGTATCTACCAAATGATCTCATTATATATACGCTTATTCCTAATGCATATACATAAGATTCCTAAAAACCAAAAAAAGTATAAAAACCTTAATTTTCTAAATTTTTCAGATTCTTTTATTTTGGACAATGATTGAGACTTAGTAGTCTCCCTTGATAATTGAGACATACACTAGTTTATTATCTTTCATGTCAATTTTATTTTCAACTTTATTGATATATACATAAACCTTTTGTGCTAATCAGAATATACCTTGAGAATAATCTCTAAGTGATGTGTCCAAGATCTTTCATTGTTAAACTTTTGTTAGAGATTTTTGGTTTCACACAATATTCATATATCATTTATGACTAAATAAAATAAAATCAACACATTAAACTAAGAACATAAACTTACTCCCACTAAACTTGTAAAATCCAATAATTTTTCATAATAGACAACTCAAACCCAAATGAGACAATTACCTTATGAAATATTGTGGTATCACTATTGAGACAATTTCATTAACTCATAAATAGATTTTTCTGTTCGTAAACCATTAACTTTGTATCTATTGACACAAAATTTTCTCTTGTTGCATCATATTGTATTTCTTAATGTCGCTATTAAGAAACACTAACTTGATATCCATCTTATGAAGCTCCAAAAATTATAACAAGTAACAAGTGTCACTACTATCATAATAGAGTATTTCAATCATACGGAATAAAATTTCTCTTTTTTAGTCCATTCTTTATGACACTTCATGCTCTAATTCTTAAGGATGTTGAGTTTGATCTTAAAAAATTAATTTCTTAATTTAATTGAGAGAAAGAACAATAAAATTTGTATGAGGGTCCAAATTTGCTATATAAATAACAATGGTATGAATTTAGTCAGGACCAATTATTTCCCACTCAATTTTGTTTTTTGACCATATCTCTATGCCAAACTCAATATTCTGAAGACACATTACAAAATTTGTCTCAAAATATTCTTTAACTTGAGACTAAAGTTTATATTTCTCAAATTTTTCAACAATTCTAGATTGTCACAAGTCATGGCTGAATTAACTAGAATAATATTTGAACTTAAAAGACAAATTAAATTCATCATTAAAAAAAAAAGAAGTTATCATATTTAAACAAAACTTTATTCATTCACCAAATTATCTTTTAAATGCAAATTTAAGCTTATAATGACAATCTAAAACTAAATTTGTGTCCTTTAAATTGATATATATATATATAAGGTCTAAATCCAAGAACATAATGTTCATATTTTATTCCTAAAAATTAAAACTTTTGAAAATCAATCAAAATCTAACTTATTTTGTAGATACATAAACTATATTACTTTATAGATAACAAAAAAAATGTACTCACCAAAATACCAAGTGCATCATTCATGTCAAGTTTTTAGACAACAACATCAATTGTTAGTGTTATTTTGTTACAATGATCAAACATTGAGAATTAATATTGATAAACAATAAATCGTTATTATCGTCACATGTTTACCATCATAGGTGTGAATGTAGTCCACTGAATACTTTAATGACTTTACGTTCACACGACTTTATTAGGCCTATCAATAAATTATTATAGAGACATGTAAATATTTAATTGTAAATTATAAGACATGAACAAGATACCAAACACATCATTAATCCACAATCTTTAATTGCTAAGAATTAACTGCCAGCAGTGCTCTCAACATAACGATCAAATATTGGTAATAAGTCCTAGCAGATAATGTGCGTCTTTAACACCAACTATTACCCACATGAAAAAAAAACTTAGTAATTAGCACATATTTACTATCACAGGTATGTAATTATTCGGCCAAACTGTGTCTTCCTTTTGTCCGACTATAACAGCTTGCATGAATAGATCTTTTGTAATTTCAGCTGACCTTTTGTCCGACTATAACATCTTGCATGAATAGATCTTTTGTAATTTCAGCTGAATCAAATATACGCAACACAGATTACTTTTACAATTTATTGTTTCAACCAACTCAATTAAAAAATTACTAGATAATTTAATAAATTAAATAGAAAAAAAGTCTTAAATTTACAGGCACTACCCATAAAGTGTAGGTCGATTTCGTAAACTTTGTCGCATTCATCAAATCATAAGAATTAAATTACCAAAATAAGATTTAAATTCAATATTTATCTTTCTCAAATAATTGACATGACTATATATTTCTAAATATATTATCTATAGCCATAAATAAACTGTTGAGAATCAAAATTCTTTAAAAGAAAATAGATTTTAGGATTCTCAATATATTTAACATAATATATATTAAATAACATATCTCCAAAAAAAAACCAAAATTTTCACAAATATTTTTTTTAAAAAAATATTCAAATTTTAATTTTCAAACAAATCTTTATCATATAGTTTCTATGTCAAATTCAAAACTTTCCATTATCACAAATATAATTTTAAGAATTATAACTTAAAATAGATCTTAACATGATATTACAGTTTTCAAATCACGAGTACAATTTCACATGTGATCACTAAAACAACTATCATTTAAATATATACTATAATCAAAATTATTTTCAAGAATTCACACAAAATATTAAAGATCCTAAATCCATATAAATATTTTAAAAATGAATATAAGACACATATTAGTAATAATTCATATTTTATTATATTACTTTCTTAAGCCCATAAGTTTGTTAGAGGGTATTTTAGTATTTATCTTATTCTAGTAACCCTAGTTTTAGCTTATAAATAGGGTGACAATCATTGTAACCAAATATCATGTTTTGTAGCCATCATTCTCTTTAATAGAATATTTCCCTATTTCATCATTTATTCTATCTTTGCACCAACAAATTGGTATCTAGAGCTCCGGTTCAGATTCATTGGGAAACACGGGAAACACGAGTGAACGTGAGGTCCTGTGTGTTTGATTTTGTTTCTCAGATTCTTGTTGAATCTTGAACAAAATCTGATCAGAATTTTTTAATTCTGTGGGTTGGGAAACACTGTGTGAGAAAACTCTGAGTGTATTGTGCAAAGTAGAAGATGAACGGAAACGGCAACATGAACACCAAACTTCCAGTATTTGACGGTAAAAATTGGAATCGTTGGATGATCCAAATGCGTGTACTGTTTGGTGCTCAAGATGTTCTGGATCTTGTCACTGATGGTTATGTTCCGGTAGCAGCAGATGCGACTGATGAACAGAAAAACGCGCAGAAGGAAGTAAGGAAGAAGGATCAGAAAGCATTGTTCTTCATTCATCAATGTGTGGATGTAAACGTGTTTGAGAAGATTGCAGACTCTACAACAGCAAAGGCTGCATGGGACACTCTGGTGAGATGTTATGGTGGTGACGCATCAGTGAAGAAGGTGAAGCTTCAGTCCTTGAGAAAGCAATATGAGAATCTCAACATGAAGAATAATGAGAAAGTTTCTGAATACATCTCCAGAGTGATTCTGATCACTAATGAGATGAAGGCATGTGGAGAAACTCTTTCTGAAGAAACAATCATGGAGAAAGTGTTGAGATCCCTTACTCCTTAATTTGATTACATTGTGGTAGCAATAGAACATTCCAAAGATCTGAGCACAATGAGAATTGAAGAGCTGCAGAGCAGTCTAGAAGCGCAAGAGTTGCGTCTGACTGAGAGAAACTCTGAAAAGGAAGTAGAACAGCAGGCTCTGAAAGCAACTTCTGATAGGAGGTATCAGAAGCAGTCAGAAGCCAGGAGAAGATCTGATGGTGGTCAGAAGTCAGAAAGCTCAACCTCTGATAGACAAAAGAATGCTCAGAGGGGAAAAGAGAAGTATGACAAAAGAAAAATACAATGTTACTGTTGTAAGAAGTTTGGCCATTTTGCTAGAGATTGTTGGTCAAACAAGGAGAAGAAATCAGAAGAAGCAAATATAGCCAGAGGCTCTGATGACGAATCTGTGCTGTTGATGGCCTCTGAATCTGATAATGTGGATCTGACAGACTGGTGGTATATGGACACTGGCTGTTCAAATCATCTTACTGGAAACAAGAAATGGCTGGTTGACTTTGACTCTGAAAAGAGAACAAAGATCAGATGTGCTGATGACAAATATCTTAATGCAGAAGGTATGGGAAATGTCAGAGTGACTCTGAACAATGGGAAAATAGCATTGATTCAGAATGTGTGGTATGTACCTGGCATCAAAAGCAATCTGATGAGTGTGGGACAATTAATTGAGAAAGGTTTCTCAGTTACCATGAAGGACAATCTTCTGAAGCTGTATGACTGTAATCAGAAGTTGATTATGGAGTCAGAACAGGGAAGGAATAGAACATTCAAGGTGAATGTCAGAACTGCAGACTCAGAGTGTCTTAGTGCAACAAGTACTGAGAAGGAGAGTGAGCTGTGGTACAGAAGATTTGGTCATTTGAATTTCAGAAGCTTACAACATCTGAATTCAAAGAAATTGGTACATGGAATTCCTACAATT
This sequence comes from Lathyrus sativus, assembly GCA_963859935.3. Lineage (NCBI taxonomy): Eukaryota > Viridiplantae > Streptophyta > Magnoliopsida > Fabales > Fabaceae > Lathyrus > Lathyrus sativus. The sequence continues at coordinate 738,147,628 of OZ012735.1, read as the reverse complement.
AAGAAGCCTGAAAAGTCATGCAAAGTTTGCATGGAAGGAAAACAACCAAGATTGCCATTTGCATCAGAAGTTGCTCCAAGAGCAAAACATGCCTTGGGAGTTGTACACTCTGATGTGTGTGGTCCATTTCCAGTAGCATCAATTGGAGGGAATAAATACTTTGTGCTGTTTGTTGATGAATTCACAAGAATGACATGGGTATCCCTTATTAAGTTCAAACACGAGGTGTTTGATGAATTCAAGAAGTTCAGAATGAAGGCTGAGAATCAGAGTTGTCAGAAGTTGAAGATTCTTAGAACTAATGGTGGAGGTGAGTATAACTCCAAAGAGTTCCAGAAGTTCTGTGAGGAGAATGGAATTGAGCATGAGGTTACTGCTCCCTATACCCCTCAACACAATGGTCTTGCTGAAAGAAGAAACCGCACTCTGCTTGATATGGTGAGAAGCATGCTAAAGGAGAAGAAGCTTCCTCAGAAGCTCTGGGGAGAAGCTGTTGCCACTGCAACGTATGTACTCAACAGATGTCCTACGAAGAAGTTGAAGGAAATAGTTCCAATACAGAAGTGGACTGGAGATAAGCAAAGTGTTAGTCATCTAAAGGTGTTTGGTTCTGTTTGCTATAAACATGTTCCAGAAGCCAGAAGACAGAAGCTGGATGATAGAAGCAAAGTGATGATTCTGATAGGGTACCACAGTACTGGTGCTTACAAGCTCTATTGTCCAGAAACTAATAAAATTGAATTCAGCAGAGATGTGATTGTGAAGGAATCAGAAGTTTGGAATTGGGATAAGTCTCAATCTGATTCTGATGTTAGAACCTCTGAAGAAAGGCCAGAGTTAAGAATTTCTGAAGTTGAAGTAAACCCTGATATTGACTCTGACTCTGATACTGATTCAAACTCTGAAGAAGACTCAGAAGATGAAGGTGACCCAGATGACCCAGACTCTGATGATTCAGACTCTGATGGCAATCCAGATCTTGGTGGCAATTCAGACTCTGGAAATATGCCAGACTCTGAAGATGGTCAAAGCTCTGGAGGTCAATCATTTGAAGCTAGAAACTCTGAAGCTCAAGACTCTGAACAAGTTCAGAGACCACAAAGAATAAGAAACGTTCCCAGAAGATATGCAGAATTTGACATGCTGCAAGACACTGAAGTAGACTCTGAAGGAGAAATTATTCAGTGTGCCATGATGGTAGATTCTGAACTCATAAGTACAGAAGAGGCTCTTAAGCAGAATCTTTGGCTAAAGGCCATGAAAGAAGAACTTGATGCTATAGAGAGAAACAAGACTTGGAAGCTGACAGAACTTCCAAAAGACAAGAAAGCCATCAGCGTCAGATGGGTTTTCAAGCAGAAGTTAAAGCCAGATGGTTCAATTGGCAAACATAAAGCAAGGTTGGTAGCCAGAGGATTTCTACGGAAACCTGGGCTGGATTATTCTGAAGTGTTTGCACCTGTAGCAAGACATGAAACAATCAGAATGGTGATTGCAATAGCTGCTAACAGGAATTGGCCTCTGATGCATTTAGATGTAAAATCTGCATTTCTGAATGGTCTATTAGAAGAAGATGTTTATGTGTCACAACCCCCTGAATTTGTGAAAAAGAATCAGGAAGGGATGGTGTACAAATTATACAAAGCTCTATATGGACTGAAACAAGCGCCCAGAGCTTGGAATCAGAGGATTGATTCATTTTTCAAGAAGCAAGGCTTTCAGAAATGTGAGATGGAGTACGGTGTCTATGTTCAACATACTTCTGAAGGCAATATGACTCTGGTATGTTTATATGTTGATGATATACTATTGAATGGAAGTTCTAAACAGGAGATAGCCAAGTTCAAGAAAGTTCTGATGAATGAATTTGAAATGATTGATCTAGGAAAAATGACATACTTTCTAGGGATGGAGTTCAGATATTCTGAGAAAGGTATCATTTTGCATCAACTCAAGTATGAATTAGAACTTCTGAAGAGGTTTGAACTGAAGAATTGTAAGACTGCTGTCACACCTTCAGATACAAATCAGAAACTGGATTCTGACTCTGATGGAGAAGATGTGGATGCTACAACCTTCAAACAGTTGGTCGGTTCTCTGAGGTATCTGTGCAATACCAGACCTGATATTTGCTATTCTGTTGGGATGGTTAGTAGGTTCATGAGTAAACCTAAGTGGTCCCATTATCAAGCTGCTGTCAGGATTCTGAGGTATATCAAGGGAACTCTGAAGTATGGAGTGTTATTTCCCTCTGGAAGAAAGGATGAATCAGAACTTCTGAGTTATTCAGACTCTGATTGGTGTGGAGACAGAGTTGACAGAAAAAGTACCTCTAGGTACTTGTTCAAATTTCTGGGAGGTCCTATTTCTTGGTGTTCCAAGAAGCAACCTGTTATGGCGTTATCAACCTGTGAAGCTGAATACATTGCAGGTGCTGTTACTGCATGCCAAGCTGTGTGGATTCTGAATCTGTTGCAGGATCTGAAGATTAAAGTAAGCAAACCTCTGAAGTTGATGATTGACAACAAGTCTGCAATCAACCTTGCCAGAAACCCAGTGCTGCATGGGAGAAGCAAGCATATTGAGACCGAGTATCATTTTCTGAGACATCAAGTTCAGAGTGGAGTGTTAGAAGTTGTACACTGCAGCACTCAGAAGCAGTTGACAGATGTTCTGACGAAAGCTATCAAGACTGATCAATTTCTCAGATTAAGGGATGGAATTGGTGTTACAAGTTTTAATGGAATATGAATTAAGGGATGGTATTAGTAATAATTCATATTTTATTATATTACTTTCTTAAGCCCATAAGTTTGTTAGAGGGTATTTTAGTATTTATCTTATTCTAGTAACCCTAGTTTTAGCTTATAAATAGGGTGACAATTATTGTAACCAAATATCATGTTTTGTAGTCGTCATTCTCTTTAATAGAATATTTCCCTATTTCATCATTTATTCTATCTTTGCACCAACAACACAAACCATAAACTTCATAGTAAGTGTAACAAAAAAAATACTAAAAAATTATCATTAAAACTTCATGCCTCTTGAAACATATATATCAGTATAGAAAAAAAAACCATGAATTTTAAATATATGTTTTATGATCCAAAATAAATAAATAAAAAATTTGATGTTTAGAGAAAAAATCTCAATAAACTAAACATGAAGATTTGCGCTGATACCATTTGTTAGAATTAATTTAATAATAAGGTTTACAAACATGCTCAATAATAAAGATTAAAACTATAATCTTACTTTAGTGCGAAAACTATATGAGCATATATATATATATATAAACTAGGATCTATAACATGTTAATTTATCAAGAATCAAGATTAGGAATACTTGGATAATCGAATCATTAACATGATAACTTTATACTTTCCTGAAACACAAAATAAAGAGAGACGAATAATGAGCAACCGTTAGCTTGTAATTCTTCCTCAACTGGTACTCCTAATGCCTTGAATTCTATTCAAATGGGGAAAAAAGATAACTTGCTTATGTACGGTATATTGGGGAACATAGCCTATATATAGTGTGATGGCCAATTAGGGTTCCCATTATTTCCAAATGGCTCTTCCTGACATTCACTCATATTTGAGCCCATATCTAATTAATTAATTAAATAATTACTAAATAAAAATCCAATTAACCTTTTAAATTTATTTGACCATTTAATCAATTAAGGCTCTTAATTTTGATAAATAGCTAATATAATTAAAATATATTTGTCCACATAATAACTATTAGAATATAATAATTAAATAATATTAATATTATAAAATATTCCAACACGTATGACTTAGTGTAATGTCGTATATGACTAGATGTAACTTCGTATAAGTATGCTATTAGTTGTGTGTTATAAGTTGTACTCCCCTTTGCTGTTAATATACCTTATGATTTGTACAATATATTCTTACCTCTCTATTTCTATGTTACCATGATGTGAATCTATATACAAGATATCCTCTGAATGAGATTGAGGAATAGTTGCATCGTTGTACAGTTATTGACGAGTGTAGAAGATCACTCTATTAGATTTCATTTTGAGTTTATGTATGTTGACGTGTTAAATTTGATATTGTGACATCAGAATTGGGATTTATTATTTTAATTTTCAATATTTTAAAACAAGTACTCAACTCTAACAAATGTTTATGTTGATTTGAGTTAATGTGATGCTCTATTTAAGTGAATTATGGGTTATTCAAGTATATAAGTATATGTTTCATTATATTAAATAATTATTTTTTAATATATATATATATATATATATATATATATATATATATATATATATATATATATATATATATATATATATATATATATATATATATATATATATATATATATATATATATATATATATTTTAAGGTGTCACATAGTTGGTATCACTAAAGGTCTATCCATCAGGACATTGTGTGTAATGAGTATATTATGCCTCTTGTGTATGACATGTGTGTTAACATTATTAGTACATTATTCTATTAAGAGTTATTTGCTTTAATATTTAAAACTAATTTATATTTTATGCAAGAAGACATGGATTAGTACAATATTACCTTAAGAGTTATGTGCTTTAATATTTAAAACTAATTTATATTTTATGCAAGAAGAAAAGGATTAGTACAATATTACCTTAAGAGTTATTTGCTTTAATATTCAAAACTATTTAATATTTTATGTTTGCTTTATAGGTTGCAGCAAGAGATGATCACACGATAATGTTATGGCTCACACTACTCAAGCTTTTTCAGAGTGATCAGAATGCGAGAGGTGATGATTTTTGTAGCCTAAGATAATTTCAGAAGAAATATGGATCCATGAGGTTACACATGAATTATTGGCAATTGAATAAGGTTATTATTAAGAATATCTATCATCTTCTTAGAATTGATGGTCTTATGGACCTGTTGATGGGAGCTTGTGTGTTTAGAAAGATAGATATAAGATCAGGTTACCATCATATTCGAGTCAAGTTTGAAGATATTCCTAAGAGCATGTTCATGAATCACTACGATCATTATGTGAGTATTCAGGTATGCCTTTCGATGTGACCAACACGCCATGAATGTTCATGGAGTATATGAATAAAACTCCCAATCTTTATTTGGATCAGTTTGTCTTAGTTTTTATAGATGACATATTAGTATATTCTAAGTCATAAGAAGAGCATGCAAAGCATCTAAGGATAGTATTGCAAACCTTGAAAGATAATAAGTTGTATGCTAAGTTGTAGAAGTGTAAGTTTTAGTTGAAAGAAGTTAGTTCCAGTAGACATGCAATTTCCAGAAGTGGTATAGTAGTGGATCTGTCAAAGGTAGTTTTAAATTCCTTTAACCAATTTGACCTGGAAGAGCCGAGCTTTTGTGTCGGATGTTCAGTGTGAAGAAAGTTTTAAAGATCTTAAGAAGAGATTTGAAATACTGGCACGCATATACTAGATGTTAACACCAGTGTTGGATGTTCAGTGTGACGGAAAAGTAGAATAACACTAGTAGTTGTAAACCCAGTCCGGTGCAACTCACCTACATCTGGGGGCTACCAAGCCATGAAGGAAATTTATTATGTGTTACGATGAGAATCGGATATTAAGCTATTATATTAACTTGAATCACAAATCTTTAAATGTTCACCACCGAACTTTAGTTTATTCAAAGGAAAGGGAAAATATCGGGAAAAAAAAACCTAATTTGCGCAATGTAACAACAATGCTAAGAGATCTAAGGTTGGGGGGTTGGTTATATTAAGGGAAGGTACTAGCACTCTAAGTATCTTTAGTACACTACAGGAACCTCTTATTTGTATTTGTGTTATACTATTGTTTGTTTGCTATATGGTTTCTATGGGGAATACGTAAGGGTTTTACTAAGTATGCTCGCCAAGACTTCACAGTCTTGTGCCTACGTATCCTAACAAGTATGAAATTAGAGCATTCGTAGTTCACCTAACTACGGATGAGGAACACTTGATACTGATCAAGGTTTCAAATAGGGGAGGTAAGTGTTGATAACAATAACACTTACATAGAGTCTACAAACTCTATCCTAAGTCTAAGTTGAAAAGACTAAATGACTTTAACAAGGTCAAAAGGGAATGGTAAGTGCTCATAGCAATAGCACTGACAATGAGTTTACAAACTCTAACCTAAGTCTAAATTAAACGACTAATGACTCTAACAAGGTCAAAAGGGAAAGTTAAGTTCTCATAGCAATAACACTCACATAGAGTTTACAAACTCTAACCTAAGGATATGTTGAAGGACTAATGACTCTAATAAGGTCAAAAGGGAAAGTAAGTGTTCATAGCAATAACACTTACATAGAGTTAAGAAACTCTAATCTAAGGCTAAGTTAAAGGACTAATGACTCTAACAAGGTCAAAAAGGAAAGTAAGTGTTCATAGCAATAACACTTACATAGAGTTTACAAACTATATCCTAAGTCTAAATGGGAAGATTAAGTGACTTTAACAAGGTCAAAAGGGAAAGGTAAGGTAGGGCTAAACTATCCTAACTATGACATAGAGTCAACAGTAAAGATCTTTTCCTTTGGATTTAGATTAAGAAAGGATTTTGGATGCAAAAAGAAAAGAAAATATATGGGAGACTGAATCCTAAATGTTGTCATACAATGATGGTCCTAAGGTTGGGATGCAAGAGGAACATTTATCCTAATGTTGGCATGCAAAAACAATCGAGAACCTAATGTCTATCCTAATTCGAACTTAATCGGAAATTAAGTCGAACTAGGGGATCCTAAGGGAACATGTGAATAGACAAGCTAGCAAGTAATCAAAACAGAGTTCAAAAGTAAAAATGAATTATCAAGAAAAACATGGAAGTAAAAAGGCATAGAATCGAATCAAATGAGAAGAGAAATATTATGACATAAAAAAAGGTGCATGAATTAGATGAACGATGTACACAAGATATGAATAGAAGAATAATCAGAATAAGAATCGAAATCATAAGTTTAAATAGAAAGAGCCAAAACCCTAAGCTACGAAATCAAGTCAAGTCACAAGTTAGTAGTTAGACCGACAAAGAAAATAACTAAATAAAACCTAAATGATTAACGGTTAAAAACCTAAACAATTATATTTAAATATGAATCAAAATTAAAGGAATAAATCACAAAATTAACTAAAGAAAAAATAAGTTTTAAAACTAACCAACCTAATTACTAAGTAATAATTAACCAAAATATTAACAAAAGAAATTTAGAAAAAGAGAAAAGAAGAAATTCTAAAAAAACAAAGGGAGGATGCTAAACAAAAAATGAGGAGGTGTGTAAGAAGGTTCATCATGGGCTTCAACAAGAGAAAAACAATGGCCCACATAAAAAGATCTTAACCTAATTTTTCATAAAAGATAATAGAATAAGATTCAGAAAAATAAAAAAAAAAGGCAAAAGAAGTTAGATAACCAAGTCACGGTATTCTCTTTTCCATTGACTTCACGATCTCCCTCTGAACATCTCTCACCAAAATTACATTCCAAAATCAGTTTTCCTCCCCATCACTCTCGCGGTGCTCTTCGTTTTCTCTTCGCCAGACCTCTCTCCATCTTCTTGCAATCTGTCTCGTCTTAGTTCTCCTCTTGCTTGCTCAGGTTTATGTATACTCGAGTTTCAACTCATTTCTTTTCATCTCAATATCTCTTTGTGCGAGTCTAGGATTTGGGTTTATTGGGATTTAATTCAAAGTTTTGAGTAGGTTAAAGGAATTGGAGGAATGGTGTTGGTAGTTTTTATGGACGTTAGGCCATGAGGTGATGATTCATGGAAGCTGTTTGGTGGTGATGTACAGAAGATTTTGGAGGAGATATGGAATGTTTAATGAAAAATGATGGAAAGTTGAAGGTTAGAGTAAGTTTATTGAAGGAGCATTGAGTTTGAACATTTGTGTGATGGATCCGAAGAGAGTTGAGGGAGCAGTGGAGGATATTATTAGACTCAGGGTGATTGCATTGGAATCAAGAGTGATGAAGTAAAGGTGAGGTGGTTTTTATGATTCTGATTCTGAGTTTTTTTTCCTTCTTCCCTTTTCTCTGCTAATCTCACTATATATTCTCTTTTGCTATTCTGTTCCCTAAACTTGTTAATGATGTTTTTCTCTTGGTACCATTTTTCTTGTTATGGTATGATTCTGTAGATTGTACAAGTTTTTGTTTTGTTGTGGAGGCACCATTATGTAGTGTCTGGTCTAGTAGGTTGTGTCTGTTGTGCGTATGGCTTTGGTGTGTAGGTCGCGCAACAAGTTTTACATACAGTTTTTTCTGGTGTGTTGTGGTAGCAGAGACACAAAGTTTTGGCTGTGGCATGGTACAGTTTATGAACAAAGAGGTTGAGGGTTGCATACTGCAGGCTAGTGGTAACGGTTTAGTGCAAGTGATGGTGGAAATTTTTGGAGCATCAATTTAGATTGTAGTTGTTGACAATAATGGCATTCAAAATGTTGGTTCTAAAGAAGATTTATTTTGGATTATTTTTGTAACTTTTGTCAAAACTGGTAATGGTCTTTATAAAAAAATGGGCTTTGTAATGTAACTTGGGCTTTGTACTTTGGTGACTTGAAATTTTTTTAGAAACAATTTGAAGGGAACTCAATATTTGAATCTTGATCAAGATGTTTGTTCTTTCATGAATTTGAAAAATAAAAAAAAGGATTATGAATTTGAAACTAGAATGGAGCTTGGAACATTGGTATGAAATTGAAAATCTTTGACATGACTTAAAAAAACCTGAAATTGAATTTTGAATTTGAATTTTTAGAATGAATTTGTAATTAATCATGGACTCAAAATCTAGAATTAACAAGAATTTGGAACTGGGGAACTTAACATTAATCACATACTTGATTTGGAAATGAAATGGAAGTGAACTAGACACTTTGAAATGAATTTGATGCTCATGTAAAAATTAACACTTGAATCGAAACTTGGATTGAAATTTGGAAATTAACATGGAATTTGGATCTTGAAAATTGATTTTTGAATGAATTTGAAACTGACTATTTTGGCATGGAACTTGAGTTTGGAATCTTCCAATTCATTTTGGAATAGTGCTCGAAAGTTAATCTCTGAGAATTCTTGCACTTTCCACACGAAATAATTTAGCATCTTGATTCAATTCCTTGGGAAATAGAATCAAGTATAACTTGACCAAGGACTGAAAATGAATTCAACTTGAAATGACGCAACAAATCATCCTTGAAAACCAACTTTCAGCATCTTGCACTCTTCATTAAAATCATACCATAAACGCATTACAAATTTGAATTAATTCCATGAGAAATAACATCACATCCTGCTCCATCTTGAAATGGTATTGAATTGAAGGGAAAACTAGAATTCTTCTATGACATGAACATGAACCATAAAATCAGTACTTACACACAACTCAATTGCTTCGACCTTCAATGGTTTTGTACCTTCAACAAAAGACTTGAATTGACATGAAACCCTGGTTTGATGATCTTCAAACATAAAGAATGAAACAATATCCACTTTCCTGACCAAAACCAGATCACATCCAACTGAAACAATAATGCACACACATACATAACTTGCCAGCCTCAGATGAAACTTAACTAAACGACACTTGTCAATCATAAACACAAAAGGTGAGAAACCCTAATCTTCCTAACTTGAGTTCTCATTGATGAAACAATGACTTAATAAGAACCAAAACCTTGACTCAAAATCTTTCTAGTTAATCCACTGATGAAAACCTAAACATCTGACACCCTTGAGGAAATTCAGAGAAGCTAATGTTGCTTTGATAAACCTCTGATAGGAACTGCTCACAATGATTGAAAATCCAACATCTTTGCTTCAAACTTGAGTACAATAATCGGATGAAATAACCTCTGAACAAAGGGAATATGAATCAATAGAAAATATATGATCCCATGTCCTAGGAGCCCGATGAGATGCAGGATTATGCTATAGATGATGCAAAGTGCAAGTTATAAAATTCTTGGTCAAAATTTGAGGTATGACACTATGATAGTATTAGTTCAAAGCTAAACTCCCCCGTTTACAACTTCTCGCCTAATCATTACCTTGTATAACTTCTACCTAGACACCCTCTAGATATGATATCCCCTTCTCACTTCCTAATAAGTCACAACCCCAATGATAACTCAACAACTACCCAAAATAGAAGTACCAACCCTTCAAAGTATAATACTTGGTTTTGCTTAAAAGCTTCAACCAAGAATAATACACTATTGCTTAAAATCTTTATAATGGACAATTAACAATTAACAATCAGTCTACCTCAATGCATTAGAAGATACATGAGTGATATACAAATAACATAAACTAAACCCTAAAGACCTACCAAACCACGACTAACTCTTATGATTTAAGCTTCACGTGATGTACAAGCTATAATAGGGTTAGGTCTTCTCTTTAAATAACCTTCTATTCACTTTGGTTTGGGCTCTTGAAGCGCAAGAACACCAAGAATCAGCTTTAAATCATAAGTATAATCTCTTGCACAATTATAGGAACAAAATACAAAGTTTCCTAAAAAGACTCAAGGATCTTTTTTATGAAAACCAACGCAATCTATCAAAACAGAAGTTCCCACAACATCCCTCCTTGAATAACGCAAACATGTGAATTAAAACAAACTTATAAATCACACTAAAAATACCAAAATAGTCATGTCCTAACTTTCTGGTATAACATATCCTGGCACATGTCACAACATCATACTAAATATGATGTCTGACTATCATGGCAGAGCATCTGGTTTAACATCTTGCTAACAGCATGTTGTTTTACCAAAATGTTGCCAATACAAAAACCACAAAACTTAAAATATCCCCCTTTGGAAAATTTTGGCTAAAACAACCTTAGCACACATCAGAGGCATACACAGCGGAATAAAAACAGAAGCACCAGAAAACAAGAACCACAAACCCAAAAACTGTCAAGGCAATAGAGCATACATGATAGCACAATGTCAAGACATCTAGTCTGACATCACAAATCAAACAGACCAACACAAGCTACATGAGAACATGTAAGCGTTGTACAAACTACAACTTTGCAGCTGCAAATCAAACAGGTACAAAGCTCCCCCTGTCATACATAACTTGTACTCCCCATGAAGGGAAAAACCAAATCATAAGAAAAATACACATGAACTATTGCAAGTTCATACAATGGAACCAAACTTCAAAAACACAAAACACAAAACACTCCCCCTGAACATCACAACCTACTGTAGAGAAAATGCATTCTTCTAGACACAGCAAATGAAATGATGTCAGAACGTATAAAATGACATCCCAACACCACCAACACAAGCCTTCATGCAACACAAAAGAATCCATAAGACTTGAATGATCATGTTTATGCTTTTCCCTCTGAGACTTTCTCCCTCTCATAGTATCAACCTTATCATCATCACTACTACTCCCACTTTTTAGCCACAAATTTGACAACAATTCTCTTCTTTTCCTTGCATCTGGCATGATCAAGGCTAATTGCTATAATTCTTCAATAATGCAAATTCGAGTTCTCCTCTTAGTTTCTCAAATTGGTTTTCATCCAAAGCTTTAGTGAAAATATCAGTTAGTTGCTTCTTAGTGGCTACATGCTCAAGACTGACAACATTTTCTTCAACATGATCTCTGATAAAGTGATGACGAATGTCAATATGCTTTGTCCTACTATGTTGAACAAATTTCATGTCCTACAATGTCATGAAATCTTGGTTGATATTGTACTCCTTCAAGATCTGCTTCATCCAAAGTAGCTGATAGCAGCTACTTCCTGCTGCAATATACTCAGCCTCAGCAGTGGGCAGAGACACACAATTTTGCTTCTTAATGAACCAAGAAATAAGGTTGTTTCCCAAGAAGAAATATCCACCAGAGGTGATTTTCCTATCTGCAACACTACCTTCCCAATCAGCATCACAATACCCAACCAACATGGCATTAGAACCATGTGAGTACAACATGCCATAGTCACAAGTACCATTCACATACTTTAGAATCCTCTTTACTTAATTGATGTGACTTACTTTGGGCTCGGCTTGATATCTAGCATAAACTCCAACAACAAATGTGATATTAGGTCTACTAGCAACGGGAGCGCCGGAAGCTGAAGAGGAATCCTTGTTCAAGAGGTTATTTATGCTTTCCTTAATTGGGAAGGCGAAGGAATGGTATCTTGATCAATCAACGCTAGTAATGACGGATTGGAATTTTTTGGAAGAAAAGTTCCTTGAATGGTTTTTCCCCCACAACATATTTATTGAAGCAAAGACGACAATATCAGTGTTTGATCAAGGTGGGAATGAATCTCTTAATGAAGTTTGGGAGAGGTTCAAATCCATGTTACGAAAGTGCAAAGGTCACATATTTGATGAATTAACTCAAGTAAACATCTTTCAAAATGGGCTTCAATCGGTTCATAAGACTTTGTTGGATGCTACTTCGGATGGTTCGTTAATGTCTAAAAGTGCGGAAGATACGGTGTCCATCATTGGTAGGATGGCACTAAATGATCACCAAGGAAATCACAATCAAGACACACCTCAAAGGAAATCAGGAATAATAGAGTTGAGAACAAATGACGCTATTCTTGCTCCAAAAAAATTGCTTTCACAACAAGTCGAGTTTTTGACTCAACAAATGTCAAAACTTCCACAACAAATAAAAGAAATGCAAGAAGTTCCTAACAACACCAAGAAAGTGGCAAATTGTGAGCTTTGTAAAAGAGATCACCCAACTGGGTATTGTCCTCCGGTAATGAAAGAGGTTAACTATGCGGGAAATCAAAACCAAGGGTATCAACCTCGACCACCTTACCAACAAGGCAACCAAGGTTACCAACAAAGAGGAAATCAAGGTTATCAATAACAATGGAGGCCGCAAGAAGCCATAACTTCAAATTGTCAACAGCAATATCTAACTCACACTCAACCTCCACAAGCTCCAAGTGGTCAAAGTTGGAATACACGTTCACCATTTTTTGCAAATGTCAATATCTAACCAAAAGAATATTGATGCTTCTATTCGGAATCTTGTTACGGTGAAAATTAGATATCAAGCTATTGAATTAACTTGAATCACAAATCTTGAAGTTCATTACCGAGCTTTGATTTATCCAAAGAAAAGGGTAAAAATCAAAGAAAACCATAAGTGCGCTATGTAACAACAAAGCTAAGAGATCTAGGTTCGGGGGTTGGTTATACCTAGAGAAGGTGTTAGCATCCTATGTATCTGTAGTACTCTACAAGAACCTCTTATTTTTATTTATTTTATGCTAAAGTTTTCTTACTAAGGTTAGTGCTAAGGTAAAGACCTAAGGGTTTATTTTTAAGCATACTCACCAAGACATGCATCTCGTGTCTACGTATCCTAACTAGGATAAAATCAGAGCATTCTTAGTTTACCTAGTTATGGGTGAGTCTTGATCACACTGGGGCGAGAGATAATGGAGTTAGTTGTTAGTGAGCTCGCCAAGGATAGGGATTCTTGTGCTTACGTACCCTCATTAGAAAATGAGTAATCAGAGCGTCTCTAGTTCACCCAACTACAGATGAAGAACTCTTGATTATGGTCAAGGTTCCATGGGGGAAGCAAGTGTCCATGGTAAGAAACATACATAGAGTGCGGAGACTCTAATCCTAAGGCTAGGATAAACGAGTAAGGAAAGTAAGTGTTCATAACCATGACACTCACATAGAGTACAACGACTCTAATCCTAAAGTTAGGATAAAGGGAAGGAAGGAGTAAGCTACTAAGCTATCCTAAATATGACGTGGCAGTCAACAGAGGAGATCCTTTCCTTTGGAATGAGATAATTCAAAAAATAAGATGGTCTAATCTTAATCATGGATTTTCATCGATGAATCAAAAATCCAAGACTCTTAAATGTTCATCGACCAAAATCAAAATAAACTCAAAAATAAAATCGAAATGAAAATAAAAGCAAAATGAAAATAAATAAAAAAGGAAATAATGAATTACAAGGATAACAAACAAGAAAGATTAGCCCAAGGAAAGAAAGACAAGTCTTCCAAATCAAACATTAAAACTTTTTAAAACAAATAATATTTGAAGAGAAAAAGGAAAAAAAAAATAGGGTGAGGCGCAACAATATAATGTGTGTAGTTAAGAAACTAAAACGAGCCTAAAAGCCCAACCCAAGCATGCTTCACAAAATAAAACAAAAGAAAAGGAAACCTATAAAACTAATCAAACGCAACAACAAGTCCACGGCACAATAAAAAAACAGGTTTCTAAATGATAACCATAACATTTCTTTACAACTTCAGAAGCAATAATCAGTTAAGATGTCACGGTCAAAACACGATTCTTTCAAAAAAAATGGAAAAATAAGAAGATCGATGAAAGTAGGACAATAATGGCTACACCTTCTCGAACGATTTTCGTCTCAATCTCGCTTCTCTACCCTCTCATAATCTTGCTTCAGATTCTCATCTCTTGCTTGGATTCGTTTCACTCAGCCTGAATCGGTTCGTTGCAGGTTTGTTTGATTTGTTTCAATTTGTTCACCTTTCTCCTCCTTCTATTATGTTCTAATTTGAAATGATTTGCGTATGGGTTTGTGTGGTTCGATTGTCGAGTGGTGTTGATGGGTTGACGAGAATGGAAGAGGGTTTTTGATTAATGGTTGAAGAACATTGTTGAAGGACTTTGAGTTCAGGGATTTGAAGAGGTTAATGAAGGTGTGTGGTGAAGGGTCATAATGAGAGTCACAGATCTTATTTGCAATGGAGGTAGGGGAGACAATAGGTTATTGAAGGTTTGTTATTTATGAAATTTTGAGGGGAGTGTAACACCCTAAAATTTGCCCACCCTTTTTTCTAGCCTCAACTGACTTTTTGCTTCGCGCTCATTTGCACCATCATTAGTTCATAGTTCATTATCATACTTTGAATTGGTCTTCTAAGATGTGGGATCGAGATTTTCTCTGAATCGAGTCATTAAGTGTATTTTCTTCAAGAATTGCCAGCCACCAAAGTGTCGCACCTCAAAAAATTCATTTCGAACATACGACCCTCGCGCGAAAGGCGCGAAAATGCGGTTCGACAGAGTCGCCACCGAACTTTATTTTTCCCGAATATACGGGAGAGGAAAATATTGAGAAAACCTCATAAACGCGGAAGGAACACGGTCGTCGCAACCATATTTTTGGGTTCAGGAGTCGGTTACGCGAGGGGAAGGTATTAGCACCCCTCACGTCCGTTGTACTCAATGGGAACCTCTTAATTTGAGTTGTGATGGATGTTAGCTAAACTTAATTCTTCTCTTCTCACTACTAAATGCTAAAGGATATTATAAAGGGATAAAGACACTAGGGGAAAGGGGATGGTTAGAGGATAGGGTGCTCGCCAAGGATTGGGGCCCTTGTGCCTACGTATGCTCATTCGGACGAGAATGAGAAATTAGAGCGTCGTAGTTCGACTACGGGAAAGGATGGGGGAAATGGAAGATGGAGGGGATTGTGCTCGCCAAGATCATCGCAATCTTGTGCCTACGTATCTTACATTCAATAGTGAATGAAGAATCAGAGCAGTTGTAGTTCGTGGTAACAACCACGAAAAGGAGACGGGGAAATGGGAGAAATGGGTAGAAGGTAGCTCGCCAAGATCATCGCAATCTTGTGCCTACGTATCTTACATTGACGAGAATGAAGAATCAGAGCAATCGTAGTTCGTGGTAACGACCATGAAAGAAACGGGATTTGAATTGAGTTTGAAGGGATACGGATGACGATTACTCGAAGTTTAAGAAAGACTTCTCGGACCCAAGTAATCGGGAGAGCGAACCAAAGACTTGGAACACTCTCTTTTTCATCATGAAGGAATGATGTGTTTGAAAGGATAAGGTTGAAATGATGACGATCACTTGAAGCCTAAGGAAGACTTCACAGACCCCAAGTAATCGGGAAAGCGAACCAAAGACTTGGAACACTCTCTTTTTCATCGTAAAAGAAGGTTGTTTGAATTTGAAAAGGTGTATAAAAGGATGAGATTGGTCGGATGACGACTACTTGAAGCTTGAGAAAGGCTTCTCGGATCCAAGTAGTCGGGAGAGCGAACCAAAGACTTGGGACACTCTCTTTTTCATCGTAAAAGAAGTTGTTTGAAAGGTGAGTGAAAGGATGAGTAATTGGAAATGGTTGAATATTGTCGAGTTTGTTAATATTATTTAAAGGCGTCAATTGCTCGCATACGAATAAGATAACTCGCATATAAACAACGGAAATCAAGATCAAATACTTGAACCTACTCTTTACACCTTGAAAAGAATTGAATAATTGTTAATTGATTGATAGTTTGTTACGAAAATCCACTTGACGTTGGATCAAGGGTTTGACTTATTATCGCGTGCAAAGTGTGTAATGGACATGAAATGGTTTGGAAAAAAAAGACCGACTTGACTTACGCATCAAGGGTCGAGTTGTAATAGGTTGATGGCGAATGCGTATGAGCACTCGACTTACGAGGTTGTTTGAAAGTGAATCGAGAATTAGTTTGAAAGTAGCCCAAGAGAAAGCCGTGTGTGTGCATTTGTGTCCTAAACTACGCCTTGAGCAAAGTCGGGCACGACTTAAAATTAAGATACCTGCAAATAACCAATGATACGACAGTCCACCAATTTGGCTTTTAGGAGTTTCGATAATTTATTAGGTATTTTCGAATATGGGTGAATGAATATGAATAATGAGATATGATAATATGAATAATAATATGACAATAATATTCACAATAATATTTAACGGAAATTAAATTTAATGGTTAGTGAATCGAATCGGAACACGAAAGAATAGATCTCGTCTTAATCGCAAACATAATGCCGATTAATCGAAGGTAGCCTATCACGATCCCAAAGTACGGAAAATGACCCCAATGGTTATTCACCATGGATTTGAAATCGAGAAGGTTATCTACTTCGATACGCGACGCTTAAGAATAAAAGACTTCATTGATCCAAAAATCGAAATAAAATCGGAAAAAGAGGGTGGTCTCAGATCCTTTGTTTCACGCCAATAATTTGACGGTTAAACGTTGGTAATCTCGTCATCGACCATAAAAATAAAATCGAAAGTGAAAGCATAAACAACATTATTTACAAAAGAAATATTAAATGAAAATGAAATAGAAAACAAAATATTAACATCATGATATTGAATAAAAACTGGATAAAAAAAATGGCTAAAATATTTACAACAATTTTGAAATTCTAAACAAAAATTAAGAGAAGATTGGGGCTTAATTCTATTAGTTAAAAACTAACAAAATTAATTAAAAAAACCACATAGCAATAGAGGGGGTGCTGAGATGAGGGGAAATAAATGGTAATTTATGAGGACCAAATGGGCCCTGCGGTCCATCATCTCACCACCATGACTAGTTTGAAATAAAATAAATAAGTAAAAAAACTCTTTAAACAAAAACTATGCAGTATAACAATAAAGATAAAATAAAAGGAATCACTTGGGCTTTGTATCAGCCCATCATCTCATCCCCAAAACAGAACTGTAGACGAAACAGGGAGGTGGATTTAGCAAAAAAATCTTGGGCATACCAAAAAGCCCAAACGTCGTACAAATCCTCCCAATGTAAACAAAAACAGAGTAAAGAAACTGTCACGACTACACCGCCTTGAATCCGAAACTAAAACAAGAGATGAGAAAAAAACCGACCGAAAACAGTGTGAGCATCAACCTCTTCTCTCACGGTTCGAAGAAAATCTTCAACCTATCCTATTCATTTCACCTCTGTCCTCTCTGTTCATCTCCATTCTCTCACAGTTATTCTGTCTTCTTGGTTGTGGGTTTGGATTTGAAAGGGTTGTG